>JAWMRC010000157.1:62853017-62871911 GCA_035584755.1 Thripadectes ignobilis | reverse complement strand
CCCAAGTGAAAGGCAGGGTGACCCCCCAAGGAAAGGCAGGGTCAGCCCCAAGGAAAGGCAGGGTGACCCCCAAGGAAAGGCAGGGTGACCCCCAAGGAAAGGCAGGGTCAGCCCCAAGGGAAAGGCAGGGTGACCCCCAAGGAAAGGCAGGGTGACCCCCAAGGAAAGGCAGGGTGACCCCCAAGGAAAGGCAGGGTGGCGCAGGTCTCTCGGGCCCCAAGGGCTGTGACAGTGGGGGTTGTTGCTCCTGGCTGTTTCCCAGGCAGGAGATTCATTCCATAGGGATCAAATCAACGGGCAGACCTTGCCTGGTTCTGAGATGAAAGAACACGAGTGGGACTGAGGGCAAGTATCCACAGAGCTGCTCATGTTTCTTCCACCAACTATTGCTGGCAATCTTAATTTTCTGACAAAATGAAATGGGTTTTTTAGATAGTTTAAATTCCTGAGAAAAACACAGAGCTCGCAAAAATCACAAGGGAAACTAATCTTCCTGTTTTAGCCAAAGGAATTCCTGTGTGTAACTACTCTTTTTCTGACACAGAACAAACAGTATTTTGAAATAACTTAAATTTCACTAGGAATAAGCATTCCAAGTGCTGAAGCTTTCTGATTGCCCAGGCAGCAAAGGGACTGGAGGTCTGGAGGGACTCTCGGGAAGCACCGTGATGTGTCTGGGAGTGCTGAGGACACGAGGAAAACACCTGGTTGAGCTGGAAAAGCTCTAATTCCAAGGCAGTGCTGATGGGAAGGCAGCTGCTCCGTGGTGCTGTCCTCGTCCCTCTGCCTCCTGCTCTTGCAGTCACAAGGACACTTGAAAAAATAGAGATTTTTTACTACCATTTTTTACTTCATAAATTTTGAACTGGAAAAGAAAAAAAAAAAAAAAGAAGGAAAAATGGTTGTTCTAAATTTGTTTGCACCTAAATCTGACATCCTCTATTTTCATTCCAGGTAAAATGAGATAAAATCGTGTTCCTGAATAAGTAATACACCAGGATTTCCTAGAGAGTTTGTCCTCAATGAAAGATAAAAATATCAATATAAAAGATTCATTCATTTCAGTAGTAAACATCTGCAGAAACAAATTGCATTGGGAACTTCCCCAGGACTATAGGAATGGTATAAACTCTGGAGACCCACGGGACAACTGTTCTATTTATCACATTTATGAAAGAATTTCTTAGGTAGTCTTTCACTGAATAGTAACAATATACTCACAACACAAATCAGCGGTGACTTGGAGGGAATGATACACCCAGTGCAGTTTCCCAGGTGGATCACTATTGGGTTGGCATTCAGAGACAGGATTTGCAGCTCCTGTGCTACATCAGGGACACTGTGGGCAGCCCCTGGGTCACTCTGGGCCTCACCCAGCTCAGCCTGTGACCCCAGATCTCAGCTGGGCAAACAGCCACCCTGGCCAGCTGTTTTAATTGGAATATTCAAATAATTCCTTGGTACAGTTCTCTTCATTCACAGATGAAGGTGAAAGGAGAATCACAGACTGAGGGAGCCTTGAGTTTTAACCTTGAATAATTTGCTGTTTCTTCTGCAGAAGAAAATGCCAGTGTTGGAGCAAAAGCTGTTGGCAAAACTTCTTTGTGGTCATGTAAAACTCAGTTGTTAAAGTAAGCAGAGGGACCAATGCTGAGGGTGGGTAAAGCCACTTCCTGGTGAGCAAAGAGTTCGGAATGAGTTACAAAACCCCACGATTCTCTAACCTAGAGGATTGTACCACCTTGGAGCCCCTTGCAGTGGCTAAAGAGGCTCCAGGAGAGCTGGAGAGGGACTTGTGACAAAGCCCTGAGGGACAGGACACAGGGAATGGCTTCCCACTGCCAGAGGGCAGGGTTAGATGAGATACCGGGAGGGAATTCTGGGCTGTGAGGGTGGGGAGGAAAGGGAATGGAATTCTCAGGGAAGGTGAGGCTGCCCCGTCCCTAGAAGTGCTCCAGGTCAGTTTTGACAAGCGGGGCTAATGGGAGGTGCCCATGGCAGGGCTGGAACTGGAAGGTATTTAAGGTTCCTTCCCAACCAAACTAATCTGGGATTCTCTGACGAGCTCAGGTAAAGCTGCACTCCAAGCTGGCTAAGAGCTGGTCCCGTGTCAGGGATGAAGTTGGCACTACAAGACCGGGTGAAAGCAGCCTGTAACAGCATTTCCAGCCCCGAACAGTGTTCCCAGCCTTTTAAGAGCATTCCCAGCCTCTCTGCTGCCTCTTCTCAGCAGTGCTGAAGTGAGCATGGAGCAACTGGCAGCTGAGCTGCAGGAGCTCTGTCATCCACTTAAGCAATTTCTTATAGCACAGCAAACAGTTTATGCAGTCCTCTCAGGAGAGAAATCAAAAGCTAAAGGGATAAATGACCAATTAGGCTGCCTCATTTTGGATCTAAAAGCAGGGCCAGCACTATGTGATAAAAAAGCAAAATGCTCCTTTTCCTGGCTGCACTTTGGCTGAAGATAAACGTCTGCCTCAACAAAAGGTCTCCTCTCCCTAGCCCTGAGCAGGGGGAGAGGAGCTGCTGATAAAACAGTCACAGCTCCCCGTGGCTCCTCTGGGTGGGTATTGCTGACTATTCTGGTTATTTCTGATACTGCCGTGGTGCCTCCCTGCCAAGCTCAGCCCTGCTCGCTCTGCACCCCAGGAGCTGCACAGGGATCTGCTGTGATCTTCCCCTCCACACTCACTGTCCTTCCTGCAGGGTGCAAACAGATCCCCTTGGGGGGTGTTTGGCAGCAATCAGCCAGAACATCATTGTTTCTTCTCCTTTCACTCCTCGTGGATCTTTCAGCACCTGTAGCTACACTCTGGTGTCTTATGGAAGACAGAGCTGTGGGTCACAGACCGGCTGTGCCCTAAAGTAATCCTTCCTTGGCGGGGTGGGATCAGCTGAGCTGGAATAACCTTCTAATGGGTTTCGGTCAGACTGGAATCTCTAGGCAGGTGACTTGGCTCCTCCCCAGGGACCTGCTCAGCTCAGCACGGAGGTGAAGGGGGAGAGAGAGCCCTGGGGCTGTACCTGTGCCCCGGCAGCGACTGCTGGTTCCAGGCTCTGCAGCCAGGAGAGCTCAGCCAGGAGAGATCCCAAAGAGCCACAGCCACAGGAGAGCTGGTGGAAAAGGCAGCCACCCCAGGCATTGGGGCTACAGCCACCCCAGGCATTGGGGCCATATCCATCCCAGGCACTGGGACCAGTCACCCTGGACACTGGGACCAGTCACCCTGGACACTGGGACCAGTCACCCTGGACACTGGGATCCAACCTGTGCACTGCCATCCTGGCACTGAGATCCACAGTTACCCCAGGCCCTGGAATCCACAGCTACCCCAGCATGGGCTACACCTCACCCCAGGCCCCCTGAGGGTCTCCATGCATTGACAGGGGAGCACAAACTCAACAGGCAGGCTCCACAGTGAGCCGTGCCCCTTGTGAGGAGCACAGGGAAGGGAAACACTCGCTGACAAATGTGGCCCCTGCTGTGCAAGGAGACACGGCTGCTCCTGGGGACAACATCTGGTACCTGCTGAC
This sequence comes from Thripadectes ignobilis, assembly GCA_035584755.1. Classification (NCBI taxonomy): domain Eukaryota; kingdom Metazoa; phylum Chordata; class Aves; order Passeriformes; family Furnariidae; genus Thripadectes; species Thripadectes ignobilis. Next base: position 62,868,377 of record JAWMRC010000157.1, on the reverse strand, counting down.
CTTTCCCAAGCTGTGCCTCCCACCCTGGCAAATCACTCTCTCTGTGCTGCCAAAACAGCCATCAATTAAAAATGCATTACCACAGCCTCCTAAAGCAAAGCCAAAAGTTGCTGCTTATTCATTCTGTAGACACTTGAAGCGTGTTTACAGAGAGTTTTCCACATCAAATATACTAAAAAATTAATTGACCTCATCTGTGAAGAGATGTTGGGGAAAACAAGAGCAACAGGTTGGGAAATAACATCTCCATCTGTGTGGATGCTTCCTGGGCAGGGACAACCCTGGGTACCACACACCATGTTCCATCCCCTGACCTGCCTCAGGTGCTGCTGTACCACACCCTTCACCAGCACTGGTGAGCCCTGCAGAGCCAGCGGTGTCCCTGGGGGAGTGGGACCAGGTCAGGGGGTACATGGGGTGCCGGACACCACAGTGTCAGCCCAGCATGGCAGAGCTGGCCCTGTGACCTGCAATGGTGGGAGAGACCTTAAAGCACATCTCATCTCATCTCACCTGCTGCCATGGGCAGGGACACCTTCCACCAGCCCAGGGGGCTCCAAGCCCCATCCAGCCTGGCCTGGGACACTTCCAGGGATCCAGGGGCAGCCACAGCTTCTCTGGGCAACCGTTTCTGGGTGTGAACCGAGCAGCTGAAGAGCAGAGCTGTCCCTGAAACTGGGAATGAAAATGAAAAAAATTTAGGAGCATGTGTTAATGTGAGACTAAATTACAGATCTGACATCTTCGCTGGGGATGTTCAATTTTCCAGTCTCTATCTGGATACACTTGTCATCATTATGCAGTGGCTCAGGGAGAAGTCACGGCTCAGCTGGATGAATTACAGAGAGGAATTGGTGTTTCTGGGTGTCACAGCAGTGACAGCACCAAAGCAGGATACTCCTTTCCCCTCAGTGTGTGTCTGGGGGCGTGCACAGGGGCACAGATGCTCCCCAGGCCATTGTGAGTGGGTCTGTGTTCACTAAAACAAGCACAGACAGTGCTAGGTGTCTGGAGAACAGGAGGCTCAGGGGGGCCCTTCTCACTCTCTGCAACTCCCTGCCAGGAGAGGGGAGCTGGGGAGGAGGAGGGCTCGGGCTCCACTGCCAAGGAGCAGTCACCAGGACAAGAGGAAATGGCCTCAAGCTGTGCCAGGGGATGTTCAGGTGGGACATTGGGAAAATTTATTCCCTGTCACAGTGGTTAAGCAAGCCTCTGATTTGGGAGAGATACTAAACAATGTCCAAAGTGCCCAAGATCATCTGCTGGCCAGGACAGGCCCCTGGGAGAGGTGGTGGGCTCTGCACAGCTTGTCCAGACATCAGAACCACCTACACTGACACTGTTTGTGCCTCTTCTTGGTACCAGGGCTGCATTTTTCTGCCAGGGCTTGTGCCCTCTTGAGCTTCTTTCTATGTTGCTTTTGTTTTTCACATCAAATTTTTAAAGGAAAGGAAACACAGCCAGGGAGATTTCACAAAGGTCAGTATTCTCACCCAAACACTGCAAAAGCATCCCTGAAGAACTTGGGCAGCTTCCTTACACATCACCCCTGTCCATGGGTGGAAATAAAAGTCAAATTTGGGATCTACTGAGACCCCAAACGTGAGGAGTTTGGGTTTGAGCCCATCGTTCTGTGACAGCAGAACGAACCAGGACAGTCAGAACAAAACACTGTTCACAATGAATGGCAGAAATTTTAATATGTGTAGGGTTTTTGCTCTTTTTTCCAACTGGTTGCACATGAAAGTGTAAATTGTATTTGCTCTGGGCCCCTGGATACTATCTCAAACTTAATAAATACCTACTGCCTTGCACTTGATCTGTGCTGCCTCGGGAGAGCCATCGAGGAGCAGGAGAATACGAGGATGTTGGGGTGGAACCGAGCACGGCTCCATCACCGCCTTGTGCTGCAGGATCAAACCAAAGAGCAGGGCACAAAGGGATCCCTGCATGGGAGTGACACCAAGGGCAGGGGGCAGGTGTCATCTCTAGGTGGGTCAATGGCACTGGCTGCCTTCATCTATGTTACTGTCACAACCATGCCTCCAGAAGGAGGTGCCAGTGGTGGTGTTTTCCTGGGAAAAGAAGAGGGGCTGCTCCTTCCACCGGAACAGACTTTATTCTGGAATCTTTAATGAATTCACTGCAAAATTCAGTAGCTGTAACACACTGCAGAAAGCCTGGAGCAGGAGCAGGAAGTGATGTCTGTGACATTTCTGTTCAGCTGGAACACAGGAATCTTCTGAGTCCCTAAAAGTGACATGAAACAGGGAATTCATTTTTAATCTGGGCAGTATCCCAAAGCTGACACGGAATCCACTTCCCTAAAACCTTAAAATATGGAGCATTAGGGAGCAACAATGAAAACATGAATAGCACTTGGAAAGTGATGGGTGCTTCTCTTTGGGTCAAAAGGAGTCCAAGGACAAACCTTGTCTCTGTCCAAAGAAAACAAAAGGGTTCATGTTGGAACTATAGTGATGGGACAGGGAGTAATGGGTTCAAACTGACAGAGGGGAAGTTCAGGTTAGGTAGATGGAAGGAAGTCCTGGCTGTGAGGGTGCTGAGGTCCCGGCTCAGGTTGTCCAGAGGAGCTGTGGCTGTCCCATCCCTGGAAGTGTCCAAGGAGAGGTCGGGTGGGGCTTGGAGCCACCTGGTCTGCTGGAAGGTGCCTGTGCCACGGTGGAAGAAGATGAGCTTTAAGGTCCCTTCCCACTCAAATAATGTCATTAGTCTGTGATTTTATGCTTTTCACACTGCAGGCAGAGACTGCTCTGCCAATACCCCCAGACTGCCGTGGGCTGAAGGTGTGCGTGCTCCTCACTCCCCAACACCAAAATGGGTCAAGAGAGACTGAATGTGACATCTGGGGACAGGATTTAGTTGGCAAGGTGGTGATCAGTCAAAGGCTGGACTCAGTGACCTTGGAGGTCTTTTCCAACCCCAGTGATTCTCTGAGTCCATGTACACCCCAGCAGCAGCCACGTCACAGCAGAGCTGGGTGGGAGCTGCACAGTGAGACTGCTCTGCCTTCGTGTGTCTAAAATTATCAGCACTTTCACATCATGTAATGGAGGGGGAGGATGAGGAGATTGTTGCCAGGGGACAGGAACCAACAGCCCGTGCTTGTAAGTGCCACCGGGGAGCTGTGTCAGGCTGTGCTCACCTTAAGCTGAGCAGACACTCGTGTCCTGTGGTGGGAGCAGGGATGCCCAGGAACGCTGTGAGGAACTGGTGCTGCACTGAGCCAAGCTGCTTGTCTTTCTCGTGCTGGAAAACCGGGCATGAAGGGATCTGGGAGCACACCAGGATGGTCTCACTGGCCCCACAGCACTGGGAAGGAGCTAGTCCTGGGCAGGCTGCCACTGCTCACATAACATTCCAGAGACTGTTCCCATTTGGGCACTTGGGTCCTGGTTACACTGTGAGGACAAATCCCTCAGGTTTGGGGTCACTCAGGTGCCCTGCACTGAGGATCTGGTCCGAGACATGGATACAGAACAGCACCAAAATAACCCCTAACTCCTCAGAAAAGAGAAATTCTACGTGTGCAAAGAAACACGAAGCCATGTTGGGGGAATGCGTAGGTGGAGGGTGGTCCTTGGTGTGCATTTCTGCAGAAAGCCCTAAATCCAGGCAGATATGTGAGAGGGAAGATGCTTCTGGGAATGTGGGTCCTGCTGAAATACTGTCCCTGATTCACTCTGAAGTATTTTGCCTGCAGCTATTCAAAAACACACTTTTGCTTACGCTGCCTCACGCCAAAGCTGAGCTAAATCACAGTCCTGGCAAAACTGCTGAGAAGGGCCTTGTGCAGAGTGGCTCCAGCCTTTCACCTGGTGTGCCCTGGAGCAAGATCCTCATTGGATCCTGGGGTGTTCAAAGGGATTTTGGAGTGCTTAAAATGCATCAAATCCCTGTCGGGTTCAGGACAAATAGCCCCTTTTGCACAGTTACTGCCAGGCACTGCCATGCCCATGTTGTCTGAGGGCTCTGCTGGAAACAAGGCTCCCTGTGCTGGTGGGCAGGGGGCACCTCACCCAGGAGGGCAGCAGGGCTGAGCTCCGAGGGCCACCCCCAAAATCCCAGGGGCTCCCTGTCTTTGCTAAAGAACTTGCACAAATGGGTTCTTGGTATTACTTTACCTCTGTGCATTGGGTTGGGCTGGGAAGGAGTTTTTACAGTGTTGTTTAAAGGAAGTTATTTAATGAAAAGTGTTACTGGGAAAGACTAGGAAAAATAAAAGAGAAAAAAAAAGTCCTCTGTAGAGGAATGTTACCTGTCTGGATGTAATAGCACATTTTATCACCTTTTAATCCTTTTATTGCCTTTAATAACTTAGTAATGTGATGTGGCTCACTTAGGGAAAATATTCCAATCTAATTGTTGTATTTGTCTGGTAAAATCTGGTTATCATCTGAATTACACTTATGAAAATCCTGGTTTGTGCCTTTCCTGGTGGTTGTGGGTGGCAGGGCCCCGTGGCAGAGCTCTTTGTGGGGTCTGTGGTGGGGGCCCAGCAGGATGGATCCCTGAGAGTGTAATGTGTGAGAGAAAAGGCTGCTCCCTACCCTGGATGTGCCAATGTGGTGTGGGGAGGTCCAGGGGTGATGTCATTTAATCACCACTTTGGATGGACTTGCTGCTCCCTCTGGCAGCACAAGAGCTGCTGGTGGGGTGGGAGGTGGCAGGAGAGGGGGAACAGCCGCCCTCCCATCCTGGAGCAGAAGGAACACAGGCACTGTCCTGCCCCTGGGAAAGGCTCAGGGGACATGTGCCACACACCAGGGGGGTGCAGAGCCTGGTGGCACTGGCTTGGGGACAACAGGGCGGCTCATGGAAACTCCTTCCCTGCTCCCAGCTTCCCAGTCCCAGGATCTGGCTCCGGGCAGAGTGCTCATCAGCCTGGCTGGAACTGGGAGATCTTCAGGGAAAAAGAGAGAGGGAAAAAAATGAGTGATTTCTGTCAGTGTAACGTTAATTATTTTCTCTGCTAATTAAAAAGCCCATAATTTATAAATTAGTATTCACCATCCACGGGCTCCACATTAGTCAGATCAAAACACGACACACCATTCAAGTAGAACATGTGAGCAAAGCCATTGTAAGGCTTTGAATCCTCTGGGAGGCTGCGCCACATCTCTGTCAAAGGAACTGCTGAAGGGAAGAGCAGAGGCTCGTTATCATCACAGCAATATCTCTCTGCCTTTCCACTTCCTCTTCTTATCTGCTCCATTCCCACTCTCCAGATCTTCCTTTTTATTTTTGCTAAAATCGGGCACAGAATTCAGCACAATTCACGAATCATCTATCGGGTGTAACTCCGTTTCCTGAGCATGTATTGGCTTTCTAAACACCAGTTCTATTTCAGTTTGAAAAGCATGACCTGACTTAAACCATTGGCAGAAGTTTGGGGAGAAGTTTCAGAAGTTCCTTTGACTAAAGACAGCCACCAGTGCATGTCCTCTGTGTCCCTCGAGGATCTGGTAATGGCAGCATCACATACAGCCAGAAATGTATTTAAAACAAAAGGGATTTCCCTGCTCTCCAGCCTAAATCTCTCCTCCTGGAGCACAGAAACCAGAGGAACTGCCATTTGTGTCGGTGCACAAGATCGCACTGAAAAGCAGATATTTTAAATTCTTCAGTGGTCTTAGATTTTAAGCTCAGTCTTAATCCTGCTGAAAACTGCTCTTCACAAAACATTTATCCTGATGCCTTATATTATTCCAGGTTTTTCCAGGTTGGTTTGGGGTTTCTCTTGGCTTTTTGGTTTGTCTTTTTTTTTTTTTTTTTTGGTTGGTTTTTTAATGTGTATGTTTAGCTTGCTTGTTTTTAAAGTGTTTTTTTCTTGATTTGCCCCTGTCAGTGTGTGTTTGATAGCAATCAGGAAAAAAGAAAACAGTCTTTCTGGAACATATTCCTCTGGTGTTGCAAACAGCCTGTGGAGGGCTTTGGGGATTTCAGAGGATGCCCATCAATACTTATTCAAAGTCAGCTGTTGCAACACCCAGTAAGAAACAGAACTAAGTGGCTTTATTTTGCTGTTCCTCTGGCTGTACACAAGCAATTACTTGTATTCTGGACTTTTCCTGCTCACACAAACCTGCTCAAACTCCTTCTGAGATCTACCACCAATAATCCAGCACAGAGAACAGCTGAACCCACGCTGGGCACTCATTTCAGGTTCCGTTCTCATTCCCATGACTGCATTGTAAAAATACACCTTGCAATCAAGAGGTGTTTGGGCTGCCAGGCTGTGCCTCAGCCTCTCACAGGCTGGATTCGTGCTCCTCCCTCCTTGCCCCCAGCCACACCTCCACCCTGCCCTGGGGCACTCCAGCTCTGCTCCTGGCACACCCCTGTCACACCCCTGTCACACCCCTGTCGTGCTGATAATCTGTCATACCCCTGTCACACCCCTGTCACACCCCTGTCATACTGATATCTGTCACACCTCTGTCACACCCCTGTCACACCCCTGTCACACTCCTGTCACACCCCTGTCATACTGATATCTGTCACACCCCGTCACACCCCTGTCACACCCCTGTCACACTCCTGTCACACCCCTGTCATACTGATATCTGTCACACCCCTGTCACACCCCTGTCACACTTCTGTCACACCCCTGATACTGTCCCACACCTGATACTGTCACACCCCTCTTACACACCTGATACTGTCCCACCCCTGTCCCACCCCTGTCCCACACCTGCCTACTTGTGGCCAGGGTGGGTTGGAGCCACATTTTTATAGGGTTTGCCAGCAAAATCCTGGGATACAGAAGAAATATCTGAAGGGCTCACTCAAAATATCCTTTAATTAGCTTACTGTGTGAGTTGATTAATATTCATTTATAATTCTTATCCAAATTTATTTGGAGAGATGTATCTATAAGGAGATCAGGGGAAAAAAATGGGAAATGCCCTTTTTTCACATGTTCAAAACCACGGAGGGGCCAGAGAATCACAGAATCCTTGAGGTTGGAAAAGAATTCCCAGCCCAGGGCCCAGCCCACCCTGTGCCCGATGCCCACCTTGTCCCCCAGCCCAGAGCTCTGAGTGCCACGGCCAGTCCTGCCTTGGGCACCTCCAGCCCTGGGCACTCCAACCCTGCCTGGGCAGCCCCTTTTCCCACACAGCATGATGTGACTCTCCAAATCCCTTCCAGAGTGCTGCTTTCCGCACAGCCTGGTCCTGCCTTGCCTTGTCTCCCCTTTCCTCTTCCTTTTCTCCCTCTTTCCTTATTTTCAGGCTTTGAGAAGCCGTGTTCAGCCCTGCCCCCGGGCACTCTGCTGCAGTCAGCACTGCACAAATGCCCTTTTAATTTCCACACGACTGAAACGCAATCAAGATAAAAGGTTTAATTTTTCAGATGCATTTGATATCTCGTGGCCATTTAAGTGCCTTGATCAGTCGACTGGGCCGGTGCCAAGCGTGTCTCACTTGGCTGCTGCTCAGACAGAGCTTAAAGAAGCACAGGGCATTAGTGGCTAATGGGGATGCAGCCATAAATCCTCCAGTAAAAGACACAAAGGGGAAACAGGAGCCCTGGAATACAGAAAGAGAGGAATCTTTTCAGAAGCCATTTGCAAAATCAACCTTTTTTGGCTTCTGTGCTGCTTTAGAAATGAAACGGACCAAGTGCCAATTAAGCTTCTAAGTATTTGTGAATGAGTTTTCTAGAAAAGGTAAATATTATCCTTATACATTCTCCCAACACTAAGGATGTGAATTTCTATAGGAATTGTAGCAAAGGGAGGACACACTCCAGGGAAAATGGCCATGACAGAGCTCTGAGCTGGTGCTTGGAATCAGCACCTCACCTGCAAAGTGCAGATACATTTCACATGCCAAAGGGCAGATTTCGGATGTGATGCTGCATGTTTTAAAGCAGTGGTGGAGCTGTGGGATGGAGCTGCTGAGTGGGAAGGTTTGCCCTGCACATCGTGACCAGTCCCTGCCCAGCCACTGCCCTTTGGTGACTTCAGCTTCAGACCCAGAGATGCTGGTGAATTTTTTGGATTTACATATATATGTGTGTATATATAATATAAGACACACATTTAGGGTTATATAACACACACACACACACACACACACACAGATATATACACACACACACACAAGCCCTGGCTATTGTACTGACAGCAGAAATTAAGTTCCTAAATTCATGGCCAAACTTGGCTACGTGTCAGTGTTTTAAGTGAGGCCGCTCCCTTTGCTGTGTGTCACAGCAATCAGCCCCGTTGTTTACTAGAGGTACTTGAGGAAGGCTAATAAAGGTGACAGGGCTCTGGATGGGAAGTGGAAAGGATGCCTGGAAGAGGATGATCAAAGGCTGGATCACATTGCTTCAGGGGCTCTGAGTCCTGTTCAGACTCTGACCAGTGCCAAGCCAGCACTTAGGAGGGCACTTAGAGACATTGCTGAAGTACTCCATCAAGAAAATGGCTGGGACTTGGAACATCTTGCATTCAGGATAGTGTCAGCGCCAGAGTACTTGAATCCTAACCTAGTGCTTGGTAGGAGCACTTGGGGCTGGAACTGGGACTGTGTTAGGAAATACCAGCAATGGTGTTTCCGAAAGCAAAGCAAAACTAACTGAATGAAAGGATAAACAGAAATATGGCCTTGCAAATTAGTGAGAGATTTAGAACAAAAGGACGATAAATAATTTGGAAAGGTTTAAGTCTACACAGTGCCAGGAGCCATGTCTCCTACAGCGTTTCTGAGGAATAAAGAGGATATGGGGCTCCTGGGACCTCCTGAAGCTCCTCACCAGCCTCAGGAGTCACTGCGGGGAGCGCTGGTGCCACAAGTGACTCGGAAGGGTGCAGGTGTGCCCACCAGAGCCTGGGCACCTCTGAGAATGGTCTCTGCATCCCTCCAGGCTCCTGCTCCACACACAAGCCAGGAGATGCACCCCCAGGACAGTGACCCACAGCTCCCTGGCCGGGGGCTCCTTTCTCTCTTTGCTCTCCCCTTTCCCCCTTGTTCTGCCCCTTCCCCCCTTTTATGTGAATCCGCAGGCCAGAACAGACTCTTCCCCTCACTCTTTCCTGGTATGAATAACAACATGGGGGAAATCTGACCCTGGGCTCAAGAACCAATTTGTTGGCCTCGATTATCTAAAAGGTCTTTTCCAGCCTTACCTATTCTGTGATTCTCTGACTCAGGCTTTGGTAACATGACTGTAGCTACTCCAATGTGCATGCTGGCACCTCACCCTGCTGCCCAAGTCAGTGTGTTTACAATCCCCAGGGCCACTTTTCCCACTCCCAGGACTGTGAGGTGCTGCCGAGAGCCACAGGGACCAGGTGCCCCCTCCATCCTCCCTCCTCTCTCTGCTCCCAGCAGCTGTGCAGGGGGGGAATTAGTGTTCTAATGAAATCCATTTCACAGGTTTAGCTTCCCTTGGCTCTTTGCCTCCACACAAACAGGCTGGAACAGGCGTCCCCAGCTGACCAGGCATGAGCTCAATGAGCAAGCCGATCCTCCTTCAGCCAGGAGCAGATTGCCAGCTCTGCTGTCATTTGAACAGCAAAGCCAGGCTTAACTCCAGCGTTAGGATTCATCTTCTCCATGTGAGCTGGGAACACCTTGTGCATGGTCAGACCTTCCTGCTGCTTTTACACTTCTATTTCTCCCTTCTGATGCCTAAGTTCCTGCAAAAATACTTTCAAGATATCATTAGTGGAGATAGAGATAGATAGATTAGATAGATAGATAGATAGATAGATAGATAGATAGATAGATAGATAGATAGATAGATAGATAGAATGAACCTTTATTTGGAAGCTTCAAGGCATCACTTGGATACTGGACAAATGAAGAGAACACCACAGATGTTCATGTGCAATTCCAGAATCTCTTCTTTCCCTTTCAGTCAGGACACTGAGGCTGTTCATTTATAACGACATTGAGGCTATTTCCCAATTCCCTGATTCACACAGAGGGGAGAAGATACAGGAGAAAACTTGTTTAAATATTTCCTCATAGGGAACTTTAAATGAAAGCAGCAGAAGCAGAGCCGCAGGTGGGTGCCTCACCCTCTGCCCGCGCTGCTGTGCTCAGGGACAGCTCTGAGCTGCCCAACAATGTCCACGTGCAGACAATTAACTCTGCAAAGTCCCCTCCCTGCAGAGCCCAACTCAAGGGGGTTCTGGGCTAACAGGTGGGGGCATCTGGGCACCCACAGCCCGGGGGAAGGCAGTGCCAGACCAAAGGGCACCTTCCACGAGCCCAGGTGTCTCCAAACCTTGTCCAGCCTGGCCTTGAACACTTCAGGGATGGAACAGCCACACAGAGGGAAAGGAAGAGGAAGAAAGGCAGATTTGTACTCTGTAACAGAGTCTCCCAATGGCTTTAGTGGCATTGGGACAATAACAGAGCCGCAAGCACTGAGTTTCACTGAAAAAATCAAGTAAGGAATATATCATTTCCCATTGGAAGGGAATAAAAGAACACTCAATTAAACGATGAAGAATCCCAACCTTCCACTTCTAGAGGACAACAGTTGTTACTTTCAAATTTTTATTTTTCTTACAAACAAATTATTGGTCTTCAAATCGCTCTTGTAACAAACTCCATACTCAGTAAATATTCAGGTGATATTTGGCGGTGTCGTGTGTGCCCATGGTCTTTGGAAAGGGGATCTGCTTTGGCTGTGCACTGATAGCACAATCACAATGCGATTTTAGCAGATCTAAATATTGCAGCACGGCCACAGTAAATAAAGTTTCGATGATCCTTCAGTGGTTTGCTTTATTATACGTATAAAAATATGGATGTCGATGCAGGGAATTCATGCAAATGCTGGTTGTTAAAGGCAGCCAGCTCAGGGAATCTGCAAATCTGGGCAGTAGTAAAACATTACTGTTGGAGAATAAACATAACTAGAAGTTTGATGGAAAAATGGCAAAGTATTGCGTTTTCACCCAGGAGCTGTTATAAATACAAATGTCAGTGCAGTCCCTCCTCAGCACTCTCACTGGGACCTTGGATCGTGTCTGCATCTGATCTGACAACTGAGTAAAAATGGTTTAAACCCTGCAAAGCACCAAGGCTTTGGATATAGGGCAAATTCCTCCATGGAGAGGGTTGTGCAGCCCTGGCACAGGCTGCCTGATTCTGCGTTTCAAACTAAACCAAACAGAAATTATTATGAAAAATATATTTACAAATGTCTTTGTTCATATCTTTCATATCAGAAAAAAAGGTTTAGAAGTTGTAGAAAGAACTAGTGATAAAAATGTGGAGATGGTCACTGAAAAGCCCCTAGTTCTGCACAGAGGTGGGAGGTAATAAGTGAGATCTGATATTCACAAATCTTCTGGCAATACAGAGAATTCTGGTGTCACAAAGCTTTACCTTGGTGTGCTCCAGGCTGACCAAAGGAGAGCTGCCAACAGAGGTAACAACCAGGCTGTGCTGCTCATGGAGTAGCTGAAAAGGAACTTGGAAGGGGATAAAATATTCCTGCAGAAGTCAATTGAAGGTTATAATTGATGGCCTTGGAGGGCTTTTCCAACCTCAGTGACTCTGGGATTCTAAGTCAATGGCTTGTAGAAAACCCATGGGAAATACCTGAATATTTCAGTGAGGCCTTAGGAAAGGGAACATGCCACTGGTTGATGTAATTTATCTGAAGTCTTTGGCCAAATCCCCCCTAAAGCCACTGAAAACCAGATTTGGGGGCAAAGCAAAGCCTGGATGGTCTCTGAGGGCAGGGTCAGTGGCAGCACCAGTGCAAGGACAGTAGTGGTGCTGGGCGCTGCTGGACCAGACTGGGAGCGCCTGGAAGCAGGGAAGGACTACGTGGAGAGGGGGAGGAAAAGAGGCAGCAGGCTTGGCAAAGGTAGCAAAGCTGCATGTTGAGGAAAAGCCAGGGATGAGCAGAAAAGGTTTCAAAGAGAAAAGAGGTAACAAGAAACCCAGTCAATTAACCAGAAAAGCAGTTAATGGCAGGTCCAGAGCAGCACTCAGTGACCAGAAGCTTTTAAGCCTTTCTCACACACACCTTGAAGCTCTTCAAATAACACACCCTCTCAAACGAGGGCTACAGGTTTGCTGGGCTGGGATTAGCCATGTTTGCCCATTGCCATGGTTACCTGCAGCTTCCTCGGCGAGCCTGCTGAGGGCACTGGCCCCAGGAGATGGGTTGGGGTTGGGGGAGCATCGCTCTGCAGGAGCCAGCCCGCCTTCCCAGGGCTCTGTTCCCCTGTCCCTTGACTTCTGGTCTGGGTATAAACAGCTTCTGGGCTGTGTCAGGCTGTATTGCTCCTCGGTGTGACGGCAGCATGGCTGTGTTAATCTCACACCTTCAGCAGTTTCAGCCTCAATCAGACGCTGGTCCACCACAACTGCTACAACCACTTGCTCCATCCCTAAGCACCCGGGGCCCAAAGGGCAGGAAGGTGCAAAGTGCAGCCACAGACAGAACAACACACGACCAGCAGCACAAACCAACTAACTGCTGAGCTTAAAAACATTCAACTGCCTCAAACCCCTCACGTTGCTCAGAATTCCAAAATGTGTGTGTGGCTGGAGAGAGGCAGCTCCCCATATTTCATAATGCAAAAACCAGGCAATGTAGTGCTTCCTTGTGCTTCACCACTATTATAATTAGTGCATTCCTTTGTATTTGCATCCATATTTACACGTAAATTTCATCCATTCTGGCTGTAGGTGACACCTCTTTCCCTGCATTGTGCTGGCTGATTCCCCCACGGCAGTGGCACGTGGAAGACAAATCTGTGGGACCAGAAGAACTTGGCGGAGCTGGAGCTGGAGCACTGGCAGGGGCAGGAGCATGTGCCATGTCCCTGCTCCCACAGGAGCCTTCTGCTCCTCAGGCTGCTGCTCCTCCCAGGCACAAACATGGAACAGCAATGAAAAAATTATAAAAAACCAGGGTGTGCTCCCATCACATCAATATTTCGCTTGTGGCAATGCTGTGGTCTAATATGTCCTGACATCCACTATCCTTCTGTTGGAACACCCTTTGGGACAGAGGGAAGTTGTGCTCCTCGCCAGGAGTAGACCAAAGTCAACAAAAGAGTTGCAAAGATCCCTGCTGTCCTTTGCCACCAGGCCTTGGCCACCACCAGTGTAAACCAAATATCGTTTCAGTCCCCTTTCTTTCCTCCCCTGAAGTTCTGCCATCCATTCCCGTGGAGAGGTGTGAGTGATGCCAGACTTGTGGGGGAATGTGACCAACGAGGCTGCTTTTACAGAACACTTCTGGAAGCTTCAAAGAATGGCTTCTTCACCTAATTTTGTTTTCTTTGCTTCTCTTCTTGCTCTCTGAGCTCTGGAGTCTCCCTGACCACATACCAGAGCAAGCTCTTGTCCTGTTCTTGCTCTCAGGGCTCACGTGTTTGGAAACACAAGGCAGGTTTAGCTGGTGGAACTCCTGCACAGTGACAAACCCCATTCACGTTCCAGTTGTCACGTGCTGCATCTTGGTTTGCCTTTCCCAGCCAGGGAGAGGACTGGGCCAGTAAGTGGATTTTCCTCCTTTGATGACTTGCGACTCTGATCCCATCATACCATGGTGTTTTTCTGCTACTTTTACATATTGAACCCTACAGATTTATGCTGTCAGGCGTTTCATTCAGCTCCAAATTATTCTTCCCTGGTTCTTTTCTGTAACTTCCCAATTTTTCAGTTTCATTTACAAAAGGAAATGTATGCCTTGGGCATGGCACTGATCCCACTGGTGCCACACCTCGCTGCTGAGACTCTGCTTGCTGCTTGCTCAGCCAGTGGGCACTTCCCACTTCAGCTGCAGTTTTCCCCAGGATTCACAGGAATTACACTGGTGGCACAAGCCTCAGGAATACCACAGGCTGTTGTACACATCCCCTCTGACACCTCTTCCATGGAGGAGTTGTCAGCATTTGTGACTTCTGTGGCTCTGGCAAGAGTCCATAACTAAGCAATTTCCCAGCATGACAAAAGCAGCCTCTTGGCTCTGGCTCCACAGCCTGGGAATGCTGGGACAGCAGCTGGTTCATGGAATCGTAGAATAGAATGCCAGAATCATTAAGGTTGGAAAAACCCTCCCAGTAATCAAGTCCACTCTGTGCCTGATCCCCACCTTGTCCCCCAGCCCAGAGCTCTGAGTGCCACGGCCAGTCCTGCCTTGGGCACCTCCAGCCCTGGGCACTCCAACCCTCCCTGGGCAGCCCCTGCCAAGGCCTGACCACCCTTGCCAGGAAGAAATTCCTCCTGATGTCCAACCTGACCCTCCCCTGGTACAGCTTGAGGCCGTGTCCTCTTGTCTTATTCCCAGCAGGAGACTGTACAGGAGCATGGCAAAGTCCTGTAAATCTGTCAGTTTTGGAAGGAGCCATCAATTCACTGCCCACCTGTGACAAACCTGAAGTGTCAGGTACTCCCTGCATGTCACTGTTCTGTGACAAAGGGCTCGGGGAATTACACAGAATGGGAACAGGGAATACTGCACCAAAAGGTCTTTTTAACATCATTTTAAAGCCATGAGGTCTTGCTGGCTTTACTTTTTCAAATGCAGTAAATCCTAAATGCTTCCCATTTTTGCAGAGAATGTGCTTGTAGAGATGTGTCCTGTGTTCCTTGAGACAATCCTGGTCCTCCTGCTGCTGGAATTTTTCCTCTTAATGTGGTCCTTTTCAAGGGGACGAGAGTGAGAGTATCTTCAGTGACAAAATGCTTCTTGTGTCCTACGAAGTGCCAGCCTGACACATTGAGCATCCTCAGTCCTGGGAGGGGTGATGGATAACAAATATGAAGAAGGAGCGGATTGTGCACAGCTTTGGGAGTGTCTCCAGGAATTCAGAGGATCATGGGCTCCAGTAACGAGCTGGTTTGAATTCAGCCTGGAGCTCCCTGACATTCCATCTATCCCAGCTCCCATTTGCCCCAGTCCCAGTGGATTCCCAGAGTGCTGCAGGAGGAGCAGGAGCTGCTTCCCTACACAGCTCTGGGGAGCACCCACAGCCTTTCTTACACTGTCCAGTGGGGGCTGCAGGCTGCTCTGCCCCTGCCGCTCCAAGGAATCCCAAAAGGGGAGGTATAAGGTTTTAGTGCTGCCCTACAAGCTCCTCTGCAGCTAAGGAAGGGCAGGTGGCACCTGAGCAGGTGGCACCAGGGCAGGTGACACCAGCACACACCTGGCACTGGCTGCAGCAGAGCCATTTTCAGCAGCATCTTCTTTGTCACTTCTCTGCTGCTTTGTGTCAGGCTCAGGCTCTCTCCCAGTGTGTGCAAGCTCTGGCAGCTTGGGGACGAGAGGTTCGGAGAGGTTCGGAGAGGTTCGGAGAGGAGAGGAGAGGTTCGGAGAGGAGAGGAGAGGTTCGGAGAGGTTCGGAGA
>JAWMRC010000157.1:62813420-62824500 GCA_035584755.1 Thripadectes ignobilis | reverse complement strand
GGATACCCCACACTGCTGGTTGGAAAGCTTTCCTTTAGGATACCCCACACTGCTGGTTGGAAAGCTTTCCTTTAGGACACCCCACACTGCTGGTTCGAAAGCTTTCCTTTAGGACACCCCACACTGCTGGTTGGAAAGCTTTCCTTTAGGATACCCCACACTGCTGGTTGGAAAGCTTTCCTTTAGGATACCCCACACTGCTGGTTGGAAAGCTTTCCTCTGGGATGAAGGGAGAGCAAGGGAATTCTGTTGGTCTGGGAATGTGTGAGCTCTGGCTTTCCTCCTGAACATGCAAAGTGTGCAATGGATGTAGTTAAATAATGTATGTGAGTCAATCAGATCCTGCCAGCTCAGGAACATGGAAGAACAGATTAGTGGGCACAGCCCAGCTGGCTCTTACATTTTTACATTTCCTGGTCTCCTTTCCCTCCCACCTCTGCCCCCTGTGCTTTGCTCCAGGACCCCTCCCCTTCCCATCCCAGCTCGGAGCAGGTTGCTGTGCAGACACATAAGCCCAGAGCAGGACGGGTTAATTCAGCCCTGGCCCAGGCTGGCACTGAGGGCCGAGGTCACAGAATTCCTGCAGTTTTCCTCCTGTCCTCCTTGGCTCTGATCAGTCCCATCAGCTCCCTCCAAACTTCTGGTAAAAGAGTTGCTCTCAGCATATGCTGTATCTTTGGTTCCCAAAGCAGTTTTTGATGTGTTATTGTGATTTTGCTTATCCTCTGAAAATTTGTGGAATTTTGTCTTTTTTATTTTTTGAACAGAAGGTCCTTTTTTGACAGAGATCTCTCTGTTGTGTGTGTCTTCACAATAATCTTTCTTTCAGGAACACACTGACTTTGGGTTTATTCCTCTTCTATGGTACTTGTGGTACTTTCTGCTTCCTTTGGGGGAAAAGTTTAATCTTCAATCTATAATGCAGAATCTTTAAGCAGTATCTGTGCTGCTGAGAACTTCTAAGGGTTGGACTCAATGATGCTTGTGGGTCCCTTCCAGCTCAGGATATTCTATGAGTCTAATGATTCTAGTATTTTTTTCTGATTCTTCTATTTTCCTTCTGTCAGCTTTAAACAGCCCTGGGATGCTGTTCTCAGAGTGGAGGCTGTGCCTGTGCCCCAGGCCATGGGGATGCTCGGTCAGGGAGGCTGGGGAAGGTGGTGGGACCTTTGGGTCAAGGTTGGGCAGAATAGAAGTGAGGGACAACCGAGGTTCCCAATCAGCTGTAAATCCCCCTGATTTGGGGTGTTTCATAGGCAGAAATCCTGCCAGTGCAGCCTCGGTGGAGATCTCAATGAAATCTGCAGCCCTCAGTAATGAGACCGTTCATTTTCTGCCTGTCCTGGGCTGGAGTTTCTTGGCAGGGGAAACCAAAACATAAAAACACCAGCCACATCTGTTCTGTGCCCAAATGTACCAGCAGTTATTTGCTGTCAAGGAAAGGGAGTCTCTCCGCCACAGAGGTTAAACTGCAAGTGCAGCAGCCTCCTGGCTTGACTCAGAATCTGGGGGAAATCACAGGTTTCTCTGTATTACAATGTCCAATTTATATTTTTTTCTGGCTCGGGGGTATTCAGAAGTATTTTTGCCTCTTATCAGTTAACTTCAAGTTAAATAAAATGAAAGGAATAATCTGAATAACATACAGAATCATTGAATCAGCTGGGTTGGAAAAGCCCTCTGAGATGAAGTCCAACCCTTGATCAACAGCACCACTAGACCATGACCATGGCACTAAGTGCCTCGTCCAGTCTCATCTTACAAACCTCCAGGGGTGGAGAATCCACCACTTCCCTGGGCAGCCCATTCCAATGCCTGATTACCCTCTTGGTAAAGACTTTCTTCCTAATATCTAACCTAAACCTCCCCTGGCAGAGCTTAAGACCATGTCCTCTTCTCTTATTTGTATTATAAAAGAATAAAAGGAGCAGCTGCAGAGGGTCATGGACTTTATCAGATTTTCCTCTAAAGCCTCCCAGCCCTGGAGCTGCCACATTATCTCCCATTCCAGCCCACACTTCTAACACCAGGACAAATACAAACACCCACTGTCAGACTGGTATTTTACTGTTTATTATCTAACCCATAAAAGATAAATATCTCTATAAAATGCTTTGCATATGTTCTTAGGTATGTTTAGCACAAACATTTTTGAGGTGAAAGTGCTGTTGCCCTGGCACCCCCTGGCCCCTCTGGCTGAGCTGTTGCCCTGACTCTCCACAAAGCCCAGGAGTGTTTCCCATGTGCTGCTCAGCCTGTCCACCCACCACAGCTCCTGCCGAGGAGGTTGTGCTTTCAAGGAGCAGGGAAGAGTTTTGTTTGTTGGTGTGCTTTACAGACACAGCCTGGTTTGTGGGAAGCACCTTTTACTCTGCTTTGGATGTTGTCAGACTCTGTCTGGTGGAAGAGCAGGCAGAGGTGGGTGAGGAGGGGGGTCCTGTAGTGCTGCAAGAAGCATCACACCCCTGCTCCTGTACATTTGGAGTCTTATTTTCTGGGATTGTTCTGATCTTCAATTTCCAAAGAAATGCTTCACTTCTCACCGAGAGAATCACAGTCATTGAGGTTGGAAAAGCCCTCTGAGACCATCAAGTCCAACCATTCCTCAGCACTGCCACGGCCACCACTAACCCACGTCCCCAAGTGCCACATCCACACGGCTTTTGAATCCCTCCAGGGATGGGGACTCCACCCCTGCCCTGGGCAGCTGTGCCAAGGCTGGAAAACCCTTTCAGTGAAGAAATTGTTCCCCAATATCCAACCTAAATCTCCCCTGGGCCAATTTGAGGCCATTTCCTCTCATCCCGTCCCTCGTTCCCTTCCCATTACTATGATGAAGTTCTAAGGCAAAAAGCAACTAATGGTTTGCTCTTCTTATAGGAAGGATGAAAAGGGAATGCAATGAAAATTAGAGGGGAAAACAGCTAAATTGTGGTAGTCAAGTGGAAGATGTTGGGCTGAAGAGTAGTGCATGTGTAGATGTGATAATAATTATCACGAATGCTGATGGTTTAAGATCAACTGTGCAAAGGCATTATCTAGAAAAACTGCATCCTACACCCCCTGCATTGGCTCTGTTTTCTGAAGGGGGACCTGGGCCTGAGTTATGTGTCCCAGTGCTTGGTGTTTTCCACAGGAAGCTGATTCTGGGCTATAGTCGAGCACCCGGAAATGCAGATATTTAAGCATTCCAAATATAACATGTCTGTGTATAAATACATTTGGTGTGCAGAGCAGTACTGGTGGAAAAATCCAGTTTTGTTGCCATTCCCGTTCTGGCAGCCACGTTACAGGTTTTGCACAGTTTTCATTCCCCTTCAAGGTCACTTTGCCACATCCCCAGGGCTCTCACAGGACAGAACTCATCTCCTCAATGCCCTCCCCAGGCTTTGAAAGCCATCCCCTTTCCGGAGGTTAACCCACTCTCTGCAGAGGTAGGAGACTTTCTTTCAATCTCCTTTACCACATTTGAATGGTTTGTTGTGTGAATGTGCCTTAAATATCTGCCTGTTGGCTCTTTTATTTTAGATTTGGGATGGTGACAGCTGCTTTATTTCAGTTTGGTTTTGCTTAGTGACTTAGCAGCAGGTCACAGGGAGTGGGCAGTGGTAGTGTCATACCCAGGTCTGCATGGGAGGATTCCTCTTCTAAACTCCCCTTTTGTCTGTGGAGCATTTGCAGGGTCAAGGGGCCAAGAGCTTCAGGAAACTGGGGAAAAAACTGGGTCAGTCATGCCAAAATAATTGAAAAAGAAAAAAAGGAATCCCAGTGCAGGGGCAAGTGAACTATTGATTGTGGTTTCTCGTGCCACAGGACGTCTGGACAAAGGCCCTGCACTAACTGAACAACAGCAATTATTTAATAGCTGTACAGCAGCAATCATTTTGCCCCATCCCTGGAAGTGTTCCAGGCCAGGTTGGACAGGACTTGGAACAGCCTGGTCTGGTGGAAGTTGTCCCTGCCCATGGCAGTGGGGTGGAATGAGATGGCATTTAAGGTCCCTTCCCACCCAAACCATTTTGTGATTCTGTGATTTAGTAAAATAACAAGATTATTTGAAGCTTTCTGCCAGATTTCTAAAGATGTCCCCAAATGCTGAGGATACATTGCCCATACAAAGGCACTGCTGAGCACTAGTTCTCTATAGAATCATAGAATCTCCTGACCTGGAAGATGTAGCTCATCTTCCTCATGCTCAGTGAAGTTTCTGGGGGCTGTCAAACCAGTCTGACCAGTTTTTAATTAAACTATACTTAAAGTGATCAGTTCTGTGGGTTTCTGTTGTACTCAGCTGGGAGAAAGAGAAGGATGCTCATATGCTTGAGCAGTTCCTAAATGTTCATTTAGTCAAATCCCGCACATTGAATTTGACTTTCAGCAAAATAATTGTGATGCAATTAGTTATCTGGATTAGCACAAAGCCCCCAATGTTGGATATTTGGAGAACACAAAGCCAGCACTGTCATTCCCAGCGGGTCGCAGTTTAATAAGGATTTGCATCTCTAATTTCACTCTCAACTCTTTTTAAGGAGCTTCTACATAGGTAAAAATGTGGGGGAAAAATCTTGCCTGTGCTCTCTATAAATGTCCTGACTTTAGACATGGCCATGGTTACTCAGATCCTACTTTAATTCACCCATGGAAGCACCCAAGATCAGGCTGGATGGAGCTGGGAGCACGCTGGTCCAGTGGAAGGTGTCCCTGCCACCATGTCCTGTGGCAGAGGGTGGGATGGATGGGCTTGAAGGTCCCTTCCAGCCCAAATCATTCTGTGCTTCCACGAGTCTGTGATATCCTTTGACCATCATAGAATTATTTTAAGCACCTGAACTTTTCAGTTTCCACTAATCATGGAATTAATTATGAGATGGAATGTAGTGGGTTTGGTCTGGTTTATATTTTGGGCTCAGCTGTCTAATGCTTTACCTGCTGTGAATGGTTTTGCTTTGGCATTTGGGAAAGCAAAAACAAGCAGAAAAACAGAAGCAGCAAACAGAACACCAAATTATAAAGCCATTTACTGGGTTTGAGACATCCTGCATTCTCTCCAGTCATCTGCTTTGTTATGTTGTTTTAATACTCAGGTAGGGAATAGGTTCTTAAAATACTTTTTTCTGATGGAAAAATAATACATTTTAATGCAGTAGATATATTATTATTATTATTATTATTATTCCTGCTTTTCATTGAAATACTAGCTAGACACATTTCTGTTTGCAATGTAATGCTATCTAGGTAAGGGTGGGGTTTGTTGTTAATTTTAGTTGCACATTTTAAAGTTTCTAACAGGAATCTAAAAATTATTTAGTTTATGTAATTAACAATCTTTCTGTAGTGAAATATTGAAAACATGTATTAGCAGAATATTGATCATTGTCCATATGAAGACCCTACTTGCCTGTACGTGTATGTGGACATACACATGGAAATATTTATACCTACCCATATCATTCTGTTTATCTCCTTCTTGTCTCTTGGGGCTGAGAGCCACTGGAAGGAGACCCGGAGCTGACCTGAGAAGCACAGGCTGTGTGGGAGATTCTCACACTTATTAGAGCAGGTCCTGCTCAAATTAGCACAGAATCTGTGCAGCCCATTGCCTTCCCTCCCTGGGCCATGGGGGCTGCCCTCCAAATTCCCCAGGCCTCTCCAAAGAATCATCTCTGCAGAGCTCCACCCCCTGTGTCTGAGGCACAGGGACATCAGCAGTGACATTTCCCTCTTGCTTTCTTGGGAACATTTCTTTTCCATGCATTTGCTTTCCAGGAAACACAGTAGAACTAATTTCAATAATCACTTTGTTGTATTGATTGCAGAGACTTCTTATGTTCTAGAATTTTGATTAAGAAATAAACCCAAGAAGTTACTTTCTATATAAACCTCTCTGTACCTTTATTGACCCTAATCGTTATTGACTTCTTCACTCAAACTGTGGTGTCCACAGTCACCGGAGCCCCTCACATTCTTGGCTGTCACATCTCATAATTCCTCTTATGACTTCATCAGCTTTCAGCCAAATGCTCACTTTTCTGGACCAGCTGTTTTGTGTCACAGAGGATCTGGCTGCAAAGAAAGTTCAAAATGTACCCCAAGGGCAGGCAGGGTCCATCACATCCAGCATATTCATAATCAAAAATAACTGGCAGTTACTTTTCAAGGAGCCTTCTTGTCCAATGTCTTGCAGAGGACAGAGTGTATTTCCTTGGGGTGCTGTGGGAAAGCCAGAGGAGATGCTGTAAAAGTCCAGCCATGGTCATGAGACAGGATCCCAGTGCTCCTGGCCCAGCCCTGAGGGCACTGCTGGAGTGTCCTTGCACGTGGTGCCAAAGCATCTGGATTTTCTTTCTGTGACCTCTACCAAAGTTTCTCTGCCTCTCCTTAAGAAAATCCCCTGTTTTCTACTTTGATGTTTGTCCTGATATTAAGCCTGGTCTAGCCATCCTTCACCTGACAGTGCTGGGGAGGGGGCTCAGGAAAAAGGTGAGGAAGGTGGAAAACCTTCTCCACATCATGATATACTGGAGAAAGTGTCCCTGCTGCTGGGGCTGTGCTGGGGCTGTGCTGGGGCTAAACCAGGGCTGGGCCAGGGTTGTGGGGCAGCTTCTGGGCTCGGCAGTGGCTGGGGAAGGAATGAGGCCAGTGGGGACCAGTGCCCTGGCTTGTCCTGCCCATGGGCTGACCACTCCAAGGTTCAACATCTCAGGTGGGTGTGGAGTAAAACCCACACCAACATTTCAGTCTTGTTGTTTGTTTTCCTTCAGGGGCTGTGAAAAGCACGTTGGAAGACTGGAATGAGACCGTGAAGTTAAAGTGGCCAACACTGGAGGTAAATAATTGTCCACTTTGCTTTGTGCTGGAAGATCAAGTGTTTCATTTCAGCCATGTGGGGACTGTCTCTCTTGGTGAGTAGGATTTGCCATGACCCCTGGTAGGAACTAAAATCTGAGCATTCCTATAATACGTATCCAGAATAATTTATCACTAGGGACTGAAAAATATAAACCATTTTTTGGTCAATATTAGATTGATTTAAATATCTTAAATAAGTTTAATGGAGTTTAAATTACATCTAGTACCCACTTTAACTGTTCTATCAGGATAGGAAAATTGTGAAAAACTTGATACAAGAATAATTTATGTGGCTGCTTTGTGCTGTGATGTGCAGTAAATCAGTGTGAATGGATGGAAATGATTTTTACAACTCCTCTATTTGAGGACTGTTACAATGGAAACTACTTTTGAAGGTCAGCAGGTGGTTTTAGTTCAGCCTGTATCAGGGTGTTCAAGGCTTAAAGCTCTTAAATGGCAAAAAACAAATTTAGCTTTTCTACAAGGACTGTATTTTAAATCACCTTAAATACCAGGAGAGATTTATTCCAGTTTGTGGGATCTCATAATTAGTGCTGTAAAATAGAGAAACCCAGGGGTTTGCTAGGCAAGAACTGGAGAGAGGGATGTGCCTGAAATCCCAAAGAGAGGGATGTGCCTGAAATCCCAATTCCTGCTGAAATTCCCGAAACCTTTGGTTCATTTTGGATGACAACTGGAGCTGGAAGCACAAGTGATTCCACGCAATGTGGATGGGTTATTTTTCCTTTTTAATCTCTCTGTCCTTTGCTTCTGTTTGTGTGTTTATTCATACACTGAGAGAAGCTGGACAAGACATATCTGAGCTGCCAGTTGATCTTTTTGGAGGGCAGTTTCAGCCTAAGCCACAACCATCACCTCTCTGGACCCTCCCTCTGCATTCCAATCCCATTGCCCCCATAGTCCCGGGGAGAGCAGGAGGGTGTCCCAGCCATGAAGCCCTGCCAGGGGTAAGTCCTGCCTGGGGCTCCTCTGACCATCCCTGTGCAGTGAGCCCAGGGTGGCACCCACCCAGTGACCCCTGGGATGTGCTGGCACTCACAGATGGATGGATGCTGCTCAGTATTCCTCGAATTGTGATCTGTGCCAGTTCTCTGTTTGACTGCCCAGGAGCTCCTTCCTGAGTGTGAGTTGAGCAGCCTGGGGATTCCCCAGTTTCCATGGTGTTTCTCCAGGACAGTTGTACATTCCCTATGAGAGCCTGGCCCAACAAGGACCTGCATCCCCAGGGATGGGAACAGCAGTCGCAGGGACTCCTTTCCACCCAGGACTCATCTGCTATCTCTTAGCATCTGGCTGGGGATGGATGAGGAATTGCTTTTCCATTGATCTGTGCTGACAGGGAGCAAGGGCACCCAAGTTTATCCACAAGCATGTGAGGAGACTCCTGGAAAATGGCAGTTACAGGAGGGGATTTCACAACTTTCCTCCTCCTATTTGCTGTGCTGTTCTCATTTAAAAAAAAAAAAAAATAAAGAAAAAAAAAAGTTTCTGCTGAAGTGAGCTGTGTGTTCTCATGCAGGAGGAGAACTGGCTGGGTCATTGCTAGCAGATGTCTCAGAAAAGCGGAAGGTTTGATTGCAGCCCTCAGCCCCTCAGAAGATGAACAACCACTTACTGTCAGGGCCCCTCTCTACAGACTCTGCTTCACACCCGCCTGGACCATCCTTTGAATAAGATACCTCAGTACTTCCAGAAAAAGAAAAAAAACCACCTTTCCAGAGACTTTGGGAACTTCATTCCAGCAGGGAAAGGCACAAGAATCAATTGAGAAATCATGTTCCAAATTAGAAACACAGTTTTACCAGCAAGGTTGATCAAACAGAACAAACTGCTACGGAAATGGGGGGAATCTGCCCATTGGCATCGCTGAATCAGGATGGATTTTCCTTTCGGATGACAAGCTTGATCTCAACACAACCTGTCAAGTGTGATCCAGGGCAAGTGCTGGAATCAAATCCCCTGTGACACAGCTTGGCTGGGTGGCTGATCACAGCTCCTTCCTACGGGACACCGAGGCAGAAGACGGCTCCTGCACGACAAAGCTGGCGGAGCTGTGAGTCACCCCGCTCCCACCTCAGCTCCAGGCTGGGAATAGACACACTGTCTGCTTTGGGGGCTGTTGTTTCTCTTTTCCCTTTCCCCATAAACATTTTGGAGGAGTGGGCAGAACGAAAAGGTTCTGTGTAAGGCAGAGCAGCCGTGAGCAAAGGGATGAAGAAGCGATGCTGCAGAAACCCGGAGGCGGTGGCAGACCAAACCCAGCACTGGGACTTTGGGGGACCTGCTGGAGAGTCCTGCCATGCTCCACTCCCACACAAAGTGCCCTGGGCACGGGGCCAGGACCTGGGAGGAGCCCACATGCCACCCA
This sequence comes from Thripadectes ignobilis, assembly GCA_035584755.1. Classification (NCBI taxonomy): domain Eukaryota; kingdom Metazoa; phylum Chordata; class Aves; order Passeriformes; family Furnariidae; genus Thripadectes; species Thripadectes ignobilis. The sequence goes on along the minus strand of JAWMRC010000157.1, from coordinate 62,815,262 downwards.
CCCACCTTTGCTCTGAGCAAACACTGGAGTACCAGGGAAAACAGCCCCTCTCAGCATCTGCCAGGGAGGGAAACAGCCCACCTGGGCAAGGACAGGGTCAAATCCTTTCCCAGCTGCAACTCCCCACTCCATAACCCATCAAAACAAACAGCCTGAAACCAGCAGACTTTAATGTTACGCTTTTAAATACATTCCCTTGGGTAGTTTAGTGAAGTGGGAAAATTGGAAGCAGAGCAGCATCAGTTCCAGGGAGTGCAGATCAGCTGCACCCCGGGGCCCTGGCTCTGCTGTGATGCTGCAGCTCCCTGTCTGCAGGCAAGGCTCCCAGCCCAGCCCGTGGCTCCACACAACTCTGAAACTGCTGGGCAACTTTCTCCATATTCCTGCATTATTAGTGGCTTGGGATTTTTTTCTTTCTTGAAAAAAATTTCCTGTTTCTCTTCTTACCTGCTTCTTCCATGTTATCCTTTCAGAATCTGCATTTACAGGTTCATGCTCTTCTTGATGGCCTGTAGAGCTTCCCAAGAGCCTTGACAGAGGGGCACCCTCCAGATAAAATAATTATAATCAAATAAAGAGAAATAGTCATTACATAAATAGCCAATACAAACCCAGAACCTTTCCACTTAGACGCTAAATGACAGGCTTAATGATGAACCATGCGCACTAATTAGAGGGTTCATAACTCATTACCATCGAAATGCAGCAATGCTTTAAAGCCACACAAGCTGGTCAGCACAGCCCCGCAGTCCCAGGTGCCAGCAGTCAAAGAGAATGGTGGGTCTGGGCCAGTCCCGTCCCATTTTAAAGCAGTTTGTGTGCAGGTGTGAGTGCTGGCACCAGTGCTGCTGGGGCTCCGTGGGGCCAGGGAGCAGCCCTGGCTCATCCTGCTCAAGGACCTGGTTCTGCTCCTGCCCATCCCTCCCTGCAGGTTCCTTCCTGCCCACACGGGGTGTGCTGAATTGTCAAGGAATCTCTTTATCCCCTGGACATCCCCTCATCAGGGCAGGGTCAGGCCCACAAAATCATTGAGCAGCAGCACCACAGCCCGTCCCACTGATCCTCTCCTGGCTGGGAAGCTGCAGGCACTACCCAGTCCACTCAGGTCGGAAAAGAAAACCCAACAGAACCCCCCAGGGGCTGTATTCCAACACTTCTTGGCCAGGCAGGAGCCATTCTAGCTGCTTTGCTTGTTTTCATTTTGGTGTGCAAGCTGGTGTGAGGACAGAGAGTTACCCACAAAGACTAACAGAGAAACAGAGGACACAGGAGTGGCTGGGACTGAGATCTGGAATGCTGGGACTGAGATCTGGAATGGCTGGGACTGAGATCTGGAATGCTGGGACTGAGATCTGTTTGAGGAAATGCCCCAAGAGCCAGGGCAGTGAGAGGCTCTGCTTCAGCCAAGAGTGGGATCCTGCAAGGACAGGATAGAAAATTGTGAACCCTGCCCACGCCCCCAGTGTTTGCATATGCTCCCTGGTGGATATTGCTTTAACCTTCCTAAAAGAGAAAGGGAGCTAAATCCTGCTCCCAAATTCACTCACATTACTGAGGGTTAGTTTAACTGCCCCTGTGAACACAACAGGTAAACACCTTGCAAAATTCCTGTGCTCGGTGACCTCTTGGGACAAGGATTTACAGGGTTTTTTCATATAATGCATGAAAAACAAAGTCTCTCTTTTGCTATATGTTGATGGAAACAACAAGGAAAATTGCTAAATTCACAAGGCTAAGTCCATTTATGAGGATTGGTTCCTTGGAGCTGAAAGATTAGGACTGTGTGACTCAGATGTTTTATCTTCTGCCTATCTATCTATCTATCTATCTATCTATCTATCT
>JAWMRC010000157.1:62694967-62711489 GCA_035584755.1 Thripadectes ignobilis | reverse complement strand
CAGTCCCTCTCCAGCTCTCCTGGAGCCCCTTTGGGCACTGCAAGGGGCTCTCAGGTGTCCCTGGAGCCTTCTCTTCTCCATGCTAAGGCCAAATTGGACCAGAAAAAGCTGGGGTTTTCTGGAGTGACCATGAGAGCAGTGATGTTCCAGGACAAGAGCCCAGAAAGTTTTTGGGGTCTCAATCTTCACTCATACCCCACTGGCCCTGAGTAGCATGGCCAGGCTGGCCCTGGTGGGTCAGGTGGACACAGGAACACCCAGAGGGGGATGCTGCAGGTCTGGGCACTTCACTGGTGGTTGACAAAACATGTGCTTGGCACTGGAAATGAACCATTTTCATTGGCCCTCTACAGAGAAACCTTTAAGGCAGTAAAACACTCGAGGCAGAAACTAAGCTAAAAAACATCCCCAGCAGCCAAAAGGACAGCTTTTTTCAGTCAGTGCAGCCCCAGGAGCAGCAGCAATGGCAGGAACAGGCCCCTGGGCAGCCTGATGGATGCCTTCACCTCCTGCCCCTTCCCAAGGACATCCATCCTTGTCAAATTTCTCTTCTGTGTTCCTGGGCACAGTGAAAACTCATTGCAGCTGGGGAGGGTCCCAGTGTGGGGGGCACAGCAGTCCCCACTCACCACGTGCCACGAGGGGCTTTCCCCCTTCCCTGGCCCTCTCTTTTGGGCAGGAACCCAGCAGATCCCACCTCTGCTTGAGGAGATGCTGCTCAGGGTGCTCAATCACACACCACCCATGTCACCATGGCCAGACACCACGGGCAGGGCTGGGAGCATAAGGAGGGGGAGAGTCACTTGAGACCCCCCAGGTGCTGCATCCCAAGCACAGGAGCTGCCAAATCCCCTGTCCCAGCAGAGCTCCTGCACAGACAGACCCTGTCAGTGCCTGTGCTGCCAGCAGGGTCAGGACCACAGCAGGGGATCAGCAGAGAACACATCTCTGGGAAGGGGTTTGCTCATGGCATCTCTGGGAAATACCTGCTCCTGATTTGAGCATCTTGGGCAAGGCTGCTTTGTTTGGAGCCAGTAAAGCTCTGGAAATGAAAACCTGAAAATTCAGCGGCAGGGACGGGTGAAGGGAAAAAACAATATGGTAAAAATCCACACGCTTAGCCACGATAACCAGGAAGAGAGAAGACCCCCTGGGGTCAGTCCCTCCAGCAGCCCCGGCCAGAGGGCTCTGTGACCTCAGGGAGCCCTCGCAGGGCTCTCAGCACTCCATTCCTTCCCCAGCTCTCCCTCCCTCATTCACACCAGGTCTGCAAACAACTCGGGGCCACATTCCCAGGACAACTCTCCAAGTGTTTGCTTGATTTGTTGTTCAGTGCTCGAGGCTAAATTAGCCAAATTCCCGAGGCTAAATTAGCCAAACCCCAGCTCCTCTCTGATGCTCCAGCAGGGCCAGGGGAGGCAGAAGGTTTTTAATCAAACACTGAGGAGCCGCAGATTGCACAGAAGAATTAACATTGACTGACACGGAACGTCCTCGCCCCCTGCCAGGAGGATCCAGCACAATGATGGTTTAACATCATTTAAAAGCACAAACAAGGAAACAGAAATTACCTGGTGGTTGTTTGGCTCTTCCCCCCTGTACTTTGTTGCTTAGGAAGAATTGTAGATGAGGGGTTTCGTTTGTTTAAAATGAAAGAATAAAACCACCATCACAAATGTTTCCCCACATCTAGTGAGGATCTGAGTGTGAAGAATGGGAGTTTCACAAGCCTGAGTCCCAGGGGCAGTGAGGTTAATCCAAAGAATTAAAGACCTTCCATTAGCAGGAAGGCGTGATGGAGCAAGATCCAGGTGTCAAGAGCTTTATTACCATTCCTGGATTCCGAGCACTGATTTTTCTATTCTTTACAAAAGTAAAATCTTCAGAATGTTTTGACCTTCAGCCATTAGAAAGCTAAGAGTGAAACACAGAATATACCTTCAGTAACAGCATCAGCATTTCAGAGGATCACAGGATATCTTGGGCTGGAAGGGACCCGCCAGAATCATCAATTCCAACTCCTGGTCCTACACAGGGCATTCCAGTATTCCCATCCCAGAAAGGAAACCTTACAGGTCCTGGGGCAGACTGGACCCGTGGTGAGCCAGTGGGAAAGACCAACCTGGCAGAACAGAGAGCTTTGGCTGCAAATCAGAAAAAAGAGACTCTGATCTTTGGAATAAAGGGCAGGTAACTCAGGAGGACCACAAGGATGTTGTGAGGTCACATAGGGAGAAAATTAGGATCACAGAATGGTTTGGGTTAAAAAGAAGCTTAAAGACTATCTTGTCCCACCCCCTGCCATGGGCAGGGACACCTCCCACCAGCCCAAGGTGCTCCAAGCGCCGTCCAGCCTGGCCTTGGACACTTCCAGGGGTGGGAATTCCACAACCTTTCTGGGCAACCACTTCCACAGGGGCCAAAGCCCAACTGGAACTTTCTGGCTTCTGCCATAAAAAGACAGTAATATTTTTTCCTTAAATACATCAGCAACAGAAGGAGGGCTGAGGAAAACCTCCATCTCTTACTGGATGTAGGGGGAAACAGTGACATCGTTGTATGTATGGCAGTCACCATTCCTGGGGGATTGAAAAGCCCTCTGGATGTGGCACTGGGGACACGGGGCAGGGGTGGCCTTGGCAGTGCTGGGGGATGGTTGGACTCCATGGGCTCAGAGAGCTTTTCCAACCTGAAGGATTCTGTGATTCTGTTCTCTGATTGACAGAAATGACAAGAGATAGAGACATGAATGTATCTTTGCCCTGATCCCTCTGAGATGGGACAAGGACAGGGCACAGAGCACTGGGCATTGCTGCCCCCAGCTCATCTCCACTGCCTGGAAGAAATAACAGGGCTGCAAAACTCCACGAAGGAGGAAACACAACACTGCATTTAGGATTGAATTGTACCTTGATCCAAAGGTATTCAAACCACCTCTTTGTAGAAATAAAAGCTTCACAATGTTGTTAGACAGGTTGGTATTATACTCATTTCATATATGGGCAAATGGAAGCAAAAAGCATAAAACAACTTCCCAAAGTCATGAAAATGGAAAGGAAAACAAACCCCAAAGCAGCAGAACGGTGCCTTGATAATAACAGCTTATTTTTCAGGGGAAAGTGACTGGAGACAGGCAATGCAGGAGGCTCTGTAAACACACACAGGGACAAAGGAGCCAGCCAGCACCTGAGAGGATTCTTGGCAACAAAGTTCTAAATCAAGGCAAGATTACCCAAGGTGGAGGTGGGTGATGAAAAACCAACGTATGGTCCCTGGGGAGAAAGGATGTCAAGAGACACAGCAGCTCTGGGGGTCACCATGGCTCAATCCATGAGTGGGTTGGGTTGGAAGGGACCTCAAAGCCCACCCAGTGCCACCCCTGCCATGGCAGGGACACCTCCCACCAGCCCAGGGGGCTCCAAGCCCCGTCCAACCTGGCCTTGGACACTCCCAGGGATCCAGGGGCAGCCCCAGCTTCTCTGGGCACCCTGTGCCAGGGCCTGCCCACCCTCCCAGCCACCAACTCCTTCATCATATCCAGTACAAACTTATTCTCAATTGACTTCTATGGTTCATTGAGTGAGTGTGCAGCATCTCCAAACACTGCCTGGCTGGGGAAGCTGCACTCCTTTCTTTTCTGTGCAGACTCCTTCCCTTTTTTGAGAGTGTCACTTGCCAGCTCTGCTTCTGCCAACTTCATGTCATCCACAGTGGCCTTCTCTGCACTGCCATCATTTATGTATAGAACTGGATTTTCTTTTTTAAGCATATTCTTAAAAATAGCAGATGTTGAGTAGGTGGCATAATCCTAGAAAATGGAAAAGTGAACTCTCAGATGAGAAACAGGGAAATCTGTGGTGTCTGTCTTGCTCCCAGTTCATACTCTGTTCCATACTACACCCCCCAGAAACAACAGACTCAAACTTTACACGCTGCTCTACATTCTATTGCCTTCTCATCTGTATTGCCATCAATTCTACCTGCTGAGAGGCTGTTGTCTCTCAACAAATTATTTCCCTCCATGCTCTACCAGCTTTGGAGAAGGGCACCACCAAGGCAGCCTTGCAGCTTGGGAGCCTTCCAGAGCAGGATGAGGGAGAGCTGCAGTGGAAAGGCAATGGGGGCCCAGGGAGATTTGGTAACCCCCTCAGTGCTCACCCAGAGCCCCAGAAACACCCCCAGGGCTGGCAGGGACCCACTGACAGCCACCACAATTTGGGCACGACCCAGGGCCTTCCTGAAGCTGCCAGTTTTGAAGCAGTGGTTCAAGCCAGGGCTGCAGGCTTTCTGGAGCTGCCTGCATTCAGCACTCCCCAGGCTCCGTGTGCTGCTGGAGCAGCCCGACTGCCGGGCAGCCCTGACTGCAGCACCAGCGGGGCTGAGGAGATCAGAGACACGGCTCTGCTGCCCATCCCACTGCACTGCCATCACTGCTGCTGCTCTGGCTCATGGAAGGGGGACTGTCTCTCCTGGCCCCAACAGCAGAGGGGGAAAGGGCTCCCGAGCCAGTGGGAGAAGGCATCTCCATCCCCCAGTCCCAGTCTGCCCCTCCAAACACCACTGGAAGCCCAACCTGCAGCCCCTGCCGGGACAGCCCCACCACTACAAGGGCTGGGGGAATGCTCTGGCTGTTCAGCTGGAATTTGCTCCCTGTGTATCTTAAATCCTTGAAATCATAACAAAATACTTTTCTTCTGCATAGAGGTTTTTTAACCCACATAAAAAGCCTCCCAAAAAATCCACAACCTTCAAATCAAACAACAAACTAGCTCGACAAAAGTTCACAGAACTTCTCTGGTCCATTTAACTACCACCAAGTTTGATTTCCCACAGCCCAAACCACAGCTCTGCCACTCACTGCACAATTCCCTCTGCTCTGCCTTCCTCTTTGTAACAGAGAAATATGGGATGTAAGGAAAATAGGGCACTATTAACATCGAACAGCTCTTTGAGGGAGCTGAGGGATTTTGGTTTGTCAGCAAAAACCTTGACAGAAAATCCAACGCTGTCAAAGTCACGTGTTGCTCCCTGACTATTCCACATTAATTCACCTACTGAATTTATTATGGCAAGATAATTAAAGGGAATTATCCTGACAAGATAATTAAGGGGAAAAGCATTGCATGTACTATCAGAGAAAGCCTCAGGACACGCTTTTGCTAATTTATAGCTTGATCTGTATTATAGCCCCCATTATCTGTTATGTATTACAGTCCACACAACAGTAGTTGGGAATTACAGAGTTAAGGAGGACTCCCTGTGTCTGACACAAAGCACACCTCCAGCAAATGAAGTAACATTAACAGATATGTCTGCAACACTCCTGCATTATTTACAGCTGCTTTAACAAGGCACTGCATAAATATTTCTAAGTGGCTCTTTCTAAGCAGGATGTACCACATCAAAGTTGCATTGAAGGATTTGGGGTTTTTGGGATGGTATTCAAACAGCAAAACATTCTGAAACTCAGAAGTTCCCTGCTAAACCTTTAGTTACTCTCCTGCTCAGACTCCCAGTGCAGGGGGAGCTGCTGAGGACCTGCTCCAGAGGGTTACAGCAAACTCCTCCAGCCCAGCTCTGCTCCCAAGTCACTTCATCCCTTCAGAATCCTCATTGCCACTGATTTTTGTGCAGATGCAGTGAAGCCATTCCTCTGGAGCAGGCAGTGGGGCACATGCCAGTGGATGTCATCAGCTTTAACCCCAACATTCCCAAAGATACTGAGGCCTGTTTTCAGATGTGCCAGCAAGCAGGAAGGAATACATGATTTGCTCATTAAACAATAGTTGCTGACTCCCTCCCCCTAAGGCAGGAGCAGCCACAGCCCTGGGCTCAGCACAGGGGCTCCCCAGCAGCAGAGACTGAGCCAGAGCTCTCCAAAGCTCAGCTCAGGCTGCTCAGGCTCAGCTTCCCCACCCTCCCCATTTCTGGGGAGACAGGGGAGGAGGGAGAGTGCCCAGGACTTGCCACCTCCTACAGCCCTGGGACACATTCCAGAACCAAGGGTCATTTGGGTTGGAAAAGACCTTTAAGGATCATCAAGTCCAACTGTAATCAGAATGTTTTGGGTTGAAAGGCACCACACAGACCTGCTGTGACACAAAGTCATCAAGGTGGTGCCTGCAAGCAGGAGGCTTCCATGAAACCCCATGGCTGAGGGAGGAGATGCAGACAAGCTTTGCCCACTGCAGCAATCTGGGGTGTGTGACAGACTGCATTTTGTTCCTGGGTCAGAACCAGAGGTTCCACATCTGAGTTTCACATGTAAAACTGAATTCCTCCTCTTCCTGATGGAGAACATGCCCAGAGCTGCACACTGAAAGAGGCTGAGCTCCCCAAAAGACTCTCATCTAGTGGCATGAAATATTTAGCATGCATATGTCAGTTAATACATTTAATTTTTAGCATTGTCATTCATAGAATCCCAGACTGGGTTGAGGTGGAAGTGACCTAAAAGCCATCCAGTTCCACCCCCTGCCATGGGCAGGGACACCTTTCACCAGCCCAGGTTGCTCCAGGCTCTGTCCAACCTTGCCTGAAACACTTCCAGAGATGGGGCACCCTTCAGCCATCCCTTTGATTGTTATTTCAGCAGGAACTCTCTGGGAACTGCAGCTCCATGGCTGGATCCTGGTGCAAAGACAGAGCTGGATCCATGAGGGCAGCCCTACTCCTTTATTTCTAGCCCTTAACTCCCAGAAGTAGGGGAAGAAAAAAAATAAAAAAATAAATCAAGCTTAAGAACGACAGATTTATTCTGCCTTGATGTGCACAAAAAAGGAAAACAGCTACTCCAGAGGAGCTAAATATGGGCAGGTTTTCATCCAGAATGGATCCACAGAGCCAAGTTAAAGGCAGGGAAAAGGGGATTTTCCAGTGGTAGCACTGACAGATGCTCAGAGAAAAGCCAGTGGGAGCTGCCCCAGCACACAGAATGAAGGATAATGAATGCAAGTGCAAAGAGCCTGGATATGGATTTACATTCTACTTTTGAAAAGGATGCTTAGCAAGGGAAAAATAATTGGAGACAGGAACAATAACAGCACGAAGATACCCTGGCAAGGAAGTGAAGGCAAGAGCAGACATAAAAATTATTATTCACAGTTACTGGATCATTTTATCCTCATGATCTTCATTTTTTTCCCCTTGCTTTTATATTTTTTTCTCCAGTTACAAGTAGAAATGGTCCCAAAATTCACACAACCAAGTGAACTGTAGCCTGATCTAACCCAGGACAGATTTGAATCAGTCCAAAGTCCCTCCCAAAACTCTGAGTGAGATCAGTCCAGCCCAAGCACCATGGACCAAGGCATCACGCAGGTATTTGAAGGGAGACAGGAAAAGCATCAGACCAGCAACCCAGGGCTGCACAGCAAAGATGCAAAGAGCCCCCCAGCAGCTCTTGGGCTCCTTTCCATAATGATGCCAAATTTCTGGGCTTATTTGATACTTTCAGTGAACGCCTGCAGGTTCAGCTCTCACCTCCTAAGACATGTCCTTGCTGCAAAACTCCACCCAGACCATCCCTGACACAAAAGCAGCCGGACCTCACCACCTCACAGGGAAGTCTCTCCTAATCTCTAATCTAACCCTTCCCTCCTGTAGAAAGTCCTTGCCCTTGTCCTGCCCCTCCATGCCCTGGCACAAATTGGTGCACAGGAAAAGAATTCCCAACAACCTCCGGCGGGTGGTTTGGGGTTTTTGTTCCAGGGTTATTTTTGAGGTCCCCAGCCACTCCAGCTGAGCAGCCAGGCTGGATGCTGGAGATGCTCATTCCTGCGAGGTGCCAGCAGTCACAGTGAGCCCTGCACTGGGGTGTTCTCTCTGCACTCGTGTTTCTGGATGCTGGAGATGCTCATTCCTGCGAGGTGCCAGCAGTCACAGTGAGCCCTGCACAGAGGTGTTCTCTCTGCACTCGTGTTTCTGGATGCTGGAGATGCTCATTCCTGCGAGGTGCCAGCAGTCACAGTGACCTTGCTCTGGGGTGTTCTCTCTGCACTCGTGTTTCTGCAGTGGCAGGGCTACAACAGGAGGCAGGTGTCACTGACTCTCAGAAATTCAGCTTGGAAAAGAAAAGGGTTTGGTTGTTCTTTAGCATCACTGTACAGCTGGAGGAGCCCCAGACACTGAACCATCCACATACAAGCCCTGCCTCGGTTTTCCCAAGCCCTCTGTAGCCTTGTCAAACACTGGCTGTAGGTTTACACAGCAGCAGCTGCACACAGAGGGGACGTAAATCAGGTTCAGAATGGGTTGGGTTGGGAAGGACCTTAAAGATCCCCTCTTCCCATCCCTGCCACAAGCAGGGCCACCACGCTCTCCTCTTCACCCAGCCTGTCCTGTCAGAGCTGATGGAGAAACCCTCAGCTCCACATTTAGCAGCATCAAGACCTTCAGTAAAGCCTTGCAGACTGAAGGTTGTTTCCAGCACAGCAGGATTGTGATGAGCACAGAGTCCTCAGCTATTCTGGCAAATCTTGAGGCAGCATTTGCATTTGGTGACAGTGATGCACAGCTCCATGTCACAGTCAGCAGACCCTGTGATAGTCCGTTCAGAGGATGAATCTGGAGTCTGGATAGCACTGATTCATATCACAGCAACATCAATTCCACCTGTAACTTTCTATAGAAAGTAGCCCACATGTAATTTTTATAATGCAATTAAACCAGGACTTCCATTTATTAAACTGATTAAAAAAACCCGTTTTTATAAGCTCTGCTAATGGTCCTTAAGTACCTTTAATTACAGCCTGGGCAGCATTGCTTTCACTGCTCCAGACTCTCACAGGTCACTGTTGCTCCTGAGCCACAGGTAAGGCCAAATTCTCTCCTCTGAGCAGCCCCAGGGGCATTTCCCACTCCTGCTCCCTGCTACTCCCCAGAGCTCCTGATCCATTCTGGAACCATTGGCAGCTCTGACCCGTGAGCACCCATCACTCCACTCTCCCTTTTACCTGGACCTCAAAAGTCCCCCCTGACCTCCAGCAATGACCTCACCAGAGTCCAAGTTCCTCACTCCAATACCTTCACATGTCAGAGGTGCCCATGTCACCTGTACCAGGGAGCAGCCAGCCCAGACTCCCCTCCCAAAGCTGAAAATCCTGTCCTTTCTAAAAGCCTGAGATCCCACCCTGTAAATGCCCAGTCAGTTATTCCCAGCAGCCTTTCCTCAGTTCCAAGCACAGCATGGAAGTGCTGCAGCAGGACACTGCTCTGGCTGTACCTTCCCCTCCTGCTCTGAGCCCAGCCCATGCGAGCAGAGCTCCACTAGTCCCTTGGCAAGCATCCCACCCTGGCACAGTCAAACTCCCCTCACCACATTAGAGAATCCCAGGCTGGTCTGGGTGGGAAGGGACCTTGAAGCCTACCCAGTCCCCCCCTGTCACAGCCAGGGACACCTTCCACTATTGCAGTTTGCTCAGGTACCCCCAGTCAGCAGCACAAGGGAGAACAGAAATCCATCTGATGTGTTGGAGCACATTTGATACCCCACTTCCAAACCAGGAAAGCACTGCCTGTTCCCAAGGAGAAGCAGGCTCGATGTGCACCCCGACATGTGGCATTTTGTGCAGTGATCCCAGCTGAGGGCAGCTCCCAGCTCAGCTCCAGGCTCTCCCAGAGAGAAAGTGCAGTTCCAGCCCACCCAGGCTGCTGCTGGAGCACCAAGTGTGGCTGTTTCACATTTTTCCTGCCAGCAGAGCAGAGGAATTGGCACCTCGGGGAAGGCTGGTGTGAGGCAGGTTATTGAGATCTCATCCTCCAAAGGCTGAGCTGATGGGAGAAGTGTGCAAGTATTTCCCCTCAGATTGATGTGGCTTTGAGAGGCAAGCAGCCTACTGAGAGGGAAATGCTCCGTGGTAATTCATCCTGCTCCTGTTCCAGCTCCAGCCAAGCCCTGTCCCTCTCACAGTGCCAGGAGCCTCCCCAGTCTGAGCTGTGTTAAACCAGGGTGAGCTCAGTGGCTGATTTCTCACCTTTTGAACATTATTTCCAAATGACTTTAGCAATAAAACCAACATTTTTTCAGTCCCAGACAGTTCAGACTTTCACTGGATAATTTTGCTCTTCCCAAGGTGGAACAAGCTGGGAGCAGAGATGTGCAGGGCCTGTGTCCTCTGGCACCACACAGGGAGAGTCATTAACTTCAGCTCTAGAAACAGTGCCTGGCTACTGCCCACCCTCCAGAGGGATTTGGAAGTGCTGATGTGCTAAGTAGCAGCCTGAAGAACCAGGAATCAGAAAGGCAGGAGACTCCAGAAGCATCTCTCTAAAAGGGAACACTTGTCTGGGGCAGGAGCAGGAGGGCTCCTGCTGGGATACCTCAAGGAAAACCTCACAGATGCAAGGTCAGCTTGGACAAGGCTTGGAGCAACCTGGTCTAGTGCAAAGTGTCCCTCCCCGTGGCAGAGGGTGGAAGAGGATCATCTCTCTCTAAGGTCCTTTCCAGCCCAAGGCATTCTGTGATGAACCAGGACTAATGGAATTCAGATGCCAAGCAAGAGATTTCTCTGATATATCTGATGCTCCCCACAGCTCAGTAACTGTGGAAGAGACTCCCTGCTCCCCCTCACCAGGCGATGGAAACAGCTGCTTTTCCCCCAGTCATCCACTTGCTAAGAGAAGCAATTCTCAGTTGTACTTTTCACCCAGTGTATCCTAATTGCCAAAGAAAACAGGCTCTTACAGCTTGTTTTATTCCTGCCATCTATTAATTTGCTCTTAAAAGCCAACCCCCCTGCTGAACTGCCTCTCCCGCACATCACAGCTCCTGTTTTAATATGGAAAGATCATCATTTATGGTTGCATGTGGACCCCCTCGGGCCCTCAGGGGTTGTTTCCACACTAATTTACACCCCTGCCCAACTGCTCAGGTTTCAGAGGAGCAGCACTGTCGTGGTTCCACTCGCTCGCCCAGTGGGATGGGGATAGAAATGACAAAACGTGTGGGTTGAGATGAAGTTACCTTAACAGGTGAAGCCAAAGCCACACCCAGAAGCAAAGACAGGAGTGCATTCCCTGCTGCCCAGGGCGGGCAGGTGCTCAGGCACCCCCGAGCTCCAGCACACCTCGTGGTGACTTGGGAGGACTAATGGCATCACTCCAAGTGTGTCCCTCCCCTTGTCCTTCTCTATGTGCTTCTGCTCTCTAGCCCATAATCTGGGACATTCCTTGGGCCACTGGGGTCAGATGTCCTGGCTGTGTCCCTCCAGCCCCTCACTGGTGGGGTGGGTGGGGAGCAGAACCATCCCTGGTGCTGTGTGAGCTCTGCCCAGCAGGGACTGATCCCTGTGGGACCAACATCTTCCAGCACAGACCCCAAACAGTCCCACACCAGCTACTGGGAAGGAAACTCACCCCAGCCCAGGCAGCCCAAGCCTCCAGCAGTGTGTGCAGGGAGGTTTGGTGGGGCATCCCAGTACCACATTTTACAGTCCCACAGGTTATTGGTATTCTGAGCCACTCAGGTGTTGGAAGATCTCTGGAAGGAAGACATTTACACTCCATTACCTATAACACCACAGAAGAGTTCAACAAGGTTGGACAGGGCCTGGAGCACCCTGGAAGAGTGGCAGGTGTCCCTGGCCACGGCAGGGAGGGGGACTGGATGAGCTTTAAGGTCCCTTCCCACCCAAACCAGTCTGTGATTCCATGGCTGTCATTTCCCAGCACCACCACATCTCTTGGTGACTGGTCAGAGATATCAGATCACGGATCTAATGGCTCTTTATGGTCCTTGCAGGGACATACTGATCATGACAGTTTTAGGCAAGAGCAGATAAAAAGCCACTGACAGGAACAGGGAAATTCATTCCTGGTTGGAGCAGCACGGGCCCTGAGCTACACCCCCTGCACACAGACACAGCAGTCTTTCCTCATTAGAGTCAAACGATCAGAAATCAGAGCAGACAGAAATAAAATGGGCTGCAAAAGTGTCAGGACTGTGCAGAGAACAGAGGTGCAGTTCTGGCAAAACAAGAAGATTCAGAATGGAAATAGGAATGAGAAGTTCACTGCTGGTTCCAGCCCCACACAGGCTGTTTGGGGAAGGGAACTTGCAGGACTTAGAAATGGAGACGTCAGACCTAATGGAGAAGTCAGACCTCCTGTCCACTCTGCTGTTTCTTTAAACATGAGAGCTGTCAATCTGCTGTGTCAGAGTCCCCAGCTCGCCAGGCAGGGCTGCCCTGGCTAAGGGGTGGCTGCCCTGGCTGAGGGGGGGGCTGCCCCCCAGAGCTACCCCAGAGCTCACGGGTGCAGGTGGAGCAGTGCTGGAAGTGTCCAAGCTGCTGCAGCATCACCAGCACTGCAACTCAGCCGAACTGAGCCTCCCATCCTTCCCTTGCCAGCCCTCAAGATCCAGCAAGTGGCTCTTTTCCAGGTCAACGAAGCACTGCAGCCAAGGAATGGGTCTGGTGAGCAGTGACAGGACCCAGCCCCGGCAGAAGCATCACTGAGGGCAGAGCTGTTCACAGCCCTCCAGCCTGCCCCAAAACCTGGCAGAGAGGATGGAGCTGCACACAGCAGGACACAGGGACAGCTGGGACACTGCCAGCACAGCAGCCAGGGCACAGAGGGATTTCTGTTCCTGTTTTCCAAGACCCACTAAAAGCACTGGCTGTGTTGGTGCCCATTCTCAGCCTCGCTGGCCACTCCTGGGCCTCCAGACCCAACCCTGGCACCACGGGCCTTTCATCAGCCTGAGATGTCACCTGCAGACACTGCACGGGTCCTCTCTCTTCCCAGAGTGGCTTTATGCTTTACACCTCACTGACTCTCAGTCCAACACTCACTCCTGTTCCTTCTTTTTACACAGGCAACACATCCACACACATTAAACACAGGTTGAACTGGTACTTTTGTCCCTCTTAAAAACCTCCATGAAATAAATTGTTACCAGTGTGCTGAAAGACAAAACAGCCTTATATCATCTCAAATAAAAGGTGTAAGCTTTTTTCAGTTTCTTTTTTCCTTAGACAATATTTAGGGTTTAATAAGTCCCCAAGAATAACTTGAGGATGGAGATTTCTCATCAGGTCACATCACCAGCAGTAATTAAAACACACCAGCAGCTCAGGCACAAGGACACACTGACAGTGCAGCCACCACCTCCCTCTGGGTCACTTGTCATCTTATTAAAGAAATACCTATCACAGATTCCCAGAATGGTTTGTGCTAGAAGGGACCTTAAAGCTCATCTCACTCCATGGGCAGGGACACCTTCCAGTGGCCCAGGTCATTCCAAGCCCCATCCAACCCGGCCTGGAATGTTCCAGGGATAGGGATGTTTATCAGCACAACCAAAATGATGCAATTTTAAAGAGGAAAAGCACCTTACAAATCAAACACTGCCCAGGTGGAATGGAACCCCCTCTCCAAAGGGAGCCCAGGTGCAGTACCAGTGGGAACCAGAGGCATCAGGTTAAGGGAAAAGTAAAACCAAACAACAACAAAAACCATTTGCGTGAGGGGCAGCTTTAAATCCTGGATCTCTGTTTCATTTGTGGGACCATTCACAGGCTGGAAACACAATTTTCCCAGGCTTGGCTGTGCTGATACACCCCCAGAGCTCAGCTGAGCTCACCCCACTCAGCACCCAAACCAAACCCTCTTCACTTTACACTTCCACAGCCATTCAAATAAAAATTAATAGAAATTTAAGACACAAAAAGCAGTCAACAGCCCCAGGCAGACCTGGAGCATCCACAACTATCCTCAGCATTCCCCCCTTCCCACCAGCACCTCAGGACACCCGGAATTCACTGGCCTGGGCACAAGAAGAGGATTATCCTTCCCAAGGCACAGCTGCTGCCGCGGTGCAGCCTCTGAGCTGCATCCAAAAGGAGACAAAAGGGGCTTTTCCCCCTCCCTCCCCCAGACAAGCCTGTGCCCACTTTGCCCTGGGCACTGTGCAGGGGCTGCAGCAGCTCGGCTGCCCTTGGGACTCCTGGCCTGCAGGAAGGGCAGGGAGGATGGACCGAACCACCCCTGCAGGTCTGGGTGACCTCACCTGCACTTGGTTACCTTGACTGTGCAAAACACACAGTTACTAAAAAATGCAGCACCAAGGTCAAAACTGACCCCAGCACAGGCACCCCAGGGAGCCACACCCTGTCTCAACCCAAAATCTGGGCTATTCTACCCCCTTTTGATCAGCTTTATGGGCTTTCACATGTGATTACTCTCCCCTCCAGCCCAGCTCTCCAAGCCGTGTTAAAACAGAGCAAACTACTTATGCTTCTATGCAATTCCATTATCATTGAAAGATGAGAAAAATAGAAATAGGAACCCAAACTTAAACTGCTTAAAGACCAACCAGCACTGAATTCCTCACCTCACAGCCAGAAGCCACCAGCACCTGCCCAGAGGGTCCTGCCCAGGGAAAACCGGCAAGCTCTGCCAGTGCCTCCCTCCAAGGACACCAGCCCTGCCAGCTGAGGATGGTCAGCTTTGATTAGGCAGGGCCTAATTAAGACCAGCTGGTCAATCACACTGGAATTATTGCACCCACAGGTTTCCTGAAACTGAAATCCAGGGGTTGAAACTCCATTTTAACTCACTTGGGGAACCCCTCCCAGAAATCCCTGATTTATACATATTGCAGTATCATTTGTACTGAATTTATAGAGTCATAACGCACATTTTATTTCAAAGCCTGTTTTAGTGGCCTTGCTCACCACATTTGTACCTTGAATAACCATGAAAGGACATGATTTTCCCTAATTTAACTTAAGGCAAAGATGCTGCTTGGGGGTGGGTGGGAGAGAGACAGAGGTCAGGGTTTGGCTGGGCTGTTTTGGGGACAAATGTTGCTGGCCCTGTAGCTGAAATGGGGGCAAATCCTGAGAGAGCACGAGGGGCTGGTTTTAAACAAAAAAAGGAGGCACCTCGATTAGATACTGGGAAGAAATTTGGTCCCTGCTGTGGCTTCCTCACCTCTGCAAGTGTCCAAGGGCAGGTTGGACGGGGCTTGGAGCCCCCTGGGCTGGTGGGAGGTGTCCCTGCCCATGGCAGGGGTGGCACTGGGTGGGCTCTGAGGTCCCTTCAACCCAAACCATTCTGGGATTTTATGAAACCACCCCAAATGCACAGACCCTCAGTCCCAAGAGCACCTTCAGGAGGTGTTTGCAGCTCGTGCACAAGCACTTTCCTAAATGTAGGGCTCTTCAGGCAATTGTTTTTGAAAGAGAATTACTTAGATTAATTTAGGAACAAAGGGACATGTTTTAATTGTCATGAGATACTTCAAGGCATCTTTCATGGGACTAATAATAAAGTCCCCCAAGGGAATGACAACACAACCCATCACACCCAAGAGAAGAATTAATGACCCCATAAAATACTCCCTGGTGTCCCCTAAAGCAAAACTGGCAATATTTATAAATTAAAAAGTAACATTTCCAAGCCTCCTACTGGCAGCAGCTGTATGGATGCAGGAATTACTGACAGCTTTAAAACAACACAACAAACCAACCCCAAAACAAACAAGAAAACAACAGGCCCAGCGCTGGCAAAATATTTTCTTCTTTATCAATTCCAGCTCCTGATAAATGACAGATGTAAGTTGGTATTACCAGGCTGGCAGCAAACTTGTTATTCCTGAATGTGTTCTCAAGATACAGGATAATATATTGTTGATATTGATGTTCTGTTGACAATCCTTTGACCTTGCAAAATTTCATGGAAGAAAAATGCCCAGGCCACGGACTGAGCTGCAATACTTTTTTAATGACAGGCCAGAGAAGATTGAAGGAGAAAGTCCCAGCCCTGTATCAATCACCCTTTCTCACTGCCTGGAAAACTGAGAAAGAGGGTTTGATAAATGGCAGTATTCTCAAATGTACCCAATCAAAATGGAATTTAGCCTAAAACTCCCAATGTCAGAATCTCCCATTTGTACACGTTGTTCTGACGAGGGAAATCGCACGTTGGACAGAATTTGCTTCACCAAAATAAGATTTATTTGTTGGTAGAATGAAAGCTGGGGAGTCAGAGCTGATTTGTGATACCAACTGACCAGGGAGAGACTCTAATGCATGAAAATGCTGATGCTGCAAGTACTGGAAATGCTGATCTGGGAATTATCCACTGCTTTAGAATTCCAGGAGGGTTTGGGTTGGAAGGCACCTTAAAGCTTATCTTGTTCCACCCCCTGCCATGGCCAGGGACACCTTCCACTAGAAGGTTCTCATCCTAAGCCTCAGCTGCCCCATGGTATAGATCCCTGTTGTGAAGTGACAGTGACACAAGCCAGGATCTTCCACACAAATGTGATCCCAAAAAAAACCCCAACCCAAACCAACCACCCCCAAAACCCAGAAGAAATAAAGTGTCCTGCTCTGATGGAATTAATATCCAATAACTGAACAGAAGTAACATGAATTGAATGTTACAGAAAAAGGAGAAGTGTTAGATGGGCTATTGGGCAGGAATTGGTGGCTGGGAGCGTGGGCAGGCCCTGGCACAGGGTGCCCAGAGAAGCTGGGGCTGCCCCTGGATCCCTGGGAGTGTCCAAGGCCAGGTT
>JAWMRC010000157.1:62661160-62673940 GCA_035584755.1 Thripadectes ignobilis | reverse complement strand
TCCTGCAAGGCCACAATGAGGTCACCCCAAAGCTTCTCTTCTCCAGGCTGGACAATCCCAGCTCTCCATCCTTCCCTCCCAGCAGAGCTGCTCCATCCTCTGCCCATCCTGGTGCCCCCTCTGGACTCTCCAGCAGCTCCAAGCCCTCCCTGTGCTGTTCCCAGGGCTGGGGGCAGCTCTGCAAGGAGGTCTCACCTGAGGGGCAGAGGGGCACAATCCCCCCTGCCCTGCTGCCCACGCTGGGGGATCAGCCCAGGGCACCCAACTAATCCTGTATCAGCCTTTCCATAACCCATTGCCATCATTCCCTTCAGCCTCTGGCACTGCAGGACATCCCGTGGCCTTCCTTAAACACTGCCATGCCATTAGTTCTGTGTTCCCACAGACTTCTGCCAGGGTTCCATGATTTGTTGTAAAGAGCAGACAAACAAACCCACGAGGTTTGCAGCTCCTGAGATCCCTGGCCATTTTCTAATGATCCTAGAGACAAACTGTGTGGTCCTGCTGGTTCAGAAATGGGTACCAGTTGCTCTTTAACATCCTCCCCAGTTACAGAGAGAATAGAAAGCGTTTCATTATCACAGCCAGACCAGAATAAATCATCCTGATTCTTCCCACACGGAGAGTGTGAGCACACATTCAGGGCTTCCAGCCTCTCTGTGTCCCAATATATTTGGTCTTTGCCTAAGAGCAGTGACACTGCTGGGGTTTTATTTACTCAGAGAGAATCCCCCCTCATCCTGTCTCACCCCACTGCCCATCCCTCCCTACTGACACAGAGCTTCTCTCAGCCCTTGGTCTGAATTCCCAGATGTGCATTTGCACATTCCCCTGTGTTCTACTTTGGGGGTTTTTTTTGTTTAAATTGGTGGGGTTTTTTCCTCCCTTTTACACTTAGGTGCAAATCTGGGTTTGCTTTCCAATCACAGATACCTTCTCCCTCTGTGGGATTTGTAACAGAGATTTGGAAAGATAGAGGGAAAGATGCATGCCCATGTCCCAGGTTTTAACAATAAATGCCGCTTTAGATTACCTGGGCTGATGAGATCTGCTGGGAATACCCTCCTTATCCACGACAGGAGCTGCCTCCTGGGACCTGCCTCCCCTGCATCTGCAGCAGGCAGCCGTGCTTCCAGCCTGGAGCCCTTTTCCAGCTGCCCCAGTGCTGCTCCCACCATCCCTGTCCTTGGCTTGACTCTTTGGAATATGAAAACACAAAGCTGGAAGGTCTTCCCAAGGCTCATTCAGTCCAACCCCCAGCCCTGCCCAGGACACCCCAACAATCCCCCCCTGTCCCTGAGAGTGCTGTCCAAGCACTCCTGGAGCTCTGGCAGACATTTCTGGCCAGGGGGTGAACTAGGCCAAGGACCTGGACCGGGTGCAAAATTAAAAAATCTACACTTGTTTTCTTACATTTGTTTCTTTTTTCCCCATTCCTCCAAATAACTTGCTGGGTTTGAGCACCAGCAGGTTTGGCAGCCCACTGGGAGAGGCAGGAGAGGAGCAAGAGGGAACCCCGGGGATGGAAACAAGGTGTGTGTGGTCCCACCTGCCCAGGACTCCCCCAGGAGCCCCCCAGGAGCCCCCCCATGCACAGCTGGAGCCGTGGGGAGGGCGAGTCCTGGAGCTGCAAGTGTCGGCATCACAGAGAAGAAGAAACCGCTGTTATTTGAAAGTAAACAAATTAGGAAAGGTTTATTAATATTCTCCAGGACTTTGTGTATTTCTGGCTTTCACACTGAAGGAGTTCAGTGCATAAATGCATTTACCTTCCTAGGTAATGAACTTACTGCATTTGATTATGACAGCAAAAAACAAATGGGGCAGAAAAAGGCTTAAACTGGAGCTTGATGAGATTTTTCTCTCATGTAAAAAAAAAAAAAATTAAAAAAGGTTTAGGAACAGAGCATTCAGTGGGAGATGAATATTTTGGTGTTGTTAGGAAGAAAGAAAACTCAGGATTATTGTGCCTTGGAATCTCCTTTTTCTCACTGGCAAAGGGAAAGAAGCAGAAATCAAACCAGGTTATTCCCTCTCCATTGGCAACTGGCTGAGCTTCAGACAAGGACCTGGAGCCACCAAACTGCACGTGGGAAAGCCCTGCCCTGCCCAGCCTAGCTCTGATGTTCCTGTATTTCCAGCACTCAAAGCACCCAAATATTCCTTGAAAAGCACCCAGAGCAAGAGCCAGGTCTGCTCCTGGTGCCAGAGCTGCTGTTGAGAAGCAAAGCCCAAATTGTGGAAAAATCTTTCTCACTGAGTATGGAATTTAGTAAACTTTGAAACATTTTGGTCTTATTATTCATGTTCCAACTCCCCTTGTCCTGTACAGCTGAGAAAAAATTCCCTCCTCTGAAATCTAAGTGGGTTTTGGTTCTTATTTTAAATTTCAGAAAGGAAGGACAGAGAGATGCCGTGCCCCAGTATTTCCCTTTTTCTTGTATCCTCCAGCCAAGTTCTCAGTCTTAAATCCCATCATTACCCCCAAACTGGTGTTTGTTATATGCAAACATCTTGCAGAATAGGAAATTAACATTGTGGCTTTGCAAGAAATAGGGTACAAAAATCTGATGCAAGTTAAAATGAAGACAAAGGTCACCCTGGGTTGGTTGGCAAGTGAGATTCCCACCACAGACCCGGGGGAAAGGCTGCCCTGAGAAACAGTCACATCAGAAGGATCCCAAATTTCCTCCAGTTAAAGGCTGACAACCTTCTCCAATTATCAAAAAACAAACAAGACAAGATTTTGTATTCCTGATTTTGTTGGCAGCCTAAGAGCAAAAAAAGACTAAGGTAGATTAGATGCACCTACCCCAAGGAACAGTAATTTTATTTTAAGCCTCCATACACCATCAAGCAGAAAAAAATGTCTCTTTCCTTTCCAGATAACTCCTAATTAATAAAGTTATATTTATTACATGCAATTAAAAATATAACCTCAGGGCATGAGCAACAATAGAGATATTCAGTCTGAGAGTTACTTATCAAAATTATTTTCATTGCTATTTTTCCCAAGTATTCTGCATATGAAAATTCATTTCTGGAAGCTACAGTATCCTGTTTCATTAAAATAGTGTTTTCTAATTAAATTAATGTAACAAAGGCAAAAAAAAGTATGTTAGAATGCTTCACATCTGAGAATAAAGCTAATTGAACCAAATCAGCTCTTCTGTAATGGCAGCAGCTCTGATCTCATCTAATTAAAAAAAGGAACAGGCCCTATTTAATTATTTTATTTATTCACACTCAAGACACCTGCCTGGTTGCACTTCCCAGGCCTTTGGTCCAGCTGAGGAAGGAGACAGAAATGATGGACTGATCACAGGATTAAATGAGGTGTCACAGCCCTCACCGACCCCTGTGCTCTGGGCTGGGAGACAAGGTGGGGGCAGTCACAGGTTGGACTCCTCTTGGAGGTCTTTTCTGAGCTCAATGAGTGCATGATTTCATCCTGATTCCTTCCAGTCCCTCACTGTCACTCCTTATCTTCAATACAAAGGCACACGACTGAATTCTGGGGCATCCTTCCCCCCATCACTGGCAATTCTTGCAGGGAAGATGAACCCCACCAGTTGGATTGAACTGGGAGAAGCAAAACACCCCTTTTCCACTTTGTGCAGTCGATGGCAGGACAAACTCGGGCACTTAGTGTGGATTCCAGCCCATCTGATGGGTCTCAGGGCACTGGGGGTGGCTCTGGGGTCTGGGTGAGGGGGCATCACTAACAGAGAGCCAAAGCACTGGCCCTGGGCCCAGGTTATCAGACATCCCACTCGGGGCCCAGGAAGAACTGTAAAGTCACAATGTGTGGAGCCTGTGGGTGGCACAGAGCACAGGATGCCCCTGGGCACAGGGGGACAGCAGAGCTCTCCAGCTTGGCCATGAAATCTCTGAGCCAAAGGGGAGGGCCATTTAACATCCCAGGTACAAGAGCCATGGCCTGAGGGCACCCCTGGGGGTGGGGGTTGTGTGGGTGCCCCGTGGGCACCGTGGCTCTGAGTGGGACTTGGGGTCCATGGCAGGGGAACGTCCACACCACCCAACAACCAGCAAGGGGGCCAGTTCTGGGAGTATGGAGAGAGGCAACAGAGAGCTGGGAGGGAATCCCAGAATGGGCTGGACTGGAAGGGACCTTAAGGATCACCCAGTGCCACCCCTGCCATGGACAGGGACACCTCCCACCAGCCCAGGGGGCTCCAAGCCCCGTCCAACCTGGCCTTGGACACTCCCAGGGCTCCAGGGGCAGCCCCAGCTTCTCTGGGCAAGATGCCCAGAAAGCTCCTGCATCCCTCACTCCTGCACCCATCAGGTCCTCTTTGGTGCTCACGAGCTACAAGGGATGTCGATGGAGTGAAAAGGTCCCCAAGGCCACGGGGTCACAGAGGGAGCTCCACACGCTCACCTGAGGACTCCCTGCAGCACTGGGACACCTTTGGCTTCGATAGGAAAGGAACAGAACTGCTTTCTCTTTTATTTTTAATACACTTGTCACCTTAAAACTCACAAGCATTGTTTAGAGTCAATGTCAGTGGGGGCCCAAAAATCTAAACTGGACTTTTTTTTTTTTTCCTTAAAAGCCATTCTCTAGTTAAAATAGAAATTAATCCAGGGACGCTTTCTGGCTGGGATCAAGCAGAAGTTCCTGGTGGCTTTATAAGTGACTGATCTGCTGCACATGGAGCCCCAGGACTCAGGGTTTGAACTCTGTGCAATAAATATTGAAGGCTATTTAAATGGAAAAAGGAATCACGATTTGGCTGCTTTGTGTTATATAAGCAAGGTTTGAAATGAAATTACTGTTCCTGGAGATGAAAGAAGTTAAAATCCACTCATGCTTTTTACCCTTAGGTTTAAAAAGCAAATAAATATGTAAACAAATAAATCAGGAATATTAAATCTCATCTAATCTGCTTTAACCAGAAAATCTACCAAGATGCTTCTCTTACTCTGCAGCTGAAGGAGCAGAGCATGTGAGTCCTTCCCAAGGAAAGCTTTTCTTCTCAGATAAGCATTCAGAATCTGAATTAGTGTTAACAAAGCCAACCTTCTTTTTTCAACCTGGGTTATGAACTATAATGTCTTAAATGTGCCTTTCTTGTCCCCTGTGATACCAAACCCTTAATTTCCCATTTTTCTGCAGAACCCTCCCTGGAAAACAACCAAAACGTGAGCGTGGCACGGCCACGGCCACATTTCTGGGCACTCCTTTGTCCATCAGAGAAAAGAAATCCAGCTCTTTCTCTCCTTCCTCGGCCTTTCCAGACAGGGCTGGAACCCAAACACGGGAGGCTCGGTGTGTCTCCTGGGCTCTGGGACTCTCCTGATGCTCACAGGAGCCGGCAGCCGACCTTTCCTCTCGCTAGTTCTACCCTTCCCGTGGCTGCCCTTCGAGGAGGACTTGTCAGGCGACAGCATTTCGGCTGAGAACGAGCTGCCTCCGAGCCTGCTCCGTGCTGCCCCGTAAATACCGACCAGAAACATTCAGGAGCTGCGCTTCCTGCCTTCCCCAGACCTGACGTGGAGAAGAGGGTGATTAACACCGAGCTAATTGGGGCACGGGGACACGGAGCCTGTGGCTGCTCCTTGGCGATTATCCTTGTCCTTCCCTGGATCGGATCCTGCGGGTGGCTCAGAGCTCACCAGCTGGGTGTAAAAGTAACCCCAGTCTTCAGCACTGCAGCTTCTAATGCTCAGTGCCTGAAACCTGCCAAAACTCATTCCTGCTTCCATGCCCTTCCCAGTGCCCGGCCAGCCTCACTCTCACTGCTCCTGCCTGGCACTGCCCCCAAAGCTATTCTGCTCCAGCCTCCTCCCGGTCCTCCCCTAATGCCCCTCGGGTTTGTACCCCATTCACTCCCCCCATTCCACCACAAACCCCAGGGCCCTGAGCAACCTGCTCTAGTGGAAGGTGTCCCTGGCCATGGCAGGGGTTGGATCAAGAAGGTTTTGAAGGTCCCTTCCCACCCAAACCAGTCTGGGATTCTTTGACAAACAGCACATCCTCCACCCTGAGCATCCCTTTGGAGATGAACTCCACTGCTGTTTCCTTTCCCTACATGAATCAAACACATTATGGCCTTTTCAGATTTGTCCTCCCCCAGTCTTTCCAGCAAGCCCAATGGTTTAGTAGCTTCAGATCTTCCCCCTCTGCCAGCCCACAAAAGCAGGTGATTTAAAGGTTTCAACCCTTCTAAAGAAGCAGAAAATACATGAACTCACATGATGTGCTCACACAGTTCAAAAGGAACAGCTGAAAAACACAGACACACCTCTTTCCCCTTTGGAAGAGGATTCCCAGGGCAGTGGTGGAGTCACCACCCCTGGAAGTGTTCAAAAAACAGAGACAAGTGGAATGTTTTAGTGGCCAGGTGAAAAGCTGGACTGGATAATCTTGGAGGTCTTTTCCAACCTTAATGATTCTGTTATTCCTTACACAGACCTCAACCTGCTCCTGTGAACTTTCCTAAATCTTATTTTCCCAAGCTGCAGCCCCCTGGGAAAGCCCAGGGCCCCTATGGACATTCCTTGCTTCCCACCAGCTCCCCTCAGTGCACGTTTTCCCTGCAATTGCTCCACCCTCAGCACTTTGGCTCAAATGGGGATGAACAAACATTGCCAGAGCATTTGGGAACAGACAGGGATTATTTCCCAGCTGAGAGTTTCCCTGTGCTTTTCCTCAAGGTCTGGTGCATTTGCTTTCCCAATATTGTTGGTTTCCACTGCCAAGAGAATCCTCCCCATGATTAACTCTCCAATCAGGCTGGACCACTCCACACCCTGACAATTCCTCCTTATGCTTTTTAATTCTTGAACCAGCACAAGGGCAAAATTCTCAGGGAAACCAAATGCAAAGGTCACAGCCATTGTTCCCCCTTTGCAGCAGCACCTCCTGCTCCAGGTTCCCCCAAACCCAGCCCCATCCCAGTGCTGGGCTGGTCATTGCCTCAGCCCTGCCACACTTCTGGGTTCTTCTGGAATGCTCCTGGGATTTTCTTCCATTCTGATTTTGCACTTCATGGTATTGTGTTCGGTGCCTGTCTCTTAAATTGTCCCAGGCAGCTGGTTGAGCTCCCTGGGGGATGGATGGATGGATGTCTGCTCCAGGCCATGGAAAGAGCTGCACGGATGGGCTGGGGAGGGGAGGCTCTTCCCATATTATGAATTCCAGAGATTGGTAGCAAACCCTTCATTATCTGGGCATTAAACCTCTCCAGTTCTCAAATGAATTCCAACAAAGAAAAATATTAATAAATAAGATTTTAATAAGTGTCAAATATGAATCCAATAAACCCTTATCACTAGGCAAGTGTATTTGGGGGTGGGGGGTGGGGAAATCACCATTCTGAAGCTTCTTTGACCTTCAGCCACACATGAGGTGATACAAGACTGCTGTTTCACTTCTGCCTTTTAAGAGCCACACAAAATTAAGCTCAATGAAAATCTTGTCTTCTCTGGCAATCAGCAGGACAAAATAAAAATTCAAATAGAAAAATAGACAATTATATACTACAGACAATCCTCACACAGTGTGTTTGTGGCACAGCGTTCATAAAATCATGTAGTGAGTGTTCTCTCGTCACGCTGAGCTTTGGGTGATGGAGATAAAACAATTCCAGCAGCAGCTCTGCACTCTGGCATAAATTAGTTAAAATAATTTGCCTCCGTGCACTACAAAACATGAGCATTGAACAGAAAATTATATTAAAAATTTATATAGTGTTTCCTTGCTACGCTTTACATGCGTTATAATCGTATCATGAGATCCTTTCTGATAACGCTGCAATACAAAAGCAGGGATGACTCATCTGGCATATGGAAACTGCTGTTGTGTGATTATTGCAGTGTTTAGAAGTTGCTGCTTCCCCTCACAAATGGCAGCAGCGTTTGCAGAATAATTGCAGGCCCTGGAATGTAGGATGTAATTTCCAGGGCTGGTGCTGTAGGTGGACTTCCACTAAAATATTCATGGTTTAGGTGTTAGCAGCTCGGATTAATTGCCATCCATAATTAATCTGCCCTGTAGAAAGCAGCTATTTTATAAACATGGGATTTATTGGACATATCCCCTTAATTTGTACTGTAAGCTTTGTTTATTTGACAGTCAAGAACACAAAAACAGTACTTGTCATACAGCACAATCAATATTCAGCCTGCTGTCTGATCCCCTCCAAACACAGCCCAGGACTCAGCCCAGCAAACCCAGCCCTGCTCAGTGCTCAGGCCTCACTGGGGCACCCCTGGGATGCTCAGAGCTCCTGGGGGGGACAGGGACGGGTTCGAACAGCCCAGGAGGAGGGGCTGGTTTGCAGCGGGACAGTTCTCACCCCTGAAAATGAGGAGTTGACCTGGGACGTGTATGGGGTGTTTGGGTACCTCCTCCTTCCCTGATCACCAACACAGACTGATGGCACATGGGTGGTGTAAATCCAGAAATATCAATTAATGCTTTTAAAAGGCTATTTGGGTTAAAAAAAAAAAAAAAACCAACACCAAACAAACCAAAATGAAAAACCTTCCTACAAGACCTGGGTCAAAAACCCACCTGTTTGATTTTGCCCAATTTTTCAGTAAAACCTGACCTAGGTTTGACAACTGTTTTACTGTTAGCAAGAAAGAGGGTACAGGATCGGCAGTGGTGGGTTAAGGGTTGGATTTCATGGTCTCAAAAGCTTTTTCCACCCTGAACCATTCTGTGATTCTCTGGTTCCTCAGCCACCCAGATGGCCAAGGGTAGCTCACCTGTAGTGGGGGGTTTGAAGGGTGGCTGCAAAGCCAAACCCTCCCTGGCAGGGTCAGGAGCCACAACCTGCAGTTTTGGAGGCTTTAGACAAGATGTTGGGGTGGACACCTGTGGGAGAGGCACCCCGAGGTGGTGCAGTCTCCAGGCTCCATCCCTGGGCACTTCCAAAGTTATCCAAAGTCACAGCTGCCCTGCTCTGGTGCTCAGGGAGGGACTGTGGTGGGATGACCTCCAGCAGTCCCTCCCAGGCTGTATTTCTGTGACTCGTGTCACCACTCTTAGTTCCAGACACGAGTTTTCCAAATGATTCTGTCCTATGTAAGTTGTATCTCCCCAATACAGTGAGCTTGGTTTGCTGCCATCCATTTAGGGTTGTTGGCCACTTTCCTTCCTCAGGGTCCCTGTAGACTGGAGAGCTGCAGCTTTGGTGGTGTAAATAAATAACTCCATTAAGTGCCAGTGCAGCAGCTCGGTAATCCCTGCCCTCCCCACCTTCATTAAGGTGACAGGCAGCAAGAGTCCCCACATGGGAATCCCTGCACACCCCACTGATACCCTTTTGCCACGGGCCAATGGCCATTTATCCCCTCCCTGTGTTCTGGGACTGGCTGAGGAAGGTGTGAAAGCACCGATAAGTGGTGTCCGATGGGGCTCCCTGTGCCCCACTGCTCGGGTGACAAATGGGCTGCCTGTCCCTGCACAGCCACGACAGCACGAGTGAGTGCCCGGGCTCTCGGGGGATGCTGTCAGAATCCTGCTGCTGGTGCCAACACTGGGCTCATCCCCCGCATTTCCAGGGCTCTTTGGATGTGTTCCCTCCTCCTCCCATCGCTCTCCTTGTGCTGCGTGCCACTGACTGGGAAGGGAGTTAAAAATAAAGCTGTGTTATTAACTGGGAGGAAAACACTCATTTAAGTGCTATTTATACGCCTGTGGAGACTGTTCTTGGAAATGCTCCACCAGCTCCAACTGTACCCACTCCTCCAATGGAGAAACTCAACAGCTCCTAAGCATTATTTACACTTGGGCCACACCTCTGGTGCCAGTGCAGGAGCCCTTTTGATGCACTGAGGAGATACAGAGGAAACAGGACCCAGGATCCTGCACCAGCTCCTTGCCAGCCCCAGGGCAATCACAGAGACCAAGTTCCTGAGAACCCCAGAATCCCTGAGCTTGGAAAAGAACTCCAAAACCAGAGCCCACCCTGTGCCCAATGCCCACCCAGAGCTCTGAGTGCCACGGCCAGTCCTGCCTTGGGCACCTCCAGCCCTGGGCACTCCAACCCTCCCTGGGCAGCCCCTGCCAAGGCTTGACAGCCCTTTGCAGGAAGAAATTCCCTCTCCTCCCGTCCCTGTTCCCTGGGAGCAGAGCCCGACCCCTCCCCGGCTCCCCCCTCCTGGCAGGGACTTGCAGAGCCAGAAGGTCCCCCCTGAGCCTCCTTTTCTCCAGGCTGAGCCCCGCCAGCTCCCTCAGCTGCTCCTCATTTGACTGACTCTCCAGACCCTAAAAGAGAAGGGTCTAATGCTAGATTAAATCACCTTAAAATCAGCAGCCCCAACCTCACAGAACCACAGAACTGCTCAGGCTGGAAAGGCATCCAAGGTCATCAAGTCCAACCACCAACCCAGCACAACGTTCACCACTAACCCACATCCTCCAGTGCCACATCCACATGTGTTTTTAACACTTCCAGGGAGGGAGACTCCACCACTGCCCTGGGCAGTCCATGCCAGGGATTTACAACTCTCTCAGTGAAGAAATTTTTCCTAATAACTCATCCAAACACCCAAGGACCTTAGTCTTATCATGTTGAAGTTGCCCATGTCCCTGATAAGAACATTTTCTCCTAGGGAGGCTGAGAAAACCCAACAAGCACTGCCACCAGCTGCACAGTAGCTGAAACCAGTGGGCCAGTTTGGGTTATTTAGAATCACAGGAACCCAGGGTAGTTTGTGTTAGAAAGGACATCAAAGTTCATCCAGTTCCACCCCCTACCATGGGCAGAGACACTTTCCACTAGTCCAGGTTGCTCCAATCCCCATCAAGTCTGCAACACTTCCAGGGATCCAGGGCAGTTCACAGTCTCTGTGGGCAATGAATCTTTAGGACATTTGGAACATGCCCCCTTGGCTATGGAAGATCAGCACCACTGAGAGCAACACCTTCATCACAGCCTGGTTCAACCACCTTTTCCAAAAGTTTTGTGGTACCCTCCAGCTCTCCCTGCCTTCCCTGGGAGAGGGAAAGGAGGAACACAAGTACCAGCATTATGGGGGAAGTCTTACTGGGGCAGGAGCGGGAGCAGGAACAGGGAGCAGACACAGGGACCCACAAAGGATGAGCTGGACTGGGGACGAGGTGATGTCCACCCCCAACAGCAGGAACAGTAAAGCACTCACAATCACTGCTGTGCCCAGCTCCAATCCCAAAGCTTGTTTATATCCATCATGGGCTCATTACCAGGGAGGGAAAAGCAAACTTACAAAAACATATTCCAATTAAGGGCTTGTAGCTCAATGAGGCTTCGGCTCAACTAAAGCTCTACTGAACTGTGAGAGTGCCAATGGAAACCTTTTGAAGTAGTCAATGATTATTTTAACAATTCAACTTATTTTCAAGTGATTTACCCAGGAAAATAGCAATTTCTGACTTCCTTGGATTCATTGAACCAAAGTGCTCTAATCTGTCATATAATTAAACTAGTCATTAAGACTTTTACTGGATGGAAGAATCAAATCTCGGAGGCATCTGACCTTTGGGCATTTCAGCCTTTCACACTTCAGTTACCCAGTTGTCTTAAAATTGCCTATTAGTGACTGTCTGGCTTTATGGGCTTTCTGAAGAGTATTTTGAAGACAAAATGTAATACTAAATAAATCTAATACTAATGGCTTCACTTCTTTTTAATACCAGAGTCCTGACAGAGAATGAAGCCATCGTTCTCCAGGAGGTGTGCTTTGCCATCTTAATTAATCCCTCCTTGCTAAAGCCTGACAAATGCACCACTTGATTTTTGTTTTCAGGAAATGGTTGTGCTCAGGGGGGCCTGGGAGAGGGTCAGGAGATTCTTCCAAGCCATTTCCACCATATTCTGTTCAGTGGATATGAACATGAGCCTCATAAATTGAGTTTGCAGTCTTTCTGTGACCTTTATTTTCACTTTAAGAGTCTATCCCACGTGACATACATCAAAAACAGGCAAAAGTCTTCCTGGCCTCTGCCACACACTTGCAAAGACTTTATGAATAACACCAGTGTGAATATTGATGTGAGAGGCACAGACAGGATGAGCTGAACTAAAAGAATTAGAGCAAATTAAAGGAAGATCAACTCAAGGACTGCCTGGACACAGCAAGGCACAGGAATAAACACACCAGTGTACATCCCGAGGCTTCCATTCCCGTGGGATTTATATCAGTTGGGCTTGTTTATATTAAAAATAGTTCAGATTTTGTCTTGATTCTACATTAAGTGACAAACACTGAGAATAAAGCCCTGTGCCTTGCGGGGTTCATTTTCAGCACATTCAAGGACAATTTCTAACAAACTGTGACATCAGGGGATTTCAGCTGAAAACGTATTCAGCAGGAAACTCCTCTGCAGCTCCCTGCTCTGGAAATGCTTCATCCTGGTGCCTGTGCAGGAAGGGGCTCCATGGTGGGTGTTGCTGGGCCTTTCTGGCTGTACTGGGAGATTTCAGAGCAGAACTGTAAGAAAATGTGCTACAACAGGGGAGCAAATTGAGTCTACACAGCCTTTGAGAAAAGCCCCTCCCAACTCTAAATATGACACTGGTACAGCCAATGTCAGATATAAAATGGTCCTGACCAGTGTCTGAGGTGGGTGCTGATCTCCTGGGACTCCAGGGCTTCTCACTGTATGTAATGGTTGGTGCCAGGACGAGGGGCATCGCATTCCCACTGCCAGAGGGCAGGGTTAGGTGGGATATTGGGAAGGGACTGCTGGCTGGCAGGGTGGGCAGGCCCTGGCACAGGGTGCCCAGAGAAGCTGGGGCTGCCCCTGGATCCCTGGGAGTGTCC
>JAWMRC010000157.1:62582449-62592985 GCA_035584755.1 Thripadectes ignobilis | reverse complement strand
TCCCAGGGATCCAGGGGCAGCCCCAGCTTCTCTGGGCACCCTGTGCCAGGGCCTGCCCACCCTCCCAGCCACCAATTACTTCCCAATACCCTAAGGCATCATTCTAACCCTGCCCTCTGGCACTGGGAAGCCATTTCTTTGAGTGTCTGTAAAGTTCTGGCTGTAGGGAATGCTTGTTGCTCCTGGGAAAGACAACATGATTCCATGTAGGTACTGCATCCTTCCCTCTGGCAGGCAGAGCAACAGCCTTGTTTAAAGCAGGGATATGTCAGGGAGGGGTTTATTGCCAGAGAAGGCAAATGCTGCTCATCATCAGGGAGAAGGAGAGGAGATTCCTGTTAGTTCCCTCACAGTGATTCCCAGTGGAGAGCTCTTGGTGTTTGTTCATGGACCTGGCTGGGCACAAGCAGGATTGAAGACTTGGAGCCCTGTTGGCCACAGTCACTGCAATGGAAACCTAAACACCAGGGAGGTTTGAGAGTGAAATATTTATCTGGTGGCTGAAGGCTGACACCTTTGTTGCTCTGTCTTCAGTTCTGATCCTTTGGGATCAGGTAAACCTGGATGATGTTTCCTGCACTGAAGACATCCCTTCTGAACTGGGATTGCCAGGAGCTGTATAAAGAAAGCTCTTGTGCCTGGGGCATCCAGAAATCTGTGTGGGAAGGCAGCCCTGGCTCTCCCCTTGACTCCCTTCAGTAAGGTAAATGCATTTATCCTGCACAGAATTCTGGTATTTGACATTTAAAATATTAATTATTAATGCAGACATTCCTTTGAAATGAATTTGCTTAAAAATTAACTTTTGGAGTCATTCTGTGGCTGAAGGGATGCGTGAAAGGAGCTTAATGTTTAAAGCTGTTTTCCTGCTGGTGTTTTTAGGGTCATGTTACACAGTGCTTGTCCAGGGCCATGTCTAGACTTTCCTGATCAGATAAGATGTAAAGTGAAACATGTGTAAGTTAATGTGTACTAAAAATAAAAAATAGATAAAGCACATTGACTTCAAGGACTTGGCAGAGTCCCTGGAAGTGTCCCAGGCCAGGTTGGACGGGGCTTGGAGCCCCCTGGGCTGGTGGGAGGTGTCCCTGCCCATGGCAGGGGTGGCACTGGGTGGGCTGTGAGGTCCCACCAACCCAAACCATCCTGGGATTGCATGATGGGCCACTCTCAAGTGTTTTGGTAACCAAGTTAGTAATTTCTTTGGTGGATGGATGCAAATAGTTTCCAACATTGGTTGTACTGGTGGAACGTAAAGGAACCCGAACCCTTTCGAGAAATCCCTTTGCTGGGATCTGTCATCTACTCCAGTGGAACATCTGGCAGCTTTGGATTTGCCTTTATTTCCTACCACCCTCAAGCCCATGCTTAGCAAATTTGTAATGCTGTAATTATAATTTTTGTACAGGGAAGCAGAGTTTTTGTTCCTGTAGCTGGGATTGGAACAGCTGAGTGAAGTTGTGCAATCATGGCAGGTTTTACTTTACTCCTTCTGCATAAATTGCTTTGTCTGCGTGGAAAAGTGGGGCCTGAGAAGAAAATTAACTCCATGCCAGCTGAAACCAGGCCACAGGAATTTGTAAAAGTGACATTTAATTATGGACTGGCAGACCTGTGGCTGGAAAATGATGTTTGCTGGTCCCAGGGGCAGGAATGCCAAGGTCTCATCTCTTTTATCCCATCTGGGATAACCTGGAACAAACCACCATTTCCCTGCTGTTCTTTCTCCTCCTTGGGAAGGGAACCTGGTGTCCCTCAGAGCCTGGTTTGTGTGGGGGCCCATGAGTTCCCCCCACTGTCCTGTGCTTTAAGCACTGGTCCTAAAATACTGGAGTGAGAGTCTAATCCCTGCAGGCCGATTAACCCGCTTTAGCCCTGGCTGGCAGGGAGGGAGATTGGATGGCAACTTTTAAGCTTTTGGGCCTTGTGCTGGGTTTGCTGAGGCTGCCTCAGACTGCAGACCTGGACACTGATGCCCTCGGAGCCAGGCAGTGCTGACAGTCAATCACAGGGTGTGCTTTTGGCAGTAAAGATAAAATCTGGGCCATTTTTTAAGCACAACCCCCCTGCCAGGCCCGGGAAGTGTTTCCTCCAAGAGCCCTGTCCTAGCTGTGGAGCTTGGAGCTCAGCTCCCTCTGGGCACTGCTTGGCTTGCACAGCACTGGGTGGAAAACCAGCCCAGTTCCTGCTTCACTTCCTCATTTACTGCCAGAGGTACCTCTTGTGAGTGCATTTTCCATTTCCGAGGGGAACAGTCTCAGAGGGAGGAGAATTAGGACTATGTAATTAAAAACTTTGAATGATGAGGTTTATTTTTATCCTTGTTAGCAGGATACAGGGGTGGGATTTCTCTTGGTTTGGGTGTGTATCTTGTGTCTCTTCTTTCCTTGGAAAGGACCTAAAGGTTTTGTTGAAACTTGTCTATATTCCATAACCAATTCTGGTTTTCTCTGGGACAGAGTAAATGTTAGAAGGATTTAAAAACAGTTAGTGTGTGCTCATGGTTGTGGTTCTCGTCCCAAATTTTGAGTTCTGTGCTTTGTTTTGTGATATTTTTTGAAACCCCATTACAACATTAATTAAACCCTTTAAAGATACTGAACCAGAACATTTGGCTGCTGTTTGTCTGACCCAGATATTTAACTTTTAAGACAATCTGTTAAATCACTGTGAGGTTTTTCCTGGAGCAGGGAAGGTTTGGCAGAGCTGGAAGCTGTGCCAGGGGTCTCTCCCTGTCCAAAACAACTTGGACTGTGTGGGCCAGGCATAGACTGGGGAGATAATGGAATTAGGAGCTCCTGGAGAACTGCGGTTTCCTTTTCCAAGAGCTTTTGTGATGTTCCCCTTCAGAGAATCCCATTTTTGTGGTGAACTGAGAGGTTCAGTGAAATGAAGAATAACTATTTTTGTAAATGAATGTCTTATGTGGGTGTTAGGTGACAAATCCCCCTTTCACACAGCAGCATGTGGATGAAGGAGTCTTCAGGCTGAACGTGGTGCTGTTCTTTCCAACACTGAATAAATATTTCCATTTCTGTTCAGACTTCTCGTTGTGTAGCCTTGCCTTTGAGTGGGGAGAGCAGAGTAAATGCAGCCTGCAAATGATGCAAATCTCTGATTTCACTAATTAAATCAGAAACCCTCCTTTAAAGCACAGCCTTTTCTTTGCTAAATATTTGTATTACTGAGATTTTTCCCTAACCTCTGCCCAGCTCTCAGTACAAGCTGCTGATATTACCAAGTCCAGCTTTTAGACTAAATCTGAAGCTTGCACAGCTCAAGTACCTGTTCCATTCTGGGATTCTGTTGTCTATTTAAACACTTCAACATGTGATGTACATAATTCAGAATGTCAGTGTTTAATGTTTAGGATAGTGCAGTTCTCTACCAGTTTACTTTGTGTGGCTTTTTTTCCCCTTCAATGTGAACAGTGTTATTCCGTAAGACCTGGAAAACAACTAATATGCTTTTTAAAGCTTCAAATATTTGAATACTGGGGAGAAGAAAACTTTATCAGGATGCTTGGTATTTTAAAATGCTGTTTGTGACCCTGCTGTGTGCACAGGGGAGGGAAATGTGCCTCCATTTCACACAGTTTATTCTCCTTTCCCCCACAGTTCTCTGCATCCAATGATTTCCTTCACTCCCCGAAGCTCTGGCCCTCCCAAGGAAGCCCAGCCAGTGAGGAGTTATTTTTCAGTAGAAAAGGGGCTTCCAGGACTCTCTTCCAGACTAGGGTAGATTCCAGCTCTGGGAATTCTTCCATCTTTGCTGGTGAGTGTGAACAGGGGAGGGTTTGAGCTGCTGTTGCAGAACAGACACTTCTGGGTGTTTCAGTAGCCAAAAGGCTCCTCAAAAGCCTGGGCAAGACCAGACCTGATTGATTCTCTCCCTGAGCCCTTTCTGAGCAGCCCTGTGGCCCTGCCAAGTTTGCTCTTTCCCTGTCTTTTGGGGTCTGGAGGTGTTTGCTTCCTTTTATTGTCATATGCTCAAAGAGAGGATTGTTCTTTTGCCCCTACAATTCCCAGCTGGAGTAGTGCCCTGGAAGAACGGCCAGTCCTTTTCCCTTTTTCCCTCTGAGCTGCATTAGGAGGTTGCTTAGAGACTCTGGAGTTAGATACTCTCAGTGTATTTGAATTTTACACTCCAAACTACACACTTTGAATTCACTGGGCAATATTATTGTGCACTCTTTGCTGAGCACCGTGTGATGAGTGCTGATGTAGTAATTAATGTTTTTGCTTTTGGAAGGTGCTATGGGCTCTCATCAGCCCCAGATTTCAGGGAAAAGTGGAACCCTTGGATACCCACAGACACGTGGGAAGAGTGGCAGTGTGGACTCGGAGCTCCAGTTTTTGGGATTGGATAACTGTCAGCAGGACAAAGGTATGTGGGTTGTGACAGTGTCCTAGGTCAGTGCATGTTACTCTGCAATTGTCTCTTTATTTCTTTGTTTCCTTAGAAAACAAAAACTGTCACGAAAAGGTTGTTCAGTCCCTTCAGACATATTTGTGTCTCCTCGTGTGTATTTTTGTCTGTGGCTAATTTACAGCTCCCACCTTTGGTATTTGGCTGTATCGGGGTGTTGCACAAAAGGTGGTGCTGTGGGACAATCAGAACCATGTTTGGTTTACTTGCATCACTCATTGTTTAAAATACAGTTCCCCAAAACATGCCTGAGAAATAGTTTAAGCTTTAGACTCACATTTGGAGGAGCAGTGCAGTGTGCAGAATGAAGGTACCTCATTTATCTCCTTTGGTAAAACCTTCAGGCTTTGACAGTCTAGGTGGTGTATTATTGCATTGCAAATTATTATGGCGTATTCTTTACTTTTAAATTATTTTATGGTGTATTATTTCCTTGTAAATTACTGTGCTGTATTATTTCCTTGTAAATTACTGTGCTGTATTATTTCCTTGTACATTATTTTTATGGTGTATTATTTCATTGTAAATTATTATTGCAGGAGCTGTTTGCCACAAATATTTTTCTCTTTCCCTTTGCTCAGTTTCTTCCAGCCTAAATTTTTCCAGCAAGACCCAGAGAGGATTTTGCACTCAGGGAGAGCCCACCGTGTCCCTCCAAGGCCCGGGTGCCAGCCCAAGCACCCTCATCCTGCCCTCCTACCCCCTGCCCTCCCCCAGGAACAGCCCAAAGCACCTCTCCTCGGCAGCTGCATCTCCAAGGAAGCCCCAGGAGAATGCCATGAGCCTCTCCAGCTCCTGGCCTCTCAAAAGCTTTGAGGGGCTGCTCAAACCTGGCTCCCAGAAGCAGCTGCTCGGTCAGAAGTCAGGAGGCAGCACAGGTAGGAACACTGCAGTGTAAGGAGAAGGGATTTGGGGCTTGGGTTCTGAGGGATGTCAAGCAGTGGTCAGAAAACCCACAGTGGCAGGTGAGAGGGAATTGGGCAGTCCCAGCAGGGGAGGGATTTGCAGCTGCCCTGCTCACA
This sequence comes from Thripadectes ignobilis, assembly GCA_035584755.1. Taxonomy (NCBI): domain Eukaryota; kingdom Metazoa; phylum Chordata; class Aves; order Passeriformes; family Furnariidae; genus Thripadectes; species Thripadectes ignobilis. The sequence continues at coordinate 62,587,535 of JAWMRC010000157.1, read as the reverse complement.
TCCTGCAGGCTTCTCCTAAGGAGTGAGCAGTGTGGCATAAAGCACAGTGTGCTGCAGCTCTGCTTCCCTCACCAGTAATGTCCCAGGGGAAGGGGTGTCTTCAAAGGACAATAAAAACAACCCCAAAACAGAGCACTTTTGGAGAAAGCCAATACAGAAATACCTGCTGGTTTTAATGCTCTAGTTAATACATGGGCAAGGAAAGTGTTGCTCTTGATTTTGCCTTTTTGCCTCTTTATTTAAATCATGGAATCACAGACTGGCTTGGGTTGGAAGGCACCTTAAAGTTCATCCAGTTCCAACCCTCTGCCATGGGAAGGGACACCTTCCAGGAGAAGAAATTGCACTTGAGAATGGACATACAGAATTCTCCCCCTCTGAATAGCTTGTTAAAACCTGGCTACAAACAACTCCATCTGTAATGAGCAGAATTTGTGCAGGTTTCATCCCAGTTTACACTGACAGGGCAGAAACTGCTGTTTATGGCCTGATCTCCTGTCTGAAGTCCTCAAGTACATATTGGTGAACCTTAGTGAAAAGCTGAAGTAGTTTTAAGTTTATTTAATTACAGTTGCTTGAACAATCTGTCTTTCAAACACTTAGTAGAGGCAATTTTATTTTAGGTTAAAAATATCTCTACTCTTTGATTAGTTTAATTGATTCCTAATCACTCATGAGGCTTCTGTAAGCAAAGGAACAGTTTCCACATCAAATTTTGCACTGGTAAAGAAATCTGTTTGAAACTTCATCTGTTTTGAGACCTGTATTTTTGTGCATATGTAGAAAATCCCTCCTTGAATGCTCTGGGAGTCGCCTGTCCCTGGAACGTGCCTTTATTTTCTAGATGTGTCCCTCACTTCTGTTTTCCATGTGGGTTTCAATTTTTTCTGATTCTTTGGAGTAACTTGGTTAAAGCGGCTTGCAGGGGAGTTCATTAGGAGATGAGACTTTTTGGCTTAATGAAGAAAGGTAATTGCTTTTTAAAGGGACTGAAGGGCCAGGAGTTGGACTTGGATGGTCCTTGTGTGTCCCCCCCAGCTCAGGCTGTTCTGTGATTCCGTGGGTCTGTGTTGGTGTGCACGTGCATGGAACACTAACCTGTGTTTTCTCAGGGGAAGGAGGCACTGAAAGTGCAATAAGGTGGTACCTGAGCCTGCACAAGAGTGTTTTTAATACTCCTTTGGGGGCAAAGGAGTTCTGTGGTGCGATACAGAACTGAGACGTGCCGTTTGTTCTGGTGCTGTTGGTGCCACCCTCGGGAGCCCTGACACCTCCTGTGTGTTCCCCAGGGGACAGCCCGCTGGAGAAGCCCTCCCTGCAGCTGAAACCCGCCGTGGTGAGACCCTCCCCGCCCCGGCGGGGCCTGCCCGGGGCCCGGCCCGTGCCCCCCATCCCGCGCCTGGCCAGGACCGAGCCCACCGGGGACAGGGACGGGGCTGGGGACAGCGAGCACTCCTGGCTGGGGCAGCTGGGCAGGGAGCTGGCAGCGGGGCTGGCACAGCTGCACGTGGACACTGAGGAAGTGGACCAGGAGGAGGTGGGTTTAAATGTGATCAAACACTCTTGTAACAGCACTGCCCCACCCCTGGGAGCGTTGGGACACCCATCCTGGAGCTGTCCAAGGCCAGGGTGGATGGGGCTTGGAGACACCTGGGACAGTGGAAGGTGTACCTGCCCGTGGTGGGATGAGATGATCTTTAAGGTCCCTTCCAACCCAAGCCATTCCATGGCTCTAGGACTGTATGGTGTGCAGATTTGCTGGGATAAGCCCGGGGTCCCCCTGTGTGTGCTGGTAGCCCTCACACCCTTCCTTTAGTCTGTCCCAGGGGGCAGAGCAGTTGATGCATTTTTGCAGAAATAGCCCTTGTGCTTTGCAAAGTGAAGCTGGGATTCAGCATCACTGGGAAGCTGCATTTGCTTGCAGGGTAATTATTCTTGTGAAATAAAATAATGGGAGGAACTCTTTGAATGTGCATGAGCCGTGCAAGTGCTGCTCTCACTGCCCAGCAGGGACTCGTGCATTGAACAGGACCCTCAGAAATCCACTCCACGGAGCCTGAGAAAGCTCTTTCCTGGGCAGAGGGTGACACTGTGGTTTCCCCTGCTCTGCAGATGCAGAACTGCCTGCGGTCCCTGCGCAACAGCGCGGCCAAGAAGAGGGCCAAGCTGAGCAGCAGCTTCGCAGGCCTGGAGAGCCCCGAGTGTGCAGCCAGGCTGGATCCCTGCGGGCACTGCCCCTCCCAGGGGTCCTCCCCCAGCGAGAGTGGCATCTCCAGCCAGGACCAGGAGCCTCTGCCCTCCCCCGTGCCCACCCTGCCCGCCAGGAGGAGAGTGATGTGAGTGCCACGGGGAGCCCTCACACGGGGGCTGCTGCTCTTAGTCAAATAATGATGTGAAATGATTTGGGAGTAATAGAATTGCTTTGCTTAATAGTGGGATTTTTTCTCTCTGCGAATCATTTCCTGTCTAAAAATACCAGAGTTGCACAATTCCATAATTCTATCTTTTTCTGGCTGTTAAGATGAAGGACTTCCCACAGTGGCCCAGGGCAGGGAGGCAGTGCCAGGGTGGTAAATATTTGATGAAGACTTTGCCTGCCACAGCAGGGACATGACCCGTGGCTGAGCAGGGGAGGAAGGAGAGTGAGTTAAGAGGAGGGACAAACTTGGTTTATTATGGTCTGTAAACTGAAGAAAGGATGGGTTGGGTTCTGTGAGAAGAGGAAGACAATGTGGATGTTTCTTATTGTGAACCAAGAACTGTTTCCATTTTATTGCTGAGAGATCATTGTTAAATTGAAATGCCTTTGCAGAGCTCTTCTAAATGGGAATTGTGTGATGACACATTGTAAAGAGCAGTAACCCAGTTGGTAATGAGCACTATAAACTATTCTTTAAGGAATTAAAAAAGTTTTTGAGGAATTTTGCAAATTTTCCAGTCTCAGAGCCCATGATAAAGCTGTTTGTAGCTCTGATCTGAAGATATCTTTTATTTTTGTGTGTACTAAGTACATCTTTATATAGAACCATAGAATCCTGGAGTGTTTTGGGTTGGAAGGGACCTTGTAGATCACGTAATTCCAATCCCCCTTCCATGTAACTGACATACAACTCTATTAATAGAAGAGAAAGAAGGAGAGGGAATTAAAAAAGGAAATGTTTGAGACTGGAATGATTCACAAACAGAAGGTTTTCACAGTTGGGCGGCTCAGGACTAGTTTATATTCACATCCTTTCCCTATGTACATCACTGCTGAGTCACAGTTCTACAGACAGTATGTGAAATACCACATTCAAATGCTGGAATACCTAAAAGTCAGGGCTGTAAACTCCTGTGTGTCCTGTTGTGCCAGGCAAGGCCACGCTCTGTGCAACCTGCCATGGCCTTTAGGCAGAGCTTAGTGTCATACAGGATCCTCACATCCAGGAATTCTGACCTAGCAAGGAAGAGGGCAGTGAGACTGACTTTGGAGGAGTGACAGAATCTATCCCTGATGGCACTGAAGGCCTTGGAATGTCCATAAAAATGCCAGAGAGTTTAGCTCGGATAGTGGTTTGTGAGCTCTGGAATAAATTGGCCTTGTCTGTTCACAGAATCTCTGTGGCTGGGCACCAACAATGGGGGGGTTTGCTGTCTTTGCTTTTGGAAGGATCTGGTTTATCTCCTGAATGACTGCCATGGGAGCTGGATACTGGGGTTAGGGACACTCCTGAGGCAGGGACCTTCCTCTGGATCTTAAGAGAGTCTTTAGCTGTGGGTATTTCAGCCCCAGCAGGATGTGGAGCGGTTGCTGTGCCCTCACCCAGGTGGGCACAGGGCTCTGGATTTACTAATCTTTAATATATATAGAATTATCCAAAAAAAAGCAGTACTGAGTTGTTCTTGTAGATAAATCATTTTCCTGGTAAACAGGAACAGCTGGGAGCAGCTCATCCCTGGGAGTGATAGGTGCACTTTGTTCCTCTCATTTGCCATCATCCTTTGCCAGGTTGGAACCAGCACCCCCAGACCAAACAGTTCCTTATTTTTGAGTGTAACCTGAATGTACTCCTGCTGTCAGCTTTCCTCAGAAGGGTTGTCTTTAGGGTGTTCTTCATAATGGACCTGCTCATCAAGTAATTCCTACTGAATTCAGTTTCTTTTCCAACTCAGTGTGAACATTGGTGGAAACACTGGAAATATTTGTCCACAGAGAAACTGAAATCTGTTGTTGTTGCCACAAAGTGTTTTTAGTTGGTTCTGACCCATGGGCAGAATTGTACTTATGCAATGTGTTTATTTGAACAGGTCAGACACCTTTCCACTGCTTGGCAGCAAATCCCATGCTGCAAGAGTGTCTGCAGCGAGGCCCAGAGACCCAGAGGAGGCAGAGCATCACTCCAGCACAGGTATTTGCTTGTCGGTGCACACTTTGTTCCACTGAGGTCACAGAATGGCCACTTGATGTGCCTGTTCTTACTGTTCCATGAGCTCACATCATTTCTAGGTGCTCTGGGGTCGAATTGGGATTGTACTGGTGCTCAGGGGAGAAGGAGCTCCAGGCTGGCAGGCAGCTAAATTCCTGGTGGGAAACTGAGGTTAAGGGATGCTGTTGTGCTTTACCCTTACAGTGAATTCTGCAGATTTCTGTGATGGGCAGAAACTTGTGATTATTTCTGTTTAATCAGTTTTGTTCAGCTGGCTGCAGGGAGGGAGCTCAGGGAGCTGTGTGCACAGGATGGGTTAGCAAATGGGTTTTCCAAGGAACAGCATAATCAGAGAGCAAATCCTGCATGTCCATAGCAGTCCATGCTGTGGTTAATGATTTTGCATTCCTTGGATGAAAAGACCTTTGTGAGGACTTGACCTTCAGCGTAAAATAATGAGCAGCTCATTTATTTTGCTTATTGAGCCAGTTAATCAGGCCCAGCGCTGACCCTGCTGTGAGTGAAGAGCTGACAGCCTGCTGCTGATAAAGGCATGGAATCACAGAACTGCAGACTGGTTTGGGTGGGAGGGGCCTTAAGGGTCATGGGCAGGGACACCTCCCACCAGCCCAGGGGGCTCCAAGCCCCGTCCAACCTGGCCTTGGACACTCCCAGGGATC
>JAWMRC010000157.1:62533643-62561423 GCA_035584755.1 Thripadectes ignobilis | reverse complement strand
GCACTCAGAGCTCTGGGCTGGGGGACAAGGTGGGCATGGGGCACAGGGTGGGCTCTGGGGGCTGGCAGGGCTTTGCCCGCCTCGGGGATCCTGGGATTCCGTGATTCAAACCCGGTGCTGGCACGGCCGGGGGTTCCGGCCCTGCCCGGGCGGTCCCAGCCTTATCGGGGCCGGGACGGGCAGAGCTCACTCAGATAAGGCCCCAGGTCCTGCCCCGGCCCCGCTGGGGCCTGTTGCCTGTTTCCCTTTAGTTCATTCTCATTTATGAGCGGCACTTCCGTGTGCGATCCTCCTTTGCTGGAGACAGGCTGAATAATACATGCCGGTATCAATTATTTAACACTAGTGTGTGGAGGTGTCTCATACACCCGTTCGCTTTTTTAGCCCGAGTGCTGTAAAAATTGCTGAAATTAAGGTAGAACCCCCGGTATTGGGGTAAGAAACCCTGGAATGAAGGTAAAAAGCGCTGGAATTAAGCTCCCCTGGTGTGGCGCACCCTCCTGCCCACCCACACACAGCTCCCCGGGCTGGAAGCGTTCGGTGGCCCGGGCATGGCCCGTCCCGTTGGCTGCTTTGAAGCGTGGATTGCTGTCGGATTTTGGGATCCGCCCCGGCTCCAGGGGCGGGCTTGGAGCAGCTGTCAGACAGCCTTGGAGTCAGTCTGAAACCTCGTGGGCAGCTCAGACCTCGTGTGGAGATCCAGTGCTGCTTCTCCCTCTTTCTTGTTTTCCCTCCTAACCTGAAGATACCTGGATTGGTTTTTAAACTGGAGTACGTCTTCTGAACCTTCCAGAGGGGGAAATCAGCTGTACAACATCGGAATGAGTGTAGGCCATGTATTATTGCATGTTGAAAATGATTGCAGTAGTTCATAGAATCGTGGAATCATGAAGGTTGATTACCAAGTCCAGCCATCCCCCAGCACTGCCAAGGCCACCACTAACCCATGTCCCCAAGTGCCACATCCACGTGGCTTTTAAAGCCACACCCATGTGGCTTGATGTTTAATGTCTTAATTTAGAAATTATGTTTATTCTCAAAATAATGGGATCCCAGACTAGTTTGGGTTGGAAAGGACCTTAAAGCCAATCTTGTCCCATGCCCTGCCATGGGCAGGGGCACCTTCCACTAGCCCAGGTCACTCCAAGCCTGTGGTTTTCAGCTGATTTATCCAATGGAGTGCAGAAATATTTTGGAAAACCAGTTACTAGAAAATTGCAGAGTAGACCACGTGGACTCTTTAACACTGTGCCAGAGTTCCTTGACTTGGTGAACTCCTGGGAAAATGTGAACTGTTACCCCAAGTGTTGAAGCTGCTAAAGATAAGAGAGAGATTTTTCCTTTCTGTAAAGCATTTTCTTTCTACTCTTTTACTGGTGGTTTATCATTGTATTTGGTGAGGCTTTCAGTGGGAAAGAACCCTGGGCAGACAGTGGGATGGGATTTTCCGTTTTCTCTTTTAAATCCAAAACGTGTTTGTCCCCTCCTCCAAGGAAACCCCAGGAACGAGGAGTGGTGCAGTGTGTTTGAGGGTGTCAGTCTCGTGCTGTCCTTACCCCAGGTGGACTCACAGCTCTGAGCTGTTGTGTCCTGGATGTTGTTGTTCCCTGGGATCCCTTAGCCATGAGTGGCACGGAGAAGGCTCAGCTGAGCGGCTCTGGCTCCAGCTCCAGGAGGGAAGGCCGGGATCAGCCGAGGCAGGGTGGCACACAGCCAGGTCAGGCTGGCCTGGCACTGGTGCAGGAGGGCAGGGCTGGGCAGTGGCTCTTGGCAGGGAGATCAAAGGCAAGAGTGGGAGGAAGAAGGAGTCTGTCCCGAGGGACTGGAGGAAGAAGGGGTCTGTCCCAAGGGGTGGGAGGAAGTGGCTGGCACTGGATGTGGGTGGGAGTGAGGGGCTGGCTGTCAGGGGCAGCCTGAGCATGTCTGTGGCACTCTGGTGCTGGTTGGTTTGTTTGGACACAACCAGTGGGGACCGAGTCTGGTGCTGAGTAATTCCTGTCTCTGCAGAGTCATCGCTTTAGCAAACACTGAGAGTACATTTTACCACCTCTTCATTTTGCAGAGAAGTTACTGACTAGTATTAAGTAGGAGAATTGAATGACTTTAGGGACATGAGTTAGTGGTGGCTTTGGCAGAGGTAACTGGGACTCGATGATCTCAGAGAGCTCTTTCAACCTGAATGATTGTATGATATTTCAACATCATTGTTTAGAATAAACTCCCAGGACTCGTACAGGAAAACTGCAATGATTCAGTTTTTTACTTCAGTAGCTCCCCGTGATAGTTTTTCAGAAAACCCACAAGACTTTGTACATGCAGGTGTAAAAGTCTATGACTGCTGTTAATGTTTTTTTAGTGGTGAATAAGGCTCATGCATGAAGCAGGTGTAATTAGGGCTGTGGTGAAATACAGGGATGCCTGGAGCACTTGGGAGGCTCTGAGCTGCTGCCTCACCCCGAGCTCTGTGCGAGTCCTTGCTGCAGGAATACTGAGCCCTTTTCCCCACCCAGGACCCAGCAGCGCAGCCTGCGCCATGGAGAACGCCGAGAGCACGGAGGGGGAGCAGCCCACTGTGAGCAGTGATGGCCCCGACACGGGCGCCGAGCCCACGGCCGAGGAGCAGCACATGGACTTCAGCACGGAAATCATGAGTGTCACCGAGATGGAGCAGTCCCCCGACAGCTCCCCCGACCTCAACGAAGAGAGCACGCAGGAGAGTGAGATTCCAAACATTGAGAGCTTACAGACCACAGACATTGAGGCTGGCTTCCCTCCAGATTTTGACAAGTTCTGGAAAGTCGTCGAGGACAACCCCCAGGATTTCACAGGATGGGTTTATCTACTCCAGTATGTAGAGCAGGAGGTTAGTACCTGCCCCTTTCTCCTCAGCCTTCCACACATAAAACTAAAACAAGTCATGGGATTCCAGTGGCAAACATACAGCTGGACATCAGGCAGTCATGGATGCTGTCTTCAGCACTGCCCTTGCCAGTGTTGCCATAGAATCATAAAAGCCCAGACTGGTTTGGGTTGGAAGGGACCTTCAAGCCTGTGTTGTTGGCAGAGACACCTTCCACTTGACCAGGTTGCTCAGTGTCAGCAGAGATCACAGAACACAACCAGTCGCTTTAGGACAGTGTTAATAATGGTTTGTGAGCAACGGGAAGAGTTTGTTAAGGAAAGGGCTGAGTGGTTGCCTTGTGTGTTCCCCCAGAACCACCTGCCGGCGGCCAGGAAGGCCTTTGACCGGTTCTTCACGCACTACCCGTACTGCTACGGGTACTGGAAGAAGTACGCGGACCTGGAGAAGCGGCACGACAACGTGAAGCAGTCTGACGAGGTACGTAGGGCCAGCGCCGCCTCCTGCCAGTCCTGCCAGCCGGGCACGGGGTGCCAGGCCTGCCCTGTGTGTGCACGTGTCACGCTGTGGCATCTGGAGCTAATGTTCTCTCTCTTTGTTGGCAGGTGCGTTAAACCTCTACAGTTTGTCAAGCTTTGCAGTGCAAGCCTCTGTATTACACTGCAGCTTAACAAGTAGGGCAGGGCTTTTCTGTCACTTCCATTTATTACTCATTTCAAAGCAATATAGTTGGTTTGCTGGTCACAATTGCTCCATCTTATTGCATTTTTGGTCAGACGCTGTCAATGATGCTCTAATGGGTCTGTGCCCTATGGTCTGTACCCCAAAGCCTGCCCACACAACCTGGTCAGAATGCAGGGACCGCTGCGCTTTGAAGATCAAGACTCTGCACGTGGAGATCAGAACATTGCCATGTTCTATCCAACCTCCACCCGAATGGTAATGGTAGATTATTTAAACAAAATTCCAGTAATTAGTATTTCTAAGGTTCACCGGATAACACAGTGTTGCCTCTCTCTTAGGACACCACTAAGGATTTGAAGTACAGTTCATATTCTCTTCATAGGTGTATCGCCGAGGGCTTCAGGCAATTCCTCTTAGTGTTGATCTTTGGATACATTATATAAATTTCCTAAAGGAGACCTTGGACCCTACTGATCCCGAAACTAACAGTACCATCCGGGGGTGAGTTGGGAGCAGACTGGGATCAGATTGATGTGCTTAGGATGAGGGGAAAACTAGGAACAGCTGGGTGTTACCTTCAGGACTTCCAGGAGATGATGGAGCCAAATTCTGTAAGAAAAGGGAGACAGTACACTGTGGTGCAAGGGGCACAAGCTCTCGCTTGAGAGCTTCAGACTAGGTGTTAGGAAATCCTTAGTGCAGCACTGGAACCCGTTGGATTTTAGGAATTTAATTCCTTGGAGGTTTCAGTGGTTGGAATGTGTGTGAATTCTGTGGCTGGCAGTGGTGCTGGTTAGAGTTTGGACTAAAGTTTGGTCAGAAACCTTAACTGCACTGGAGCTGAATGGAGCTGCAGGATTGCTGCACAGCTCTGGGTGTTAAACTGCTGCAGTAGTGGGGCTGGAGGCTGTACAAGATAGAAGTGGCAAAGGTGGTGAGTTTTCCTAATACCCTGTGTTCCTGCAAGTGGCTTTTGCTGTTGCCTTTATCTGTTCTATTCTTGTAGTGCTGGAGGGAAAGAGTGAGGGAGACTCTCTAGAGACCTTGCTACAGATACCTGGAAAAGACTTGGAAGAACTTAAATAATTAATATAATTATTAATCAATTTTTAACTATTTTAAGTAAATGAGGATGCTCATAGTTTTTAGTAAGAGCCAGGACTTCCCTTCCTTGTTCTGTCACCGCACCCAGAAACAACTGATTTCCTTTTCCAGAGCCTATGAACATGCAGTCCTGGCTGCTGGGACAGATTTCCGTTCTGACAGACTCTGGGAAATGTATATAAACTGGGAAAATGACCAGGGAAACCTAAGGGAAGTTACATCCATCTATGACCGCATCCTTGGAATCCCAACGCAGCTCTACAGCCACCACTTCCAGAGGTAAAGGGAGCACAAAGCCTTAGTTAATGCCATGGATTTCCTAAGCACACCTTGCCCTCCCTCTGAAAGGTGGAAATGTTCCCTCAGCATGAGAACTTGGAACGGTTTCTCAGTTTTATGTAGTTGTGTCCTTATTCTGTGTACTCATTGTCCATCAGTTTAAAGTACTGATGAACGTTTTAGGTAAATTCACAGGTTCTGCTGTGGAATAAAGACAGGCCTTGGGATTGTGAGGAAGAGGAGAGGGTGTCTTTGAGAAAATGGAGCAGCTGTGAACTTTTAATTCCTTGTGCAATGTCCACAAGTGGTAAAACACTAATTTTAATTGACCAAAGAGAAATACTGGTGAAGTTTTAGATGATGGAATTCTGCTTTGGTAGCGGTCGGTGAGCAGGGACCCAGCAAGCTCAGTTAAATTGCACGCAGTTGTACCTGTAATTTCTGCAGGTATTTTGGCTTGGGAGATAAAGGATTTCCATTATACCTGATCCTGTCCTTTGTCATCTGTCTTACATGGGTAGGGCTCTCCGAGTCCACCATGCTGTGGGTTCCCTTTGGAGCTTGGCCCTTCAGCAGCCTGAAGGGTGGTGGCAGTCCTGTGCTGTGTGTGAGTGGGCAGCAGCTGCACTCTCAGGGTAACGCTGGAGTGATGCAGAGGAACCCCTCGGGGATTTAGTTATCCCCGTGCCCTGGGTGGGCAGGGCGGTACAGCACGGGCACCACATTGTGCTGACTTGTGTCTGGCTGTTGTCAGGTTTAAAGAACACATCCAGAACAACCTTCCCCGAGACTTCCTGACCACGGAGCAGTTTGTGCAGCTGCGCCGGGAGCTGGCGGCGGCCAATGGCCACAGCGGGGAGGACTCACAGCCCGCCGAGGAGCTGCCCTGCGGCACCGAGGACATCACCGACCCGGCCAAGGTGACAGCAGCGCCCCTGGGCATGGCACCGCCCCCTGCACAGCACCGCCCCCTGCTCCTGTGCTGTGAGGCAGCCCCTCCAGTGCTGGCGTGGGTGGGAAAGCAGTGGGACAGAAAAGGAAGGAAGTGATGTACAGAGCTTTGGCAACGCATACTAATTATTCCAGGCTAACAGACTGGGATCTGTTGTCTAAGAAAGCTCATCAGCATGGGCTGGGCAGGCTCATAGCTGTCCAGGCATATGAAAGCCTGGAGCTGTCCAAAGGAATTGCTGATAGGGAAAACGCAGGCATGCTAAAGCCCAAGGTTGACTTGGATCCAAATTCATCTTTAATCTCAAACCAGCTTTAGCATAAGACAGAAAACCAGTTCAGCTGTGTGCTAGGGGTTGTAGCACCATGAGGCAGCATCCCAGCCCTTCCCTGGCTGCTCAGGGCAAGATTCCATGGATCTGGGAGGATTCCTGCAGGGTACTGACATACAGTGCAGTTACAGAGGGGATGCTGTGTCTACCTGTGTTACATTTTTGAAAATTCTGTTCTAGCTGGTCACTGAGATAGAGAACATGAGGCACAGAATCATTGAGATCCATCAAGAGATATTTAACCACAATGAACATGAAGTCAGTAAGAGGTGGACGTTTGAGGAAGCGGTAAGTTGGGGTTTGGTGTGAGGCAACGTGAGCCAGAGGTTTGGGCACAGCACTGGCAGCTGGGAATTCTGTGGGACAGTTGGGCCTTAAACTGCTGGGGGGCTTTGAACAGACATTCAGAGTGTGAACAGGGGTTGACTTCTCTGCCATTTTTCTTGTGAAGAGGCAGCTGTCCTCTGATGATTTACAAACCTGTAAGTGGTATTTGGAAAGGGGCAAGGCGAAGTATTGTTTACTAAGCCAGTAAGTCCTGTGAGTTAGTGCTGCCTCTGGGGTGTTGCAGAGTCATAAAGGGGATGAGGGTGATTCCAGGTGAAGGTAAGCCTGTGCTGAAAGGAGAATGCAATTTGCACACACTTAGGCCTGAAATCAGGGAACTTGTTTTCTATCAGTGGCCATCACAACGTGCACCTCCTACATATAACATACCAAAAGTAATTAATTAAACTAATCATTTGTTCACAGTAAATAAGCAACTTTTTCTCTGTAGATTTAAGTTGGATTACATTTAAAAAGCCAACCTGAGGTTTTCATCCTCAGTCTTTGTATTTTTGTTCCTGGCAAGCACAATTCTTGTTTTAAATTTATTTTAATGTCTCTTTTAAAGAGTACATTTTATTTACCCACCTGGGACACATTTTCAGAGACTCCCTGATGGGTCAGGTGATGCCACAGCTGGTGTGTGGTCGATTGCACTTGGCTGGACTGGGCCAGGTGCCTCACCAGCCCCAGGAGCTGGAAACCAAGCAGGGAGCCAGTGCTCAGTGACCTGTGTACCTCTTTCTGGGGCAGGGGCAGGGCCAGCTGAGGTGGCCCAACATCCCTGCCCTGGGAAACCTGAAGCTACAAATCTGTGGAACTTGGGAGAAGGCTAAAACTGGGGGCTTTGGCTAGGAAATGTGTGAGAAACTGGGTGTCCTCTTGCTCCTGGCCACAGCAATGCTTTTGCTACCAAGAGAGAGCATCTGCTCTGTGGTACCAACGTGCTGGACCTGTGAGGAGCTGGAAATGTAAAGTTCAGTGTCTTGTGAAGGACAGAAGTGAGGTAGGTGGACAGAGACTTCACCAGAGGCTTGGGAACAGCTTAGATCTGTTTTACTGTTACTGAGCAGGAACAAGGTGCCTGTGAGCTGGTCAAAATGGCAGAGAGTGTTGGGTTCTGTAGCAGAGGCCAGTGAGGAGCATGGGGGGGGATTGGTTTTAAATTTCAGGTGGCTTTGAAGAATTGGATGTTTCTCCATCGTTATTGTAAGTTCTTCATCCATTTGTATGGGTTTGGATCTGAGAGGGAATTGCAGTACAGGAGAGACATAATCAGGTATAATTAAAGATGGTGAGGAAAAGCCAAGGATCTCTGGCAGGATGCCAGACAAAGACAATTAAATTTGAACAGAGAAATGTTTAAATTGTCTGTGCTGGGCGGTGTCCCTCCCAGTCCCTCTTGTAGCCATCAGTGACAATGTGATCTTGCCAAGGTCATGAACTTGGCATAACCAGGTTGATGTAAATGTTAAGTAGGAAGTTCAGTTCAGTGCTCTGTCCTTTCTTATGGTTCTCAACCTAATTTTGAGTTTGATGTGTGGGCTGGACGGACAGTGAGTACTTTCCTTGTGTGGGTGGAGGTGGAGAATATTCACTGTTGTTAAAATGTCACTGTTACAGGTTTGCAAGGGATTACCCACAGTGGGTTCTTTCCCAGCACCTGTAAACACCATCACTCAAAAAGCTTTCTAGAACAGCAGTGTACCAGAGGGGTGTCCCTGTCAGCAAATGCCTGGAGTGTCCTGGGGTGCCCTGGGGAGGGGGTGAGGAGGTGCCACGGCACCCCCAGCACTGCAGGGGTGTTGGTTGGCTGTGTGTGGTGTTGGCGGGGGGAGCACCCTTGGTGTGTGTTTGTAAGTCACCCGTTGCGTCCTGTGACTCTTGCAGATCAAGAGGCCTTACTTTCATGTAAAACCTCTGGAGAAAATTCAGCTGAAAAACTGGAAAGAGTACTTAGAGTTTGAGATAGAGAATGGCACTCACGAGCGAGTCGTGGTCCTCTTTGAGAGATGTGTCATTTCATGTGCCCTCTATGAGGACTTCTGGATCAAGGTAAGGGAAGCAGCTCACAGCTCTCCTGATGCACACCTTGACCTGGTGACTAACCCTTGTACCCTGTGGAACGTTGTTCATCTATAACTATATCTGTTGCATTAGGAGATGGTCTGCTTGCAACCAGATTTGACTGCTGCATATGCCAACTGCGTTGCCTCTCTACGTCCTTCCTTACAGAAACTAGTCTAGTGGTTCCATAAAGGTGCTGAATGGGTTTAAACAAAAGAATTTTATCGTTCTGGCATGTTTTTAGAGACAAATACAAGCTTTAAATTGGCCTGTCTCTGCTCTGTTTCCAACTCTAGTATGCCAAATACATGGAGAACCACAGCATAGAGGGCGTGAGGCACGTGTACAGCAGGGCCTGCACCATCCACCTGCCCAAGAAGCCCATGGTGCACATGCTGTGGGCGGCCTTCGAGGAGCAGCAGGGTAAGGGCGGGCTGGGCTCGGGGGGCGCTGCTTTGGGGAGCCTCTCGTGTCTCGGAGCTCACACGTCTGCCCTGGGCTTGCAGGCAACATCGAGGAGGCCAGGAGGATCCTGAAGACCTTTGAGGAGTGTATCCTGGGGCTGGCCATGATCCGCCTGCGCAGGGTGAGCCTGGAGCGCAGGCACGGCAACATGGAGGAGGCGGAGCACCTGCTGGAAGATGCTGTCAGCAATGCCAAGTCCATCAGCGAGGCCTCCTTCTATGCCATCAAATTAGCCCGGCACCTCTTCAAAGTGCAGAAAAACCTCCCAAAGGCAAGAAAAGTGCTGTCAGAAGCCATAGAACTTGACAAAGTATGTGTTCCCTCTTCACTGTCTTACCAAAAACCCAACCCATCCTGCTCTTGTCTCCTTCTGAACCATTTCTTAAAGTCATGGCAACAGTGATGACAGGAATTGTAACTGTATGGAATGTCTCATTACTGCATGGAGACAACAGTCCCTCTAAACTGACGTTGCCAAGTTCCCAGCTTGGAAAGTTTGCACTCTTTCCTCCCATCAGGGGCACAATGTGCTTCATACCTTCATTTTCCTGTTTAGAATCTTAAATGTTATTGGTGTGTTCATGTCTCAAGGTGAACAGAATTGGTGTGGGCAGTGTTTGGGGGGGTTTGGTGTAAGCACAGAAATACCTGGCACTCCAGGTCCTGTGAGTGAAGTGCCACACCTGGGCCTGTACTGTAGGTCACTTCAGCTCTGCTTGTGACACAAACCAACCTGGAAGAAAGGAAAATCTCATTATTGCCTGTTGTGTGTATTTCTGGTGTGAATGTTGTGGTGTGTGACTGGGAACACACACTGAGTGTTCAATGCCAGGTGTGCCCCTTCTAACACATCTTTTGCACAGGAAAACACCAAACTGTACCTGAACCTGCTGGAGATGGAGTACAGTGGGGACCTGAAGCAGAATGAGGAGAACATCCTGAGCTGCTTTGACAAGGCTGTCCATGGAGCCTTGTCTATCAAAATGAGGATCACCTTCTCACAGAGAAAAGTGGAGTTTCTGGAAGATTTTGGGTCTGATGTGAACAAGTAAGATGTGATGTGTGCAGGGGGGTCACCGAGTGGGTGCTGGTAGGAACTGGGAAGGGGTGAGCTGGTGGCATCTGTCAGATGGTTTCCTTTGTGCCATCAGCTCTTGGCCAAGGAACAGCTGCTTTTCTAGGGCAACTTTTGGGTTTTAAATAGGCATAGACTTTTGAATAGGAATAAATTTTTGAATAGAAATGTCTTTCCAGAAAACTCTCCCTTCTTTTCTGAAATGCCAAACACTCATAGAGCACAATTTTACTGCCTGCCAGGTTTTACTGTAGTTCCTCCTTGCTAAGCCCTGTAAAGGCAGGAGTTCCCCAAAGAGCAGGTGACTGTCTGTGACTCAGGTGTCATTTGAGACTCTTCTGTGGGACCTGCTGCTTGAGGTTTCCAAAACTGCTCTGATGGGATTTTTCTGTGTTCAGCACTATTAACAACTGTACACTCAGGGGAGGTTACACCAGAAATGCAGGTTTTTAATTCAATAGCACATGTACTTTATTCCTTTCATTCTCTGTTTTAAAACAAGCTCTTGTTTCTGTTTACATTTTGCAGCTCAACAACTCGCCAGGACTAACCATGAGTTAGTTTTTGTGCTTTGTGTGTCTTTACCAATAGCTGTCCTTAAATGCTGCTGCCCCTGCGTGGCAGCCGGGCCCTGCAGGGTGGGCCCCGAGGCAGACCCCGCACAGGGAGCTTGGCAGCTCCCCAGCAGTGCCAGAGCACTGAGCAGGGCAGGGCACTGCTCTCACCCAGGGCAGAGCTGCCAGAAGCAGCAGGTTTGGTGTGGGTCTGGCTGCAGCACAGGGAAGGGCATTTCAGTGTTTGTGGGAGTGTTAGCCAGGGCTCTTTGGCACTGTATTAGGACATCCTGGTTCTTCCATGCCGGATGGGAAACAGCTGTAGGTGCTGCTGTGGGATTGGAAGGGTTTTGCATAATAGTAACTTCTGGTCTTTAAATGTTGATTCCCAAATCTCAGTCCTGCTGTGGATCTTGAGCAGGCATTGAAGGAGCAGCAGAATCATGAGTAATTTCTAGGGAACTTCTCTGTAGAGGGACTTCATAAAAACTGCCTCGAGTGTGAGGAACACTGAGCAAGTTGGGAATTTGAGCTGCTGGAATAAACTAAACCTTTTGGCTTTCCAGTCTCATGGTGGGTCACTCATTCCAGTTCATGATGGGGTTTGGTTGAGGATGTTGTACTTTGACAGTTTCAAGAAGAGATTTTAAGGTGATTGCCCAACAGTGTAAGATGTTTGGCTGGCAGTGCTGAGCACGGCCTGACTGCCCTGTCCCCACAGGCTCCTGGATGCCTACGACGAGCACCAGGCACTGCTGAAGGAGCAGGAGACGCTGAAACGGCGGGCGGAGAACGGGTAGGGCTGGGACACCCCTGGGACAGTGCCCAGGCATGGGGACACCCCGGGGACACATAGGCAGTGGGGCACCCCTGGGGACACACACACACACACACACACACAGTGCCACCCTTGGGGACACACACAGTGACACCCTGAGGGGACACACACACAGAGTGACCCTGTGGGGACACAGACACACACACCCTGGGGGAACACGCACATACAGTGCCACCCCTGGGGACACACACACACACACACACACACACACAGAGTGCCACCCTGGGGACACCCCCCGGCTGCAGCTGGGACACAGCACTGTGGGAATGCTCTGATAGAGTCCAGGGAGCAGCCTCAGGGACTGGGGGTTATTTAGTCTGTGACTGTGTGTGCAGCTGTTTCGTGGGTTTAGACCGACTGATGCAAGAACAAAATCACTGCTTTTTCCATCAGTTGTGTACTAAGTAGAGTTGCACAGCTGGATTGAATATTCACAGAATCATGGAATGGCTTGGGCTGGGAGGGACCTTGAAGATTATCCCATCCCACCCCCTGCCATGGGCAGGGACACCTTCCACTGTCCCAGGTTGCTCAGAGCTCTGTCCAGCCTGGCCTGGGACACTTCCAGGGGTGGAGACATGGACTGGAAAATAACTTTCTGAGTTACATTTCAAAGAACAGCTGAACAGGGCTGGTCAAATGACTCGGGCTCTAAGCAGAAACAGGCCTTTGCTGTCTCCGTGTGGGGACCAGAACAATTGAAACCCAGCTGTTGTTCTGAGGCACATTGCCAGATTCCATGGCCTGGCTCGGACAGGGCACCCCGCTGGGAGTTCAAGGTGGTCTAACAGGGAGAGTCCCACAGAGTTATCCAGGACACCCATGACAGGCTGTTGTCCCCCTAGCTCCGAGGAGCCGGATGAGAAGAAGATGCTGGTGGAGGACGCGGCGCTGGCGTCGGCGCAGCTGATGGACGGGGACATGCAGGTGAACCAGGCGGCCTACAACTACAACGCCTGGTACCAGGTACCTGGGGCTGGGCTTGGGATTGGGGCTGGGGTCGGGCTGCCAGGGCAGGGGCAGGGACAGCCTGCGGGGAAATGCACCTCGCTGTTCCACCACGGCGTGTCCGTTTGGAACAGAACAGAACGGGAGAGGCTGGACCACCCAGACCAGCCATCCTCAGCACCGCCCAGGCCGGCACTAACCCGTGTCCCCAAGAGCCACAGCCATGTTGGTTACATCCATGGAAGTTTTGCTGCAGTGGTTTCATGAAAACTGGTGTTCAGACTGTGCAGGGCCCGCAGAGCAGGGAGGGGCTGAGGCACAAACCACCAGCCCCCCTGGGTGGCCATGGTTTGGCATTGCCTAAATCCCATCAAGGGCCATTGTTCCCTGCAGTCAGGCCAGGAAAAATGCCCCAGGTTCCCACATGGAACTGCAGGAAGGGCACATGTGGAGCTGTGCCAGGGTCAGGGGGGATCTCAGGGAAAGGTCCTTCCCCCAGAGGGTGGTGGGCACTGACCAGGCTCCCCAGGGCAGTGGGCACGGCCCCAAGGCTGCCAGAGCTCCAGCAGGGGTTGGGTGATCCTCTCAGGGACAGGGTGGGATTGTTGGGGTGTCTGTGCAGGGCCTGGATGATCCCTGTGGGACCCTTCCATGGTCAGCACAGTGATGGATCCCTGCCTCTCACAGCCTGCTCCAGGGGGCGGGCAGGCCCTTCCCGAGGGAGGGGGGCAGTGGGAGCACTGCGGGGTGGTCTGTGCTGCCTCCCACTGACCCCACCCCACTGTGCTTCCAGTACAACTACCAGAACGCCTGGAATTACGGACAGTATTACCACACGACTTGATCCCCAGGGCGAGGAGAGTTCACTGTGCTTCAGTTTCAACAAAGATGGAATAAAAAGAATTATATTTTTCTAACTTTGGGCTGTGACAGAACTGTTGTGCCACCTGCTTTTGGTCCTCTGCATGTGAAACGAGCTGCTGCTCACAGGGTATGTGTGAAGCAAGATTTGTGTGCTGGTAACTGATAAATGGTCTCTGTACAATTCTCATTTACCATAAATGCATTTTTTTAATTCCCTGCACTAATTTATGGAGCTACCGGAAGAATTCCCATCAGGCCCCCAATTCCAGAGACTGGGTGGTGGAGCTGGGGGCGTTTGGGTTGGTTTTGCCCCCGAGCTGCCCGGCTGGAGCCAAGGCTGTGCTGCTGCCAACCAAAGTGTGGCCACAGCTTTGCCCAGCCGAGTGTCCTGCTGGGGCTGAGCCTGGAGCCAGGGCTGGAGGCCTTGGCAGGGCCGCGTCCGTGTGTCGTAGTCCCTGAGGGGGTCAGGAATTAACCCACGGTGCAAAACCACCTTTGTTCTTTTTTTAAAAAGCACAAACTGTGTTTGGGATGATTTTTGTATTTAGAGTTTTTCATGTACACGGTGTGAGCAAAACCTTTTTCATTTTGATCAAAGTGATCATTCCCATTTTTGTAATAAAAGCAAGGAATTCAGTAGTGCTCTGAGCCTTCTTGGATTGCCTGGGTTGAGCCAAGAGGAGGAACCCCCGGTGTTCCCAGGCAGGGCTGTGGCCAGGGCGCCCTGGGAACGCCTGGATCTCTGGGAGCAGAGTGCCTGACACTTGTGTGGATCCCTCTCAAGAGAAACGGAGTGGGGATGGTGTGGAATTGCACTCCACGGGAGGTGCTGCTGGAAGGGAGCGGCGCTCCAGCCCCTCAGCAGCTCCCCTGGCTGTGCTGGCACTGGTGCTGCCGCTGCGGGGGGAGCAGGGACACAAAGAAGGGACGGCACGTGCAGGTACAAACTCTGGTTTAGTGGGGTGTCACTATACAGCGGGCAGGGACAGCACACTCGTTTGCACACCAGGCCTCGCTGTAACTGCACCCCGGGGTTACAGCCCCGCCAGGCGGGAGCGGTCCAGGCCGCGGGTTCCCAGCGGCGCCGGGAATTCACTCGATGTCCACCAGCTCCACTTCAAAGAAGAGTTTGGCATTCGGAGGGATCCTGGGCACACGTTAAGGAAGCTCAAGAACCCAAAGCCCCGGTCCCCACATCCCTCCCGGGGCAGGGAGGCACCAGCTGCTCCCCTGCCTCCTGTGTGTCCCTGGGATGTCCCCGACCCCTTGGACAGCCCGGACTCAGCACTGGGCTCAGCTGCTGCCCAGCACCAGCTGCCAGGGCCGGCCCCATGGGCACACCATCGCTGACACACCCTGCTCCTCATTCCCATTCCCCAGCCTCCAGGTTTGGGAGTCCTGGGGAGAACGGTGTCCGGGCAGCCCTTTGGATTACAGGACTCCAGCACCAGAAAACGAGCCCTTCCCTTTCTCCTGAAGTGCTGGGAGAAAGGAGCCTGACTATGTAAAATACTGTGGGATCGCTCCTGCATCCTGTATTTCAGTTGTATCCCAGAACCAAACTCAACTGCTGTCCCTGCAGGTGCAGCAGGTGACTTTCCTCCTGCTTCCCTACTACACTGGTGTATCTGTGTCAGTAATAAGCACTTGGAAGCAGCTGGAATAAAAGTGCAGGTGTAAAACAGCAGGAAGTTCCGCTGCACAAGTTTTAGTTCAAAAGGTAAGGACAATCCCACCCGCCCTCCAAGGCACTGCCTTTGCTCAGTGTGAACAATCTGAGCCTGCTGTGAGTAACCCCGTTTTATCCCTGTCCATAAGGTGCTTTACCCCCCCAGCATTCCCAGGTTCCTGAAGGAGTCCGTGGTGTGGAAGGATACTTGGCATCGGGCTGCCCCTTCTTGCCGTAGGCCCACTCGGGTTCGATTTCCAGCTGGGCCTTCTCTCCTTTGCTCATGGTCAGCAGGGCTTCATCCCACTGCAAGGACAGCACAGCACAGCCTAACAGCTGCATTTCCAGCCCTTCCCATTCCCACATGCTCCCAGGAGCGCCCACACGGTCCCACTGCTCCCACTAGCACAGGTTGCTCCAAGCCCCATCCAACCTGGTGTGGGACACCCCTAGGGCTGGGCAGCCACAGGTGCTCTGGATCAGCAGGTCCATTTGTTCCAGGCTGCTCCTGGACACCAGTGCCTTCCAGGGCCTCCCAGTGCCTGTCCCTCCCCGCCAGAGCCCGCACCCAGTTCTGTGTCCCACAAGCAGCTCCCACGGGCACCGTGTCCCGGCTCAGGGAAAGGCAGACATGGAGAAACACGGACAGTGCAGCTCCTGCAGCGCTGGACACGGGCCAGGGACGCTGCCCCCTTCCCTGTGCCAGTCCTGGCCCTCGGAAAGGCCTTTTCCCTGCTCAGCCTGGAGAAAAGGAGGCTCAGGGGGGACCTTCTGGCTCTGCAAGTCCCTGCCAGGATGGGGGGGTCGGGCTCTGCTCCCAGGGAACAGGGACAGGAGCAGAGGATTCCGACACCTCGGAGCAGGAGACTGACAGCAGCAGGAGGCCAGGCTCGTCCCACAGAACAGTCTGTGTCGCACACACAGCTCATCTAGGGGTAAATGGTACGTCCTGCTGAGGCAAACTCCTGCAATGTCCCTCTTTCCCTCCACCAGGAACAGAACAGCAGCTCAGCAACTGCACCCCAGTCATGGATCACAGGGAATGGAACCCTGGGGGACTCTGTCAATGCTGTACTTACACCTCGGATCACTTTTCCTACGCCAACCTTGAAACTCAAAGGCTTGGCTGCTTTTTTCTTCTTTGAACCTGGAAGAGAGTTTGATAGTGATATGCTTTAACAGGGATCACACCAGCACACGCCATGCTGCTGTACACAATTACTATTGTAAACATATGGTAAATATATGTTCCTATAGTTTTATTATAATATTATTTTTTACTATTTAGTGCTGTGCACTAAGTCATCATTCCATGTTCAAGGTCCACCAATGAGCATGTTTCAAACCCCAAAGGCTCATTTCTGAATGATTAGAGTTGTCAGTACAAGTTATAAATACATTAAGGAACCAAAAGAAGTCAATAGGGAGCACGTAACAAGTACGAGGAGCATTCCAGTGACTCTGAAATCCCGTTATTCTGCGTGTGGGACACCACTGCTGGCAAAGCCTTTCTAGTATTGCAGAATTTCACAGCCCTAAACCCTCTGATCTGTCACAGGAACACCACCAGACTTCCCCAGAGGGGATATTGTACACCAGAGCACTCAAATCCCCCTCGTTCCAGTGCCTCCATGTCTAAGGAGTTATTAGACAAGGACACCAAGATGTTTATCTAGACACCAAACTGCTGGTGCTGGAGTTCCATAGGACAGGGAAGCTCCCTGAGCAGGAACCATCCTGTCCCTCAAGGACTCTCAGCATGGCTTAACTCCCTGCCTTTCCCATTCCCAGGCCTGGAGAATGCCAGAGGGGAGGGCTGGCAGGATGCAGCAGTGTCACTTGACACCAGCCAGTCCTAAAATACTGCTGGGCGTTACCTCATGGAAAATCAGGACCGGAGGGGCTGCAGAGACATCCCAGCAGGGCAACAACACGGTGGGAAGCAGTTTGTCAGGAATGCCACAGGAACCCCCTCCAGAGGCAAACACCTGCCCAGATTTGCTTAAGGAGCCCAGTTAATTCCCTCTCTGAGTATCTGCAACCAAACCCTAGCAGTCTGTGTGTACCCGTCTCTGTACAGCCTTACTTGACTGGATATTGGTGTCGAAGACTGTGCCATCCTGCAGCTTTCCCGTGTACCAGCAATGCACAGTGTCTCCTTTCTTCGGGAAGTTGGTTTTATCGCCCTTCTTTAAAATGGATTTTGTATACTTTGGTGGCCCCTAAGGTGGTGAAAGGAGAGTTACTATGGCTAGTGAGTTAAATACCTTCAGGTGAACTGTATTGAGGATGGAACAAGCAGTTGGTTGAAGGCACCAAAGAAGACACGCAGTGTTAGTGCAGGGTGTGTTCGTGTTACTGCAGGGCTGGAATGTTTGGGGGCAATGCAGCACATTAAAGTTAAAGCAGGCTACAAACACCCCACTTCTTGCTGTAACCAGGTTTTGTGGGAATCATGGAATCTCCTGAGTTGGATCATGCCAAGGACCATCCAGTCGAGCCCCTGGCCCTGCACAGACACCCCAACAATCCCCCCCGTCCCTGAGAGGATCATCCAAACCCTGCTGGAGCTCTGGCAGCCTTGGGGCCGTGCCCACTGCCCTGGGGAGCCTGGTCAGTGCCCACCACCCTCTGGGGGAAGGACCTTTCCCTGAGATCCAGCCCAGCCCTCACCCTGAGACAGCAGACTTAGCTAGTTCTGTTTCCCACACGACAGACGCGAGGCGGGAGCCTGACACAAACCTCCTCCACAGCCTCCTCGGCCTTCACCGCCTTCCCCTTGGCCTCCTCCGCCTTGGCCGGCTTCGCCTTCTCCGCCGCCTTCTCGGCGCCGTCCGTGCCCTTGAAGCGCTGCGGGGGAGGATGAGCAGCCACATCCCTGAGGCTCCGACCCCGGGACGCCCCCCTGTCCCTCACAGCCCCCTCACAGCCCCCACCTGCGTGTGGAAGAGCTGCGTGTAAGCGGCGATGAGCTGCTCCTTGTTGGCCGTCTTCGCCACGTTCTTCACCTGCCCCAGCAGCTTGTGCTCCGCCAGGAACTGCGGGACACGCGCGGGAGCTGTAGGAAAACCCACACACCTTCCCCGCGCTCACGGGGCGCGCTCTGAAATGCTTATTTTGGTGTTTTTTTTCCCCACACACACACACATACTTACCGCCTGGGCCGCGTGCTCCTGGAGGAATTTGATGATCTCCTTCTTGGCCAGCGCCTCGCTCCGCAGCTCCTCAGCGCTCCAGGGCTGCGCCGGGCCCGCCGCCGCCGCCATCTTCCTACCCGCCCTCTGCTGCTGCTCCTCCCAAAAGGAGGGCCCAGCAGGGACAAGGGAGGGTCAGGGAAGCGCTGGGAGGAGAAAGGGAGGGCAGGGAAAATGGTGAGAGGAGAAAGGGAGGGCTAAGACACCTGTCTGCCCTCCCTCGGGCGCTGAGGGAGGGAGGGACAAAATGGCACCGCCCTGGGGCGGGAGAGAAACGCCCTGAGGGAGGGGAAAAGCGGGAAGCAGCGGGATTTTCCTCAGGATTTGCGGGTTGAGGGAAAAGGGGAGGGCCAGGAATACGCTAGGAGGAGAAAGGGAGGGCTAAGTCGCCTCCCTGCCCTCCTGTTCTCCCTCAGGTAGTGACTCTGAGGGAGGGACAAAATGGCGCCGCCCTGGGGAGGGCGGAGAACACCCTGAAGGAAGGGAAAAGCGGGAAGCAGTGGGATTTTCCTCAGGATTTGAGGGCTGAAGGAAAAGGGGAGGGCCAGGATAAATGCCGAGGGAGAAGGGGAGGGCTGGGAAAACGCTGAAAGGAGAAAAGGAGGGCTAAGTCGCCTCCCGGCCTTCCCTTGGGCGCTGAGGGAGGGACAAAATGGCGCCGCCCCGGGGTGGGAGATAAACGCCCTGGGGGAGAGGCGAAACAGTGGGATTTTCCTCAGGTTTGGGAAATGTGAGGAAAAAGGGAGGGCCAGGCAAACGCCGAGAATGAAGGGGAGGGCCGGGAGGCGGCCAAGCCGCCTCCCAACCCTCCCCTTCACCCTCGGGTAGTGACTCTGAGGGAGGGACAAAATGGCGCCGCCCTGAGGGGAGAGGAGACACAGCGGGATTTCCCTCCGGTTTAACCGGGCCGGGAACCCTCTCAGGGCGAAAGGGAGTGTCAAACCCACCTCCCGGCCGTCCCCTTTCTCCTGGCGCGGCGTTTTGAAGCGGCGGCGAGATGGGAGGATGAGCGGCGGGCGGCAGCGCACTCTGCCTCAGGTGTGGGGGGTGGCCGAGGCCGAGCAGGAGCAGCCCGGCGATGGTGGCAGCGATGAGGAGCTCCTGGAAGCGGCGGCAGCGGCGGATCCCAGCCCCGTGGAGGGTTTCAGCGAGGCGGCGGGGTCCATATGGATCTACCCCACGAACCTGCCCGTGCGGCCCTACCAGGAGCGCATGGCCGGCGCGGCGCTGCTGGCCAACACCCTCGTGTGCCTGCCCACGGGGCTCGGGAAGACTTTCGTGGCCGCCGTGGTCATGTATAACTTCTACCGCTGGTTCCCCTCCGGCAAGGTGCTGTTCCTGGCCCCCACCAAGCCGCTGGTGGCCCAGCAGATGGAGGCGTGTGCCCGGGTCATGGGCATCCCCGCGCGGCACATGGCCGAGCTCACAGGTACGCACGGACGGGACATAAAGGTGTCTGTCCAGTATAAAGTGTTGCCTCAAACGAGTTAAAAGCCGCCTGTGTTAAAGGGTGCAGCCGTCTGCGTGCTCAGTGTGCTCTCCAGGAAGCTTCAGCCAAAGCATAATGGCTCTTTTCCCCTTTATTTTCCTCCCCCGCTTCCCCTTTTCCGTCTTTTTTCCTCTTTGCTATTCCCGTTTCCCTTCCCCCTCCCTTCCACATTCCGCCTTCCTCTCCCGCTCTTCCTTTCCATCTTTCCCTTTTTCCCTCTTTCCCCCCCTTTTTATAAAGTTTTTGGACACCCCCCGAGCTGCAGTTCATTGCACACTGCAGCAATATCCTCAGTGACCGAATCCATAGGCTGTTTTTGGGCACAAACCTTTCCTACAGGTATTGCAGGGGAGGTTCAGGGCTCTGGGACATCCTGAGCATCCCAGCCTCGGTTCCCATGGTTCTGGATGTAGTGTTTTAATGGAATAGATTCTTCCTAGTCGTTGTATTCAGTGAGGGTGGGCAGGCCCTGGCACAGGGTGCCCAGAGAAGCTGGGGCTGCCCCTGGAGCCCTGGAAGTGTCCAAGGGCAGGTTGGACGGGGCTTGGAGCCCCCTGGGCTGGTGGGAGGTGTCCCTGCCCATGGCAGGGGTGGCACTGGGTGGGCTTTGAGGTCCTTCCCTCCCAAACCATTCCATGAATCCATGTGTCTGCCAGCCCTGTTGGCCCTCTGCTGTGACTCTCAGATCACAGACTGTGCCTTGTTCTCAGCTGCACAGCTCCCTGATGTTATTTCTTTGATTTCCAGGGGGAACCCAAGCTCAGGGCCGGCAGGAACTGTGGAGTACCAAGAGAGTCCTTTTCCTTACCCCTCAGATAATGGTCAATGACCTTTCTCGTGGGACCTGTCCTGCTGTGGAGATTAAATGTTTGGTTATTGATGAAGCCCACAAAGCCCTTGGGAATCATGCCTACTGCCAGGTATTGCTGGAGTCACACCATTCTCCCAAAATCACTTACAGGATCTCCATAAGGTCTCACTGTCACTGTTGTGGGGGAGAATGTCCTTGGGGTCTTTAAGTTTGTTTCAAAGAGATCAAACATTCCTCTGTTGTCAGTGCCTTATTTTTAAGTAATACCTGCAAGGTATTTTTTCAGTGTCTGAATTAAATTGTAATTTCTGTTTCAAAATATCTTTTTTTACTGTGGCAATTAAAAAAAAAAAGTGGGCTTTTTTTGGAGGGTTCTTTAAATGAGTAAAATCAGGTCAAGTTTTCTTTTTAAAACTGAGGTTTGTGTTGATTTTCTTGCATTATTGTGGGTTAGTCTCCTTGTAGGAATAAGTGACCTAAAAAGTTAATTTTATGTATTGGGGAAACTGATTTCATATACGTGCAGTTCAGATTTCTTGGGACTAGTCACCCATGGGGTTTTTTGAGTTGTTCTTCAGACTCACTTTTCGGCAGCTCTCCTGAGTTGGTGTGCTGTTAATCTTGTTGTTAAATCAAGTGAGAAATCATTTCATGCTTTACCAAGGCTGTTCATGGTACGCTTCCAGGATTTCCCATCCCTGGGAGTGTTTCAGGCAAGGTTGGAGGGCGCTTGGAGCAACCTGGGCAAGGGGGAGGTGTCCCTGCCCATGGCAGGGGGTGGAGTGGGATTGTCTTAAGATTTCTTCCAACCCAAACCATTCATGATTCTGTGACTGAGTGTTTTTAGAGTGTTTTGTTAAGCCTTTCCTTCTTAGTGGGTATTTTCCTTGATATAGTTTGTACAAGGAACTAATCTCCTTTAAAGGTATTAACAGAAACTTTGCCGTTCTTAGGTTGTGAGGGAACTAAGCAAATACACGAATCAGTTTCGGATCCTGGCCCTGAGTGCCACACCAGGCAGCGACACGAAGGTGAGCCAAATCAACCTGCATGGTTTAAATAACCAATTCCAGTAAAAGCACCAGCTTGAGGGCTCTTCAGCTTACTGAGTTCTCTTGGAATTCCACATCAAAACAGAATAGCTTTGCAGTCCATTGCTTGTTCATGTTTGTCTTTTTCATGCTATAGGTTCTATGTTATTTATTTGCGAGGGTGGGCAGGCCCTGGCACAGGGTGCCCAGAGAAGCTGGGGCTGCCCCTGGATCCCTGGGAGTGTCCAAGGCCAGGTTGGACGGGGCTTGGAGCCCCCTGGGCTGGTGGGAGGTGTCCCTGCGTATGGATGGGCTTTGAGGTCCCTCCCATCCCAAACCACTCCATGATTCTATTTCCTCACCTTTCTGAAGGGCTTAGGATTTCAGCCTAAGGCAGATGGACACTCAAAGTCAGTCTGAGTTCCTTGTTCCAGGTTACTTCTCATCAGGAATTTTATGGTGCACCTGAAGCCAAGGGGACCAAGGGGAGAGTTCTGCCCTCCAGCCCCTGTGCCATAACATGCTTTTTGTTCATGAACTCCCTGTTTTGACTCTTGGCATTTTGCTTGAGGTTTCTAAGTGAAGATTCTTTTCATTTTCCATCACAGGCAGTGGGTACCTTTTCCTTACAACTTTATTCAAGCCCTACTAAGATATGGAAATAGTAACTTTTTTTTGTGGCCTCTCTAACAGGCTGTGCAGCAGGTTATCTCCAACTTACTGATCGCTCGGATAGAGGTGTGTGCTGAGGACTCCCCAGAAATCCAGCCCTATTCCCACGAGAGACAGGTGGAAAAAATCGTAGTCCCACTTGGGGAAGAGCTGGGAGAAATTCAGAACATCTACATCCAGGTGAGTGCGTGCATTTCTCTGCTGGTCAGTGGCTGGGGACAGGAAACACTTTAGTATCTCTGCCTAGAAAGGCAACGCTTCCCTATGCAGTAAGCTTTGTCTTTGAGCATGAGGAAAAGAGGAAAACATGCTCTCAACTCCACCTGGGACCTTGCAGTAACTTAAACAGCTCAGGTGAAAAACTTTGAATGGGAGTTAATCTTTTCATCCTTTTTTAGGTGTCTTTGCAAAATTGACACCAGACCTAGACCGAGGGTTTGTACAGTTGGCTGAATTTAGTGGTATTAAGGTGTTGAGAATGCCTTATGAAATTTCTGTGTGGACTGGAGCATTTTCCCATTTTCTCTGATTAAGAGTATTCTTTAGAGCTTTGACTCATGTATAAGTATGCTTACTTCCCCTTGGTTGTTTTTTTGTTTGGTTGACTCTAATTACTCTGAGAGTCTTTTTCTTTTTTTTTTTTTAACCAATATGTAAAGTTCAAATACAGAAGAGATTTTCAGGGGCCAGAACTGTTGGCCAGTCAATAATGACCTAATGGTCTGTGTCTTCTCACCAAGGTACTTGTAGGCCAGTGGTGTTACATCAGATACCACTATGAAAAGTTCAAACTGTGTACTCTTTCTTTGGTAACAGGCATAAAAAAACTGGGATAATTTAGTATCAGACTGTTGGCCTCAGAGTATGGTTTTGCTGGAACTTTAGTGATTTTGGTGTAGTTATGTGAAGAGTTCTGGAAGGCAAACTTGTAAGTGCATCAGGTGTTTCCAAACCAGTGACCGGAGAGCGTATTTAAATGAGCAAGTTCCACTCCAAAGCTTTCGAGAGAAACCTTAAAGATAATTTTGCATCACTAGAGGTGCCTCTGAGTGCTGGGGTTTATTTTGAGGTGCTTTGCTTCAGATTTGTTTGGCTGCACAAACCGTGCCCGAGTTGGCACTGTCGTTTCAGTGGTTACTGTTTCCTTTCCTTAATCTGGTATTTGCATTTGAATTGCTACCGATTTACTTAGAAAATACAATTTGTAGGAACACGGAGGCTGTGAAGGGATGGGTTGCTTGTGCAGACAAGCCAAGCCTTAGTCTCGGAGGCCCCAGCACTTTAGAAAGTGGTTCCTGTACCTCAATTTCTGTGTCCTAAAGTGACCATTTCAAATCTGGGGTTTAAATGCCTTTTGTAAAATCACTTCAGCAACTTGTGACCCTGCTGTTGCCATTTAAAGGCAGGAGAGCAAGGGGACCTGTGTGTGTGCTCCAAGAGTGAGAGCCAGGTGTACTCTGCACAATAAAATCATTATCTTTAATTCTGACAAACAGTACCAGTAAAGAAGACAACATTTCAGTGATGAGAAGGACAGTGTAAAACAGCACAGCACACCAATGCCAGAAAAACTGTTTATATGTGTTTACATACAAGAAGCAAGGCCCTGAGTATCACAATAGCTGGAATAAACTTTTTAGGCACTAATGCTTGTTTGGAAAATACACAGTATGCAGGACAACACTGATCTGTTAAGGCTACATCATTTAATCTTCCAGGAATAGGGGTGAATGCTGTTTTATTACCTCCTTTGAACAGTGGAAATCTAATAGCTTCAAATTAAGAATGAAAATCCATGAGTGGCTTCTAAAGTAGAGCCACGGATGGATAATGAATGCCTGTTCCTAGGTCATCATGCTTAACATGATGTTCTCAAATTTGAGTCATAGTAATGTTTGCTTGGCATTCACTGGTGTAACAACTAAGTAAACATTGTTGTGTGCCAGTTAAAAGCTGGACTTCTTGGTCCCTGTGCTCGTGAGGGCCAGTTGCACCGTTGGTACCGTGTTCCATAGCCATAAAGTGTATCTTCAAACTGGAGGTTAAATAGATTTTTCTCAGCAGCAGAAGCCATCTAACATAAGTGAAAATAAATAAATACTATCTGGGAATTCACAGTGTGACACAAACACCACAGAACACTTGGCTGCAGCTGGGATATCAGCACACTTGGATAGATCTGCTCATGTCTCGGGAACAGGGATGTTTCTAAAACGTTACCCACAAGGAGCTGAGTCACAGGAGTGTTTGGGCTGCCTATGGGAAGGGGCACCAGACACAGTAAATGCTTTTTGCAGTGGAGGTTGAAAATGTAAACTATGTACAAACTGGTGCTTCGTGGTGGGAGGATTTCACTGCGGCCAAGGACTATTCAGCATCTCTTGTGCCAAAGCATTAAGATAATTCCTCAAACTGGCAAAGGCAATCAGATTGCAGAAACATCTTTAATTTGCCATAAACTCTTGTCAGAGGTGAAAATTATTTTTATTTGCTCTTTTAAAAGTCTTGAGGGGCAGACGGGGTGAGGACAAAAGTCTTTTATTTAGTACCTCCTTGGGCCCTCTATTCAACTGAATTTTTAAAACCTTTTTATTGTTTTCCTTTAAGTAAGAGCTTTTAGTTTAATACTGGCTGGCATTTTTTACTTTTCCTTTTCCCAGGCTGTGATCTTTCATTGCATTTTTGTTGGTTTGTTTTGGATTTTTGTCTTCTCACAAGGACTGCTGGTTTATTTGCATTAAAACTACAGCTTTTCTCTCTCTCTTTTCCTTCTCTTTTTTCCATTTTTCCCCCCACCTTGCTGTGTCCGAGGAATCTACATGCCCAGCAAGCACCAGAGGGCACCTGTCCCACTTAAGCCAGGGCCAGCTGCACTCTGATGCTGCTGCTCAGGGAGAGGCTTTGGGTTCAGCTTAAAGCCAATGCAACACAGAGCCCTCTGGGACCAGGAGGCTTCAGGTTCTTCCAGGAGTACTCCATCGATCCATGTTTGGAGTTTTTTCACTCTGCTGGGAGTTAGCAGCCACTGGCTCTGGTTGCTGGTCTGTATACTGTGATTAAAGAGCACCAAAGCTCGTTTAAACCCTAATTCCTGCAATCAGTAAATAATGCTGGTGATGTACTCAGTGAATTTTATATAAAAAGACTTTTACTTCTATTAAGAATAAACTCTACCTTCATATCAGCATGGGGAGAACTTAAAGAGGGATGTTTGAGAGCCAAACTTTGCTACCCCGATTCTAAAGTGCAGTAGGTGCTCTTGGACTGTGTGAAATGGTGTGAGGGCTGCTCTCAGCCCTTCTGCCAAGGCTGGCAGCTCTGCCTGCACGATTATCCTATGGGTGAAGGGCAGAACAAACCAGGAACTGGGTATTAGGCAGGAAAAATTCTCACAGTGAGGGTGGTCAAACACTGGAACAGGGCCCAGAGGGATGGTGGACTCCTCATCCCTGGAGAGGCTCAAGATCCAGCCGTGTGAGGCCTGGAGCAGCCGGCTCTGCCTGGCCTTTCTCTCAGCAGAGGTGACAGCCACAGGTCACTTCTAGCGGAGATTTTTTTCTGTGATGTTGTGAATATTTGTCATTTATGACATTAATGGTGTGACAGAGGGACTGAATAATTTACTTCACTGCAGTTTAACATGCAGCAAAGTTGTGAGAATAAAGTGTTGAGAAAACTGGAGTTAAAAATAACCAGTGGCTATTTAGGAATGCCAGAGATAGTCATGGGATTCCTGGGAGTGTGGGATTAAGGTAACCTGTAACTTTTGCTGTTAAAACTTCAGTGAGCATTAGGACTGTTGTGCATTTTTGGTCTCCTCTCCAGACTAAAAGTCCTTTGGTTGGGTGCTTTCTGAGGTAAGCATTAGGAATCTGTGTCAGGGATGATGACATCTAAAGCAGTCAGCATTAGCCTACTCTTGCTCCTTGGGACAATCCCAGAGAGCTAAATGGGTTAGTTCTCTTAGGAACTCGTAACTGGACATTCTTTTTCTGCATGTGTGAGGTGGGTTTGGTGTGTGTCCCACTGAGAGCCCCAGAGGGATCTGTGTGCAGCACCAGTGCCCAGAGCAGGAGCTCCGGCATCTCCCCAGGGACCATCCCAAGCCACAAGCAGTCTAGGGATGCCAGTAAGTGAGCAAGGGGAGAGGTCTCTGCCTGCCTCAGCTTTTAAACAAAAGATAAGGTGAACTAACTTTGAAAGTGCTAAAACCCTCCATTAACATTGTGTAGAAACGGTCCAGGCTGACACAGGGGACTGTGTTTGGGGCATGACGTGGCCTTGGTGACCGAGCTGGGGGGATTGCCTTCCTAAGGGGGCTGGAGGCCCCACTCCTGAACTCTCGGGGGGTGTGCCACCTGGCCCGTCCCGATTCACCTGTGAGCTGTGCCCGGGGCGAGGAGGGGCAGCGGCAGGGCGGGCTCAGGGCCTCTGCAGGAACCAGATCTCGTTGTGGCGGTTGGCAGCGGCCGGGTTGGTGTAGCCCGCGATGATGAACGTGTCCTGCAGGCACAGCTCGGGGCTCTCCAGGATCGCGGCCAGCAGGTTGATTTCTCTCATGATCGAGTCTTCGTTGGTGATCCCTTGGAAGCTCCTGCAATAATGGACTTCATATCAAGTTCTTTTTAACATCCAGTTTTTCCAGAGCCTTCTAAATCATTTGGTTGATGCTGACTGAGGTAGATGTGAAACACTTTTATCTTGACATTTTCTGTTGGATGCTTTTTCCTGACTGCCCAGGAACTCTGGTGGTGTTTTATCACACATTTACAGATGCATCATTTTACCAAGTGATTCATAGAATCATAGAATATCCTGAGCTGGAAGGGAGCCCCAAGGATCATCCAGTCCAATCCCTGGCCCTGCACAGACACCCCAACAATCCCACCGTGTGCCCCAGAGCATCATCCAAACCCTCCTGGAGCTCTGGCAGCCTTGGGGCCGTGCCCACTGCCCTGGGGAGCCTGGTCAGTGCCCACCACCCTCTGAGGGAAGGACCTTCTGCTATAAACTGGTAACCATTATTTCCAGTCAGTTTTTACAATTCCCAAAAATCAAGTTTTGCTGTTTATTACCTTTTTCAAATTGGTTTAAAAGACGTTTAGATTGACAAGGTCCCCTTTGCCCAGTCTCCCAGAGCAGAGCTCCAGCAGCTCAGCTCTCACCTGCTGTAGACAATGGTCGAAGGCCACTCCTCGATGATGATGTCGGAGTCGAAGGGGTGGGGCGGCTCGTCCTGCAGCACCTCGGGCAGATAGTAGGCGACTGTCACTGCCGGTGTCATCGCAGACTGGGACTCGTTGGTGTGCACAATGGTCACGATGGGGATGGTGATCCCCAAGTACAGCCCTGGGGACACATGGGAGGGTGTGCAAAACACAAAGGGAGGTTTAGCCCCTGTGCTTGACTGCTGAACTCAGACTGAGTCCTGTAATGGAGTACCACGGAGTTGCAGTGGGGTTGTGTATTCCAAGCTGGAAGTAGCAGTGAGGCCCTGGCACAGGGTGCCCAGAGAAGCTGGGGCTGCCCCTGGATCCCTGGAAGTGTCCAAGGCCAGGTTGGACGG
>JAWMRC010000157.1:62491945-62506483 GCA_035584755.1 Thripadectes ignobilis | reverse complement strand
ACGGGGCTTGGAGCCCCCTGGGCTGGTGGGAGGTGTCCCTGCCCATGGCAGGGGTGGCACTGGGTGGGCTTTGAGGTTGCAACCCAAACCATTCCCTTCAAAAGAAGGGGATGAAGCCTTGCAGGCCCCAACCCAAGCTTGACAGCTCATGCATTCTGCTGCCCCACAAAGTCCAACTGATCCATGAGTAAAACAAGCTCATCTTGTTTATTACATTAAAAAAAATGTAAAAATTCCAACTCTCCCTAGAACATGTTAAAAACCCATTTCAGTTACTTCCAGGTTTTACCTGAGTTTGTTGTACATTCATATCCAGAAGATATTTTATCTTAAAATGAATCAGACCTTGCCCATCACTGGTATCTCTGTACATTTCTCCTTCCCAGGAGAGGAGAAGCCTGGGCAAGGAGGTGCCACTTTGTACACGTGGAAGTGCCAAACATGGCCAGCAAGGTGGGAATGGGGTTAAAACCACATAAAAACGAGATCAGGAAAGGTTTTCCAAATCAATCTTATCATTCCAGCCATTCCCTCCTGGAGGGGTGGCTGAACAAGGCACTGCAGTGCTGAACCAACATATCCACCAAGCTCATCACATGGAAAAATAGGAATCCTGCTCCTCCTCGGACGAGACTGGGGGCTCAGCCCCAAAGAGTGCCCCCACCTCCGGGGCCTGCGCCGCGTCTGCGGGGAGAAAGAGGCAGTGTCAGGGTGTGCCCGCGTGGGCAGAGCGGGCAGAAGGGAACCACCGTGGGCACCCAGCGAGGCAGGGACGGGAGAGGAAGGGGGGGAGCTGGGGCAGGAGGAGGAGCAGGATACTCACTGTTCTCCAGGCTGGGCTTGGCTCTGCGGGAAGCCGGTGTCCCGAGCACGGCTCTGGCCTGGGGGGAAGGACAGGGGCTCAGCCCGGGCTCCAGGATGGAGCCACTGGAGCTCTGCGCTGGATTTTCCCCAAATCTAAACTGCTCAGCTGCCACAACTGCTCCCTCTGAACCAGGGCACAAGCCATATTTCTGCTCCTGGGAGTGCAGCTTTTCATGGAAAAGCCAGAGAACCCGCAAAACCTGGGACAGTGCAGGAGGGACACCTAAATGCAGGGAGTAGGGTACAAGGTGACCATTGTTATGTCAGTATTGGAGCTGGGCTCCGTGATCCCAGGGGTTCCTTCCAACTCTGCATACTCTGGGGTTATTTCTTTTTCCCACTGTTCAGAACATGTAACAGGAACCTAAAACACCACAGAATTCCAATCCAGTTACAAATCCTGACCAAAAGCAATGGATTTAATCTTGACAATAAGCAGCTCCTTTCTAACAAAAGGGACTTTTCTCTGTAGCAGTAGAGACAAACCCCAAGGGTCTGGGAGGAAGATGAGGGGGGTTCCTGCCTTCTCTCCTGGGATTCTTTCTCCTGCAGGCCCAACTGTGCCCGGCTAAGGGGGAAGTGGGCAGTATTGGAGGGAAGCAGCATTACCGACTTCTGGACCTTGTGCCAGGTGCCTCTGCTGCCCTGCGTGTTCTTCTGCATCCGGAACACGTGCCTGTCGAAGTCTTTCCTGGGGGTGCAAAGGAGCAGGTCAGCGTGGCTGGGTCATGGAACCCGCTGGGTGCAGCCACGGCATCACATCCAGCTCCTGCTCAGGGAATGGGCATGGCCAGGGAAAAGGGGTTAAAAACAACGGCTGCTTGGGGAGCACAGCCCAGAGCAGCTGGGTTAGAAATCCCAATGGAAGTGCCAGACAAGGCTTCATCCCCTTCCCACATGGAGCTCCCGTCCCCCAGCCAAAACTCCACTGGCTCCAGGTTTCCAGATGATGCCAGGGAGTTCAGTAGAGCCTGAAGCTCTGGGTTAGCAGGGTCAGACTCGGGGCTGTGCCATCCCCAGGAGCCGCTGGCAGAGGCTCCGCTACCGACACTGGCTGGGGCAGCTCCACCAGCACACGGGGCCAGAGGGACCAAACCACGGCCTGGGGGCTGGGCTGGACGTGAAGTGGTGTCCCCAGTCTCTCAGGGATCCTGGGGGCCGGGCTGGCAGCCAGGCTCCTCCTACCTGTTGATGGGCACCAGCATGCTCGGGCTGATGTGCTCGCACTGCGGGGTTTTGTCCAGCGGGAGCACCGTGGAGTTGGGGGTCAGCGGGAGCTCCGTCAGGGCAAAGTCCTCGTTGTCATCGTCCCAGAGTGCTGGCAACTGCAAAGCCACCCCAGAGCCATCAGGGACACGAGCCAGGGCTGTCCCTGTCCCCACACAGACACAGCCTGGCCTCTCCACTCTCCTCAACAGTCCCTCTGTCCCTTCCTCACTCCTGTGGATGAGACTCCACGCTGTCCCTACAGAGACAGCCCCAGCCCCAAGGGCAGGGACATGGTACACTTACAGGGGCCAAACCACTCTGTCCTGGTCCTGGTGCTGCCCAGCACTTGGCTGACGGATCTGATGCCACCACACACTCAGAAAATAAGTTCTGATTAAAACTCCAAGCTCAAAGCTGACCAGGACTACTCAGAAGGAGGTTACCTGAGGAACTTCTGGTCCTCCCATTTGGAAGGGAGAGGAACACTGGAAAGGTTTAGAGAGGAGCAGGAGCAGATGATCTAAAGAACAGAGGTCTTGTGTGGGGGAGAGATGAAACTGAGAGCAGGGACAGGACAGGGTCCATGAGGAGAGGAGGACAAAGCAGATGCAAGTTCAGAACAGACAGGTGATTGTTCTTAACACAGCAAAGGATTCAGCTCAGGAAATTGCAGATGGGAGGAGTCTGCCTGGGCTCAAGGCAGGGCTGGGCTGGCTCAGGGAGGGGCAATCCACTCCTCACTCCCACATGGGCAGGATTTCTCTCTGGAGGTGCCATTGCACGCTACAGAAGGAGGCCAGGCTCTTTTGCCCAGCACAAGCAAGGCAGAATGAATTTGGGGGGAGAAAGAAAAGGAACCCTTTTGGAACCACTGGCTGAAATTGTATGACACCCAGAGTGTCATCTCTGGAGAATCCCACTGCAAAACCAGGGTGTCTTGCACATGGAAACATCAAGTCCCTCACGGCCAATTGCTCTTCCTGCTCCCAGGGATTCCTCTGTCCCCCACTGCCACCTACAGCACATGCGGAAGGCAACTCTGCTGAGATCTGACTTCCCAGTGAGCCACGGCTGGATGTGTGCCACGGCCAGGAATGCTCTGCTGCCACAAAGGAGTCCCCCCGAGGAGCAGCAAGAAACACCCCCAAAATTCTCTGCAGGGGGAGGATGAATTATTCTCTCCCTTAATAAGTGCCAAGTGAAAACAGAGCCCTAACTAACACCTAGAGAGCTCCTGATGCTTCTCCACAGCAAGGATTACAACAGCATAGCAAGGAAAGAAGCCTCTTCCCGCACATCCACAAGATGTTATTGGTAGAACTAGACCAGACTGGTCCCACACCCACCAGGACAAACACACAGACAGACAGACACCCCCCCACCTTCCTGTGCTGCTTTCCCAAGCCTACCTTGACTCTCCTGTTCTGGAAGGGCGTCGCGGTGAAAACGTCGTCGTGGTTGTCCTTGGGCAGGTGCTCCAGGAACTCCCTCATCTGCTGCTTCCGCTTGAGGGTTCCCACCCTGGCAGTGATCACCAGCTCCTTGTCTGCACAACCAGCACAGTCACCCACTGCCATCGAAGGCAGAGCCCAGCCCGTCCTCTGGGCACACCTCCGACAGCTTCTTTGGGATCCTTTGGATCCTTACACCATTTCTGCACTCCAGAGGAACTTCCCTACTCCATCCTTAGGGGAAGGTCACTCCAGAGCCTCCCACAGCCACTGCCATGTCCCACTCCAGCTGGTTCATTACAACTGTGACAGAGCTGTGCTCATGTCTGCCTTCCAGAGGGCAAACCCACAGATTTACTGCTGTGTCAGGAGGCAGAAGGTGCTCCAACAAGGGCTCTGCTGCAGACACACCTTAAGCACCCTCCAGTGAGGCTCAGGGAATCCTCAGATGAAGTTTATCCTACTGAGCCTCCAAGAGCCTCTCAAGATCTCCCCCATCATCCCAAAAACTAAAAACCTCCAAAAGTGACATTTCTCTTACTGTTACTTCAGGGAGCTGCAGAGAGTGAGACGGTCCCACCTGAGCCTCCTTTTCTCCAGGCTGAGCCCCCCCCCAGCTGCCCCTTCCTCAGCTCCTTCTCCTTCCCCGGACAGGCTCCAGCCCCTCAATGTCTCAATGAACATTATTTAACAACTCCCAAATCCCCAGAAACAATACGGCAATACCTTTCTGGGCAGGTTTTCCTGCCTTGACCTTCTTGGCCTGTGGTTTGGAGCCTTTGGCCTGCTGTTCCTCCAGGTACCTGCCGTGGCATTCCTCGGCGGAGCGCGACCCCACGGCCATGGCCACCTCCTGCCAGAAGCCGCTCCTGTGCTTGGGGAACGTGGCGATGGCCCTGCCGAGAGAGCACAGTCACACCCCCCTGAGCACCCCAGCACCATCCCGGGAGGGCCCTGGGGGCACCCAGCACTCTGGGCTCTCCTCTCCTGCTGCCTACAGCACCTGGGACTGCCCCCGCATCCCTGTCCAAGGCCAGGTTGGACGGGGCTTGGAGCCCCCTGGGCTGGTGGGAGGTGTCCCTGCCCATGGCAGGGGTGGCACTGGGTGGGCTTTGAGGTCCCTCCAACCCAAACCAGTCTGGGATCCTGTGGTGTTTTATCCAGACACTTTAGAACATGCAGGTTTATGTGAACCCCTTAAGCTGACAGGGGTGTTACAAGATCGTTTTCTTCCTCACTTGCAGCAGGTCCCCCTGCCCTGAGACCTGACCTGGTTGCCTCTCAGGTTGCTCATCTAGAGGAAACAAACCCAAACATGGCCATTTTATACTCAGTGTGTGTATTAAGTACTGCCCAGTGATTTAAGTACTTGGATGATGGATTAATTAAACATTCTTTCAGTGAATCTCCTCTTTACTGGCCTTGCTGACATAAACATGACATGTTAAACACGTCACTCCAGTCTGGGGACAGAACTTGCCCCCGCTGACATATGTTCTGTATCATGCATGTGAATACTTTTACCATATTATTTACTTAAAGTTTTCAATTTTACTCATTATTTTTAACAAGATTAAATACATGGTTTTGAAAACCAGTAGAGGAGTAGATTCACCAAATTTTACCTAATCTCAGTTCCCCTCTCCCTTCACACTGATGACTGTGGCAGGGGCTACTGCAGCCTCACACATCTCCAGTTATTATAGAAAATACCCAGCTGTCTCCTTTACTTAAACTAATGTTTAATTTGTGAAGAATAGGGAAATAAAACATAAAGGAAATCTTGAAAATTACACGGAAGAGACTGGATCTGGAAAACCCCAATCCAGACCATCCAAACCCTCCCGATACCTGAGGGAAA
The DNA here is from genome assembly GCA_035584755.1 of Thripadectes ignobilis. Classification (NCBI taxonomy): domain Eukaryota; kingdom Metazoa; phylum Chordata; class Aves; order Passeriformes; family Furnariidae; genus Thripadectes; species Thripadectes ignobilis. The sequence goes on along the minus strand of JAWMRC010000157.1, from coordinate 62,501,098 downwards.
ACTTTTCCCTCTTAACAGAGAGTGACTCCTTGCCTGTAAAGCTTCTGTAATTCCTTCTCAGACCAACCATCAGCTGCCCTGGGAAAACATTCCAGAGGCTTCTGCCTGTTTCCCGTCTCGCGTTCTCTGGGTTTCGCTGCTGAAGGAACGGCAGTGCTGGCAGCTCCACTGCGTGGCTTTTCCCCAGGGACTTTCACGTTCCTGCCTTTGACATGAAGTTCCTTCTCGCTGGTTTCGGGCTCGGTGTCAGAATCCAGCTGGTACCTCAGGCTGGTTCTGAGGCTGCTCCGTGTCCTCAGGGCCCTCCGAGGCACACGGGAGGCAGGGGACTCACCAGAAGACGTGTCTCCTTCCGCAGGGATCCAAGACCCATTGCTGAGCTTGGGCCCACCTGGCTTCTCCGGCACATCCCGGGAAGCTTTTTGTGTCCTTGGCCCACCTGACGCCTTCTTTGCATCAGCCCAGGGCCTTCTTGAGTCAGAGCAAGACTTCCAGTTTTGAGGCTCTGGTTTTAATACAGATTTATTTTTCCTTTTGATAAGCAGTGGGATATCCTCACTGGATTCCTCTCCCTCGTCTTTGTCTGAAGATTCCTCTGTGAAATACTTGTCTGGAAAAGATGGCTTGGCTGACCGTAGGGAATACCTGGAATGCTGCTCATAGACAGGCAGTTCTCCAGAGTCTGCCCCTCGCCTCTCCTTTGCCATCCCTGTGATCCTGGTGCTGTGCTTGCTGGGCACTTTGGCACTGGAGGAGGCCACCCTGCGAGGAGGCTGTGCTTTCCTTCTCCGGGCGCTGCCCCCAGGGTCACTTCCACGCCCCGCGGGCAGGGAGCGCGGGCCCTCCCTGCTCCCCGCAGCCTCGGGGGCCCGGCTGGAGCCGCCTCTTCCCGCGCTGCCTCTCCCTGGAAGAGACGATGCCGTGTGAGCCCCGGGGCAGGCGGAGCCGTGGCCGTGCTCCCGGCACTGCAGCCCCTGCCGCAGCCTTCCCTGCCAGGGAACTGCAGGCTCGGAGCCGCCCTACGGGCTGTCAGGGACAATACCAAACACCTCCCAAAAGCTCTGCTCCTGCTCCACAGAGCTCTTCTGCAGGGAACATTCCAGCTGCTTTAGGAGAGAAACTTCTGCCTGATGTTTTACATGGTTTTCAGGGTTCTATTACTGCCCAAATTTGATTGACAACAAATTTTTATTAAAAACTCTGTTAAGAGACTTTTTCTTATGCCTACATAGGCATTTCATTTATTTTATCCATATTAAAAAGCAAAGCCAGACCCCCAAGTCACTGGATTGGCAAACTCAAAAAAATCCTAATCCCTTCATTTCAGTCTGCAGAAAGAAATGTGTGTGTTCCAAATACGAAATTAAAGAATTGTTTTACAAATATAGTTGGTATTTGGAGCTGTAAAATTATACATCAATGCTACTCTGGATTCTTCACAGAAAAAGCAATTGACCATTAAAAGACTTAAAAAATTTCTTTGCATTAACAGGCCCCATCCCACTGCTCCACCACCCAATTCACAAGCCCACTGATTCCAGCAATAACTTGAAAATAGGGGAAAAAAAAGTTTTTACCTTTATTTTGGCTTTTTGGCATTTCCTTTGTTGCCTTCATGACTTCCTTTGGTTTATTCTTCTTAGCAAAGGAACTGGTGGCTTGTGATTTTTCACTGCTAAGCATCTTCAAAAGAAAACAATTTAATCTAAAACTCATTTAATCTCCTTTTCTCCAGGCTGAGCCCCCCCAGCTCCCTCAGCTGCTCCAGCCCCTTCCCAGCTCTGCTCCCTTCCCTGCACACTCAGTGTCTCCCTTGTCTGAGGGGCCCAGAGCTGAGCCCAAGATCTGAGGTGGGACCTCACCACCTTCCTGCCTATGAACATTTACCTGTCCAAAAACCCAATTCTTCTTCCAGAACCAATCTGCCATTCTCCCCATTTTACAGACAACAACTACCTGCTAATACAGAGATGAGGCAATTTTGTTTGTTTGTTTGGCATTGTTTTTATTGTGCCCCCAGGATTTCCTTCCTCCTCCAGAGAGCTGCACTCATTCCGTGACACCCCTTGCCGAGTTTATCCACTACAACTGGGCTACACTTCAGCACCAACAGGCAAAGGGCTCCTACCAGGCTCAGGTAATCCACTCCACCTTCCTCTATGGTCACGTTGAGATTCTGATCCACGAAGGCCCTCTGGCCACACCAGTAGCTCAGCGGGGGTTTGATGAGGCGCCCGCTGCGGGTGTACACCCTGCTGGGGTCGTGGGCGGGGCGGTGCCGGGGGGTGGTGTCTGCAAACAGGGCAAACAGCAACTGGAGCCTGGGCACGGCTTGGGAAAGGTGGCAGTGCACACTGCAAAGCACCACAGCACCGTGGGAGTTAAACCAGACTACATGGGAAATGGCAAACTCACCCCCCGAGCTGCATTTTGGAAAGTGCTCTGATTAGAAATAACAGGACTGAAGGAACCATCTTCACAGGATTATAAACCTTACTATTGGGAAGTTTTACTTTTACTTTGCTTGGAAGGCTATAAATATGGTGCAAGTCATTGAGGGAAGGGGAGAGAAGCTGTCCCACTGGGCAGCTCCTCACTGAGAGACAGGAGAGTGAAAAATAAACATGAATGATGAGAGCAACATCAATGGGAGTGATGAGAGAAAAAAATGAAAGAGCTTTCATAGTGCTCCCAAGGAAATCTGATTGCAGCATTGACAAACAGCACAAGGGAGTTTGGCCAAAGCCCCACTGGACAGAGACCCCAAAGCTGTCAGTATCCACAACAAGGCTGGCACTGCTCTCTAAGGCTGAGCAAAACCAGGTGGCTCAAGAGGTTGTGTCTTTACAGCAATTCCTTGGAAACAAAACCATCATAATGAACTCTTCCACAATCCATTCCATCCACCCCCAGTTGTCTTTTCCAAAGCAAATGATAATTAAACACTCACAAGTGTTTTCATCCTTCCTTGGCAATACTTCGTAGGTGGTGTTCCTCCTTTCGGATTTCTTCCTTGAGTCTCCTGTGGTTTCCAGCACATCAACTTCCACCACAGAGTCCCTGTTGTCTTCATCCACACCACTGTTTTGTTTTTGTTCTTTCCTAACCATTTGGAGTTTAAGAAAGGAGCAAATAAACATCTGAAAAAGCTGTTCCTTAACAAACAGTGTAAAAGGGAAGCCTTCATGTGGGCAGAAGCCCAGTGGCACAGCAGGGCAGTGGCTTCACACACACATCTCCTACCTTTACCTTCCTCAGGTATAATATTCTTAAAAAGCAAAATCTCAATGAATACTTAAAAGAACATTGCAGTGGACAGAACCTCCAAAGAAATTACCTTCTCCTTTCCTCAAGGAACTCCTGGACATATTCCTTCCACCTCCTGGAAAACCCAAACGCGAACTGTTTGATGAAGCGGTATGGAAAGCCTGGGGGGAACAGAACGGGCATCAGCAACAGCTGAGCAAGACTGTTATTCCTGAAGGGCAGAAGAAATATCCAGGACAAGCACAGTCAGTCTAGGATGAGAGGAACTGACCCAGCCAGTTCCATCTCAGCACAGTTCATCCATTCTTGGCTTAGGAAACCTCTGCAGCACTTGAGCCACTCTGCTCACAAGCCTCTTGCTGTTACTTCTTCTCAGAATATTAAAATAGAAACAAATATAAGTATTTAGCAGGGGAACTCATAAAAACACTGAGCAGTCAGGTCAGGTGCTTATCAACAGGTATCTCAGGAACTGAAAAGGAACACTGAAGCCACAGACACATCTTTGGTCCTGAAAGAGCAGAGTGCAGGTGTGTTGCACTAAAAACTGGGATCACACACTTGTGCACACCCATGTTAAGGGTAATGCCAAGGGAAGGGCTGGAGCTGTGCCAGGGCAGGCTCAGGGGGGATCTCAGGGAAAGATCCTTCCCCCAGAGGGTGGTGGGCACTGCCCAGGCTCCCCAGGGCAGTGGGCAAAGCCCAAAGGCTGCCAGAGCTCCAGGGGGGTTTGGGTGATCCTCTCAGGGACAGGGATGGATTGTTGGGGTGTCTGTGCAGGGCCAGGGGTTGGACTGGATGGTCCTTGGGGGTCCCTCCAACTCAGGCATCACATGATTCTGTGACCCCTGTTTTGAGGAATCCCCAGCCAAGAGGAATTGCTGTGCTCAGGAATGAAGGCCTGGAAGGCAGCAGGTATTTCCTGCAGTCCCGGGGGCAGCCCCTGCTTTGTCTGCTCTCTCAACACACCAAGGAAAGATACTCTGGAATGACTTTGCTCCTGCCAAGGCAGGCAGAGGGTCTGACTCCAGCCCAGAGCCCCCTTCATGCCCTGGTCAAGATCCTCCTGCAGGGGGAAGCTGTTATGAGTCAGAAAACACCACAACAACCTCCCAACAAGATTTATTCTCTAGCTGATAAGCCAAATTAGTTCTGCTATTCTCTCCTTAATCTGATTGACAGGACAAATCTGTCATCTTTTGTCATGACACCTAAATTGGAAGTAAATGAAATCAACAAGCAGGGGAGTGTGTACCACTTTGTCTTGCACTGCACTGCAGGGCAGGAGGCTCCAGAGGCTCTGGCTGTTCCCTGTGGATCTTGTGATTCCTGTTTGCTGTCAGACTGGCAATGAAAGAACTCTCTGGAACGGCTCCTTTGCCTGCAAGGCGGAATCTCCCTGCCTTAGGCTTTTACATGTCTGCATCCTAACAAGCTGCCTTAAAATAATTTGATAATTGAAGGTTGTAATTCATGAATCTTAATGTTTACTTGATTTAATTGAGCATTAGTGTTAATTAAAACAAGTCAGTGGCTTCAATCCTGGTTCAAGAGCTTGGCATGAAGGAGAAAGTCTGTGTTAGATAAATCTCTGTGATGACATGGGCTGGGAACAAGGGGAAGAAATAAAGTTTGATTTTGCTCCCACTTCCTTTTCTGGCAGTGTCATGAAAAGGGATGTTATCAAACAGTCCAGGAATATGCTGGGCTTTCCTTCACTGAGAAATATTGCAATAAAATAGAAAACATGTTCTTCTCCATCCTTCCTACAGCCCCTGGAGAAAAGAGAAAATTATTCCTGTTCTGAAAAACACTCAGTTTTTAAAGTAGTGGGGATAAATTCTGTAACCTCTCACTGATCCAACTCTAAGTGAATCCATATTTCCATTTCTATTGATTTAAAACAAAGAACAGCCACAGAGTTGTCATCCAGGCAGAAATTCCCTTTGAAATTAACGATTTGCCTAAAATCCACAGTATTGTTTTCCAAATGTCCAAAACTCTGGGTTTTTTAGCTGTTTTTAAGTTCTGTAGCAAAGTTCCCTCAGCAAGGAGCACACACTTATGAAAAGAAAACACACTTCTACCTGAGCAAAAGTGACTTCTCACAGAGGGACAGAGGGATGGGGCAGCCCCAGCCTCTGTGGGCACCCTGTGCCAGGGCCTGCCCACCCTCCCAGCCACCAATTCCTTCCCACTATCCCATCCAGCCCTGCCCTCTGGCAGTGGGAAGCCATCCCCTTGTCCTGGCACTGCCTGTGCTGGAGGAGCACAGCCCTGGCATTCCCAAGGCCCAGCTGGTCCTGCCTAAGGAACTGTCCTCATTACACACCCAGGGTGAAGAGGGCACAGGACTCGCCCTCTGTCCCACCAAGCACAGGGAGGTGAAGGATGTTTTAAAGGAGAGCACGGAACCTGCATGAAGCAACTCATTTCAAAGGAGAGTTGTCCCCAGACTGGCACAGGGGGCTGCTGCCAAAGGGATGTTCTTACACCCACGGGTAATTCCAGAACTGCTGACAGAACCTGCACTTCATTAAGAGCCATCTCGATTTATCTTTTTGCACACTAACTAATCCTATTGATTTAAACTCACCATAAATGCCCATTCTGTAAATAATTTTGTTCCTAATTAAATAATTCTTGTATTATGTCAGGGTATAAAGAATAAGTTACTTGTAACTGTTTCTGTTTTGGAGATTAATCAATATCTGAGCTTGGTTATTTTATATCTCCTGTGATTTTTTCACTGAACTGTTCAGATCTCAGGGCTGGTCTATCTCAGGTCACCACTGTGTACATTGAAAAACGCCACGTTTCTGTTCTATTGTTGTGGAATTTACAGATCCAAGTGCTTTGCTCAGCACACACCAGGAAACAGAGTCATCTGGCTCGGAGAGGGACCTGCCAGAGCATCCCTGGCTTGCAGGTTATTCCAGAGGGATGGACTCTTCCAGAAATGAGCTACAATTAACCCAAGTAAATTTTCAGATTCCAGAGAGAGACCATGAGGTTGGTAAATAAAACTCAAATTTAATTCATGACTGGAGCAGGTTCAATCTTAGTGTTGTCCTGATTCAGTAAAAATGACACTTCTGAAGCCTTTCAAAGGGAACTCATATTTCTGACAGCACCATCAGACAATCCTGTCAGACCAGTCCTCACCCCTGACTCACTCAGAGACTTTGCCCACCTGCTCACAACCCGTGAAGGAATTTGGGATGTGTAGCAACCAGTAATCCCAGGATCAACTGGATGGGAAAAGCCCTCTGAGCCCAGGGAGTCCAACCATCCCCAGCCCTGCCAAGGCCACCCCTGACCATGTCCGCAGGTGCCACATCCACAGGGCTTTGAAATCCCTGCAGGGATGAGGATTTCACCCCTGCCCTGGACAACCTTTCCTAGGAGGAATTTCCCCAATTTCTCCCTGCCCCTGCCCTGGCCCAGCCTGAGCCCGTTCCCTCTGCTCCTGTCCCTGTTCCCTGGGAGCAGAGCCCGACCCACCCAGCTCCCCCCTCCTGGCAGGGACTTGCAGAGCCAGAAGGTGCCCTCTGAGCCTCCTTTTCTCCAGGCTGAGCCCCCCCAGCTCCCCCAACTCCTTCCCAGCTCCTTCCCTTCCATGGACATGCCCCTCACTGTCTGTGGTTGAGTGTCCCAGAAGTGCCCCCAGACCTGGAGGTACCAGCAGTGCCAGCACAGGGGGGCAATCACTGCCCTGCGCCTTCTGGCCCCAGCTCTGCTCCCTGCAAGAGTTTAAAATAAAATATTCTTCAAATAAGAGTAAATGAGGGCTAAGTCTGAATACAAAATTTATCCAAAGAAACGGCAATAAGCACAAGGGCGTTTCACTATGAGAAGAAAGAGAAATCAGACCAAATTAATCAAGGAATAATAGACTATTTGCTTCAATTATTTGCCCAAAACTCTGTGGAGGTTGTAGGTAAAATAACCATCAGGTTTGCTACAATGGACATCACATTCACCCAAGAGCTCTGGAAATCACACCCTTCCAGCTCACTTGAGAAGAGGCTCTTCAGCAGCTGGGAGTCTGTAGAAGGCGGGATTCATCTTTGGGTGCCCCATCCCTCAGGAAATGCCCCTGGCAATCAGCAGCCTCAGCACACCCCGGGGGCTCTGCAAGGAGCACTCAGCGTTTACTGCACTTCCTAGCCATTTTAATGGGCTTTGGAAACTGTGACCACTGCAGATAATGTTGTGCTAATGATCTGATTTTAATTCTGTGTTTTTAAACCTTCACAACAATGTTGTTAAAGCAGTCTGTACCTCATTAGTCAAGGTTTCAAACTGGGAGTCATTATTTTAAGAGTCTGTTTGCCGTTTTACTGTCACAGGAATTCAAAATGAATAAAGGAGGAAAAAAGGCACCTTTTCTATTTGTATTGTTTGCAAAAAAGCTAAAAAGGTTCTGGATCAAAAAATCAGCTCTGCTTATAAAAACAAAAATAAATGAGCTTTTCTTTTCATCTGTTAGTGCCATCATTCCCTTTGGCCATCACAATCTCCACGTTTCAAAAGACAATATGACAATACCTTCAGTCTGTGATGCAAAGCAGGTAATAATCAGCCAGGAAAGGTAGAATGGCTTAATTACACCCAAAATTTCAGTTTGCTATTGATTGCAATCTTTTGAAAATTAGATTCAATTTAGTGAATAGTTTCAGCCAAAAACCTTCAGAATTTTTGATCTGAATTTCTTTTATTCCTTTACTGTATTTCCACATCACGTCATTTTGCAAAGTAGCAAAAGACATCTTCAAAGATTAAAAAAATCCCATAGAAATGACCTAACAAAAAGGCTTGTAGAAGAAAACATTTTTCCTTTGAGTGCAGCTGTGCCCACTTTTTGCAAGGTAAAGATGAAATATTGACTGTGGGATAAATGGTGAACAAAATACGGCAGCCAAAGCTGAGAAATACATTTATTTTGACTAAAACTGTTTTGCTTTCACAAACTGGGAAAATAAGAAGTGATCTCTTAGTTGTGTTTCCCCAGGACTGAGTCTGACCCCGACTGTACGTGTGGAGCTGGTTTAGGTGGATCCCCCTCCTCTTTGGTTCCTGTTGTGGTTCCTCCAAGGCCCCCTCACTCCGGTCCCATCAGCCCCGCACAAACCCACCCGTTCTGGTGGCTCCGGGTACAGGGAAGGGATTCCCGGGGACTGGGCTGGTCCCAAGAGCCCCTGCCTGAACAGCAGAGGCCTCTGAGCAGCTCACGTCTCTTTGTGAGCCGTGTCCTTCCTCCTTTTGATAAAGGACAAACCTTTTGTAACATTCTCCCACCAATCCCAGCTTAACTTCTTAGCAGTGCTGTGGGAAATGGGCTTGGAAATCCTCATAAACCTCCAGCAGTTACACAGAGCAAAGATTCTATGGCCAAGTGCTCTGAAGAGAGCGTTTATTGGGATTCTTCCCCAAGGAATGTGTCCAGGCACTGTCCCATCCTCCATAACCCTCCGTGCCAGGAGCTGGTGAGGTGCCATGCCCAGCCCCAGTGAGAGCAGCCTTTGTTGGAGCCTGGGGAAAGGGGAGTGTGGTGGGCAATCAATCACTGCTCCTGCACAGCCCCTTTGGACCTGGCTGGGACAATCCTCCTTGGCTGTTCTGGGAGCTTCTCCAGTGCCCACCGGGCAGGGGAGACAGAGGACGTGGAGCTGATGGAGCAAGTCCAGGGGAGGCCACAGGGATGCTCTGGAGCCAGGCTGGGAGAGCTGGGGGGTTCACCTGGAGGAGAGAAGTGTCTGAGAGGACCTCAGATCCCCTTCCAGTGCCTAAAGTAGCTCCAGGGGAACTGGGGAGGGACTGGGGACAAGGCATGGAGGGACAGGACACAGGGAATGGCTTCCCACTGCCAGAGGGCAGGGCTGG
>JAWMRC010000157.1:62454645-62466036 GCA_035584755.1 Thripadectes ignobilis | reverse complement strand
CCCTGGGAGTGTCCAAGGCCAGGTTGGACGGGGCTTGGAGCCCCCTGGGCTGGTGGGAGGTGTCCCTGCCCATGGCAAGGGGTGGCACTGGCTGGGTTTTAAGGTCTTTTCCCATCCAAATAATTCCATGAATCCATTATTATTATGGCCCCGGTTCTGGGTCTGTGCAGGTGGGGGATGGTTCACTCTGGCAAAAATTTGCAGCTGGTCCTTTTAATGAATCCAAGAATGCAAAGCAAAAGGCACCCTTGGCTTCCAGGTGTTCCCTCTGTCCGTTCTGACACGGTGCAAACAAGCAGGTGTCCCTGGTGGCTTTTATGGCAAACTCCAGGTCCCAGGTATTGCTGGTGGCTTTTATGGGAAACTCCAGGTCCCAGGGTATTCCTGGTGGCTTTTATGGGAAACTCACTCCAGGTCCCAGGGTATTCCTGGTGGCTTTTATGGCAAACTCCAGGTCCCAGGTATTCCTGGTGGCTTTTATGGCAAACTCCAGGTCCCAGGTATTGCTGGTGGCTTTTATGGCAAACTCCAGGTCCCAGGTATTCCTGGTGGCTTTTATGGCAAACTCCAGGTCCCAGGTATTGCTGGTGGCTTTTATGGCAAACTCCAGGTCCCAGGTATTCCTGATGGCTTTTATGGCAAACTGCAGGTCCCAGGTGCTCCAGCTGCTCTGCACTCACCTGGAGGAGCAGGCTCTGATTAGCCCCCGGTGCCTGGAGAGGTCTATTCGTATTCACAAAGCTCCCAGCAAACACAGTCTGACCTTTGCTTTGTAACCAGGATCATTTCCAGTGATTTAACATCTTTTTTGGCTTCCCATGTTTTCGTTGGATCCCCCCCTCCCCAGGAGCCTGTGGGTTGTGCCAGAGGCCCCCCTGTGTCACCAGGACCCCAATTACACGTTACAGGGACAGTCTCAGCTGGCGGTCAGTGTTGGCTGAGATGTGACCGGTGCTGGACAGTGGGAGAACTGGAGCTCAGGGCTGTGGGCTGGAGCTCACACATCCCATGACACAGCCACATGAGAAGAGCAGCTATGCTGAGGTGACCTCGGGTGGCAGGAACTCCATGGGGTGTGTGAAGCAGCTTTTCCTGCCTCATGTCCTTAATTTCCTGACATTTTGTTTCACTGAAAGGTCCTTGCTTTCGTACCAAGGTCCAGGATGAACAGCAGACAGTTCTGTGCTCAGGCAGGGGGTAATGAGAGCACTAATTATCCTGATCTGGGGCCTCCACAAGGAGGTCACTCCATCCTGGCCATCCTTTCTCCTCGTCCTTGCCACAACATGTTCACTAATGACACGGAGACTGAGGGACCTGCAAGGCCTCACCCCATCAGTGTGTGACTGCCCCTGGTCCTGCTTGCCTGGACTCCATCAGCACCAGCACTGCCAGGGCAGCAGGGTGTCCCTGGCACTCCTCCCTGGGCTCCCAGCAGGAGGGATGCACGGCCATGGGGGCTGTTCTGCACCCCCTGCATCATCCCTGGGCACACACCCTCTGGTTTGGGTGAGAAAGTGGCAAATGAGGCAGCAGGGGGACAGCACAAGGCCAGGTGAGATGTCACCAAGGCCAGTGAGATGTCACCAGGATGGGGTCTCACCTGAGGCTTCAGAGCAGTTCTGTAAAACAGCTCCTGCTGTGGGGAGGGGTCAGGGTCTGGCTGGAATTGCTTTGGGGAGGGATGGGGCTCTGGCTGGAATTGCCATGGTAAGGGATCGGGGTCTGGCTGGAATTGCTGTGGGGAGGAATTGGGGTCTGTCTGGAATTGCTGTGGGGAAGGATGGGGGTCTGTCTGGAATTGCCATGGTAAAGGATTGGGGTCTGGCTGGAATTGCTGTGGGGAGGGATTGGGGTCTGGCTGGAATGGGGCAGCAAGGTGTCTTTTATGGAAGGGCAATTAGAGGAGAACCAGAAGAGCTGCTGAGACAAAGACAACCCCCAGGGTAGGAGTGAGACAAAATGGATACTTGGAAAAGCCAGTCCAATGAGCTACAAAGATTGGAAATGTCCCTTCTGAATTTACATCTCTGGTCATTTGAACTCAGTGAGCTTTTGCTGGAGCATTTAATCATGCTAATGCTACATGAGTTATTATCTGTTATTAAACCTCCTCCAGCTTTTGAGCAGCAGGAGGAGGGAGAGCTTGGAAAAGCCACAAATGGGTCCAGGGAAAGCAATGCTGGCCAAGCACCAGGAGAACCAGCTGGGCTGCAGGGAAAGCTGCATCCCACCCGTGGAATAACACCTTGCAATATTTACAAATGGGAGAGAGCCTCTAAAAACATATGTCTGCACTAAACGCGTCCCATTAGAAATGCAGGAATTCCCATCAGTCCCGGAAAAGCAATTCCATTTCAGTGCCAGGTCATTATTGCAAAGCACTGAGTTGTAATGGCGTTAATTGTATTGTTTGAGGACTCTGAGACCAGTCAGTCTCATTTAATTCAGCTTAGAGGAACACAAAGAGAATTGAGCTCCCTCAATGGGGCTGGATCTATTTTCCAAAGTGCCCTTTGGAGCACAATTCCTGTTTCAGGGCAGATGACACAGCCAGAGGAAATTTCCCTTCGGCAGAGGTCGGAAGAGGGCAAAGCCAGCTGGGGTTTCTGCTGATGTTCCTCTGTCTGGTGGGGTGTCTCCTGCCTTTTGGAGTTTAACAGAATCCAGAGAAAGTGGATTCTTACACTTCCAGGGTTTCCTGGGAGGCTGCCGTGTCTCAGGTGCCCCGGTGCAGGTGAACTGCTGCCATGCTCCCATGCCCTCGGCAGGGGCTGTGGTGGTTCTGCTGCCAAAGGACAATGAAACCATCCATCAGGGACTGAGGGAGCACGAGAACCCCCCAGGGACCCCTTGGGAGAGATTCAGTCCAGAAAAAATCGGCCCGTGCAGGTCCAGGATGCTCAGGACTATATCCAGGGGCTGTCTTAGAAAGATCTGGGCTGAGAGATGGGAGAACGGTTGGAAATGTCCCACTGAAATGAAATTACTGACCTGCTTTGCCCTGTTTGGAGAGTTTTTCAGTAGGAAGGGCCTCCTGCTCAAGGCAGGGGGTTGGACCAGATGACCTTCAGAAGGTCCTTTCCAAGCCAAGCCGTTCTGTGATTCCATGATAAAGTGTTATGAAGGGGCTGGAGCATCTTTCTCACAGGGAGAGGCTGTGGAGCTGAGCCTGGAGGAGATCCAGGGTCTCAACCCTGTGGATGACTCCGTGGTGGGAGGGAAGGATGGAGATGGAGAGAAGTTTCTCCCAGTGGTGCCCACAAGAGGTGATGGGCACATAGAAAAGCCATGAGATTCCAGCTGAGCAGACAAAACTCTGGCACAGGTTTCCCAGAGAAGCTGTGGAGTCTCCCTCCCTGGAGATCCTCAACCTCAGCCATTCATGACCCTGAACACCCTGCTGGGGGTGCCCTGCTGGAGCTGGGGGGTGGCCCAGGCCCCTCCAGAGCTCCCTGCCACCCTCAGCTGCCGTGTCAGGGATGAACTGGTACCTCATGGAAGTCAGCACTCGCTCCACTGAACTTGGAATAGAGTCATGGGATATCAAGGGACCCCAGGGATCATCCAGTCCAGCCCCTGGCCCTGCCCAGACACCCCACCAATCCCACCCTGGCCCTCAGAGCCTTGCCCACCATTTGATAGTGCCATTAATGGCCATTCTTGTGCCAGGACAATGGAAAAAATCATTTTCCATCTTGAAAACCTGTATTTGCTTTTATTTGCAGCTGAAAAGAGATGCATGGCATGGCTTGAAACCTACCAAGAAAATCTCCCAGACATGCAAAACATATCCACAGCTAATTTTCTTTCTGTAACTTTTTAATTTTCTTCCTACCATATGGCTCCAATTGTGTGTGAGTTAATATTATTCATAAATGCAGCACAAATAGGAATAAGACCAATTATAGCAAAATACTCCCCATCTTTTTAATCTCTGAGGTTATAGGCAAGGCTGTTCTCTTGCAAATTTAATATCTCCACCGAAGTCACATGGGCTGCAGTGTTTGACTCCTGCCCTGTGCTTCTTGTCAAGTTTGCAATATTTGCCAACAAATTAACGAGGGGAGTATTTCAGGGAATGCTGATGAGCCACTGGGAATGTGCCATTTGGCTCCCAAGCCTTTGCAGCGTGCCCTGGGATGAACTGGGCTGGGGGGATGCAGCTCAGGGGCTGCTCCGGGCCGGGGCTTCTCTTCCACAGCCAGAATTACTCCGGATTTCCCAGGCCTGCTTAGAAATGAATCCCCACATGATGGTTCCAGAGGGTACCTGTCAGTCCTGTGGGGGTCACCAGAGCATGGCAGCCCTTGGATTGGCATCACAGCCCAACTGCCCCTCTCCCAGAATCCTCGTTCCCAGCCTGACGTAGAGTAGAAGAGGCACAAATGGAGAGGGGTATTTCCCCCCTCTGGCTTCCTGCCCAGCACCTGCAGCACAAGGAAAAGCTGCTTTACCTGCATTTCTGGAACTTAAGTTTTGTGGACTGACAGGAGGGGGGTCAGACTCTGCTCCCAGGGAACAGGGACAGGAGGAGTGGGAACGGCCTCAGGTTGGGTCAGGGAGGGCCAGGGTAGATTTTGGAGGAGATTTCTTCACTGGCACAGCTGCCCAGGGCAGGGGTGGATTGCCATCCTGCAGGAATTTCAAAGCCCTGTGGATGTGGCACTTGGGGACACGGCTCAGGGGTGGCCTGGGCAGTGCTGGGGATGGTTGGACTTCGTGGGCTCAGAGGGCTTTTCCAACCTCTCCCACTCTTCACCTCTTGGCTCTTCCCGTTTGAGGCTCACGTGTGAACTTTGCTGGTGGTGTTCCCTGAGGACTGCAGAGCCTGCTCCTCTCCCAAACACACCTGTGTGAGGGTGGCAGCCCCACTCAGCCAGGGCACCCACCTTCCCTGGCTCAGGGGGAAAACCAATCTGAGGAAGTGGCAGTGGACAAAGGCCCTTTTTCCCCACTTTGGGCCATGGAGAAGCTCCCTCTGGCAGGGCAGGGAAGTGCCCTGTAGATCCTGAGACTGGCAGTGATGCTCAGGATCGTGTTGCAGATCCAGCCCCACAGCCTGTTCAGTGCTGGAAATGAAGCCTGTGAGCCTGAGAGCTGCTCGGGGTGGGCTGGGGTGTGCAGAGCCCAGGCTGGAGCACACAGAGCTGGTCATGAAGGGAACTGGGGGCAGCTGGAGGGGCAGCACCAGGGTCTGTCCAGGAAAGGGACCAGGTTGGCATGAATCAATGCCAGGGGTGCTGTGGGTGTGGGACACACTCCTGCATCTGTTCACCTTGGGAGGGGGCACAGAGAGGAGAAGAACAGGACGAAAAACAAGCAGTACTTCACTTTGGAGTTGTACTAAAGCCTGGACTCACTTAAAAACTGGCCCTTTTTGATATTTCCTGGTACACAGGGATGCTGGAAAGGGTATCACCATTTTTCCACAAGGACTCCCTTTGTTCTGTTGTTCTTCTACCTTCCCACCCCACTTCTTACTCAGAATGAATGGTTCACATCCACGCTTTGAGGCAGTTTGGTTTGAAATGGAAAATATCCGTGTCTGCTCCGATAAACCAGAGTGAATTCCTCGTGGAGAGGAATTGAGGCTTGAAGAGGAGCTTTCATCTCTCCTCCCTCTCCAGCTCCACTTCTTTGCAGCTGGAGTTGCCATTTGAAATCCTGTTCCCTCCCACCATTTGGATCCCTTGTCCCTTTGAGTGTGGCTGAAGTTACAGGGTTTAGCCAGTAAATGCTGGGCCACCTCTGGGGTGACTTGTGGGACTGTCGGGGGGGCCTCAAAGCTCCCCTGAGCCCCACGCTCTGGGACACTTCCATTGCCTTGCTCAGTGACAGGAGGGCAAAGGGAGGCTGTGGGAGAAAAGTGATACTCATCCTTTAGCTCACATTCCCACTGCTAATTACTTGATTTCATGGAAAAATAGAATCATGGAACAGTTGGGCCCTTGAAGCCCATGCAGTGCCACCCCTGCCATGGGCAGGGACACCTCCCACCAGCCCAGGGGGCTCCAAGCCCCGTCCAACCTGGCCTTGGACACTCCCAGGGATCCAGGGGCAGCCCCAGCTTCTCTGGGCACCCTGTGCCAGGGCCTGCCCACCCTCCCAGGGAAGGAACAGTCTGATCCCACCGCTCTCCAAAGGGTCTGACCCTACACTGTCTATGGTGTCTCCATCCCTGCAGCCCCATCCCCATGGCCCTGCTCTCCTGGCTCCAGGACACTGCTCCCCTCCAGGACACTGCTCCTCTCTGCTCCTCTCTGATATTTACATTCCTTCTCTTTTCAAAGTGTGTCCTTTCTGCTCCCTCTTTTCTCACCCGGGCTGGATTAGAAATGCTCTGTTTGCTGCTCAATTAAAGTGGCCTCACAGACACTGCAAAGTTCAAACAGTTTTAGCTTTTGCCTAAAATATATCTGTCTGGATTTAATGGGCTTTGCAGGCTACAGTTTCAAAGTGGTTATTAATGGGATTTGGACAAGGAACTCTTGCTTTGTGCCATTAAAATAATACAAGAAATCCTTCCATTGACATTTAATTTCATCGATTCAGGCATGTCAAGGGTGTCGCACAAAGACTTGGCCCGTGTGTGCTGGGGCTGCAGCTCAGCTGGGGAGTTCAACCCAGGCTGATAATTAACTGAAATTAGTGGCTTTTGCTGTCTTTAATGCTATTACTATTATTATTATTCCCTGGAGGACATCTCTGTGGCAAAGCCCCACTGAGGTATAACAGATGGTGCCAAACTTGGCAGCTGGGTCTCCATGGCTGGGCTTCAAAGCAGAGCCAGGGAGGGAGGTGGGACCCTCAGCAGCACCCCAGGGGCAATTCCTGAGGCTCCACAGGGACCTGTGGTGAGGAAACCATAGGGAATGGGGCAGAGACCCACGTCAGGATGTGATGGGAAACCTTCAGAAGCCCTTTCTAGGGGAGACCCCATCTTTGCTCCCAGCCCAGCCCTACAAGCATCCTCCCCAGGAGTGACAGGCAGGGTTAATGTCCCTCGGGATGATTTATACCCCAGATTAGGCACAGCTTGTAAAAAGACACCGAGCTTAAATCACTGCCAACCTTGAAACAACAGCAGAGGAGGTGGTGACCCCTGGGAAACAGCAAGGCAACAACTGTGTTCGCAGTAGACTGAACTGCAAGCTGTCTTCAGAAATAAAACCTGTGGCTTTAGTGTTGTCTGCTTTAAAATGAAATGGGGAAGGGAGTGGTGTGGCCATTTCCCAATGGCAAGTCAAAGGAGTGGGGTGAGAAACCATGAACTGTACAGAGGCTTGCAGGGAAGTTGCATCAGTGAGTGGTGACCAAGTGCCCTTAAGAGGGAAATGCAGCAAGCTGGGCTGGGCAGTGCTGGTGAACAGCTGACTCCAGGATCTCAGGGCTCCTTTCCAGCCTCAGTGACCCTGGGATCCTGATCCTGCTTCCCAGGGCTGGGCCAGGCAGGACTGTGGAGTCTGGCTGGCATGGAAATGCCCTGACCTCCATCGTCAGGGCAGTGCCTCATTAGAGCAGTCCTTCTGGAGGTGCCTGGGGCATTCCTCATTTCCCTGCAGTTTATTAGTATTATTTTGCAAATGTCATTTATTTGTGGCCAGCTGAAAGAGAATGACCTGGGCATGCAGCTCTGCAACATGAAGTCTTTTGGTGTTTTGTCTTCTTGGGGAAAAAGGAATCAAAGTCCCAACTCTCGACATCCCTGCACTAATTAATATGTGGCATTTGAGGGCTCTGTGGCTTTAGTGGTGGGACAGGGCTTTTGGTGGGGGCATTTTGGCAGGGGCTTGGAACTAGATGGTCCTTAAGGACCCTTCCAACCCAAACCATTCCATGACATGATGTGAGTCAAAGCCCATCTCATTCCAACCCCCTGCCATGGGCAGGGACACCTTCCACTAAACCAGTTAGTCAGAGTAACCTGATGTTCTTTCCCTCCCAAGCAATAAAAGTGGCAATAAGGCCAATCAGGAGGGGCTGAGGGTGTGAAGGGGTGGCTTAAATTCATAGCACGTTGTTCTCGGGGCCAGGATTTATTTGTGATCCGCTCATCCTTTTGTTTTCCTGCAGCTGCTCTGTGGGGACAGTTCACTGCCACCAGGAACACTGAGGGACACAACATGTCACAGCAGCAACAGGACTCACACCAGCCCCACTGCAGTTTGGCTTCCTGCCTGTCTTGGTGCTTGGGAAACTCCCAGTCACCTCATGGCACAACTGGCTCCTGGGAAATGCCCTCGGTCCTGCTCCAGGCAGGGCTGCTGCACTGGGGGGTGGAAGCACAGGGAGGAATAAAGGCAAAAGAAGGGAAATCCTTCCCTGGGAAATGCCCAGAGAAGCTGGGGCTGCCCCTGGATCCCTGGAAGTGTCCAAGGCCAGGCTGGACGGGGCTTGGAGCCCCCTGGGCTGGTGGGAGGTGTCCCTGCCCATGGCAGGGGTGGGTCTGGGTGGGCTTTGAGGTCCCTTGCAGCCCAAACCAGTCTGGAATTCTTCAGGGAAAGGCTGGGAGAACAATCCAGGACTGCATTTCCCCTCCCATTCCAGGGATGCAGCTGCTGTTCTCCCTCTCCCCAGGATTCATGTTCTTATTTTAAAGAACAAAAGCCCCACTGTTAACAAACAAAGTTGAGTGTTCCTTTGCCTTCTCCCAAGCCACAGCCAAATCTCTGCTTCTGCACCTTAAATGGCTCCATTTGCATAAATTTGTCTGCAAACAATTAAAGTTAATTAAGATAATTTATCACTTGAAAGTAAAGCGTTTTATCAGCAGGTATCAGCCTGTAAAGCAAACAAAGCATCAGTTGTAGGGAAATAGCTGGGGCCTTATTACCCTGTTAGACATGAAGTGACAAAAATCGTCTCTTTATGACACTTTGTTGGGTCTGGGTGCTTTGTTTGCAAAGTAATTAACTGCAATTAGCTAATCATCCTCCATAGGAACTGCATTGGTGACTCTGCACTAACAGTGGCTCATTTACACCTTGGCTGCTTTCCCACATGCAAACTGGGACACAAAAGTTTGGTAACAGCCCAAAGTTCTTGTCCGTGAGCAGAAATGGGATGTTGGAGAGAGCTTTGAGTGCACAGAAGGGATCTGGTGCAGTCCTTGGGATGTTCAACCAAAATCTGACCCCAATAATGACAGACACCACGTTTTACCTGGAATTTGGGAGATGGGTTAATCTGAGCATTCACAAAGGCTTTGACCTCTCAGGGGAAACTGACTTAACGTGCCCCAAAACTGCTCAAGGCAACCAGGAATGGTAATTTTTTAAATTAATGAGAAAAATTCCTGGCAGAGCCATGGGAAAAGGCAAAGCATTCGATGGCCACGTTAGGATTGGCAGCAGCTTTGGTGGGACCAGGCACCAACATTCAAAGCATCCACAGGATCATCCTGGAAGGGTCTCCTGGGCTGGGTTCGGTGAATGGGAAAAGACCATCCCCCAAAAGGGTCTGTCCCCCCAGATGGGAGACTCCAATCATTGCCCAGCATCACAGGCTGGTCTGGGGCAGCCCCAGCTCCTCTGGGCACCCTGTGCCAGGGCCTGCCCTGCCCACATCCCACCCATCCCTGCCCTCTGGCAGTGGGAAGGCATTCCTTGGGTTCTGTCCCCAGTCCCTCTGCCGCTCTCCTGGAGCCCCTTTAGGCACTGTAAATGCTCTCAGGTCTCTTCCCCAGGTGAGCCCCCTCTCCTGCTGGCAGAGATCAGTGGTCTCAACACCCCCCAGGACACCCTGGAGTTCTGGTCCAGCCCCTCCTGACAACAAGGACACCCCTCAGGGTGGATTATTGTCCTCCTGCCTTTGTGTCCCCACCTGCTGAATTGCTGTGGCACATTTTTACTGGTGACTTTCCCCTTGTTTTTCTCCCACCCAGCCCTGCCTCTTGCTGGGAATTCTGGGCCCTGACAGGGATTTTCACCCTGCCAAGGGAAGTGTGTAGAGAATCCCCACAGAACAAACCCCCCTTTAACTGTGTGTTCCCAACCAGGAAAACATTTGGGGCTTTACCAGCAAACTGGACATGCTAAATCTCCCCATGACGCTCCTGAGCACCCAGAGACATCCAGGAGGGCACAGAGAGACCCAGCCCAGCTGCGGAGGGGCTGGAGAAATGACCTGTGCTGGGGAATTAGCCACAAGTGTTTGCAGTTGTAATTAAGGGAACCATATAATGAGGGGAGGGGGACTGTGCCACAGAGTGGTGGGAGAGCTGGAGTGCCAGGAGGAGGTTCCTGCCTGCTGGAGCTGTGAGTGCTGTGTTCCATTTGTGCATTTATTTTTTAATGTATTTACTATTTCTGGCTGAGGTTTCTCCTGCTGTTTCTCTGGTGTTTCAGCTTTCCTATTATGTGCCAGGGAGTAAAAGCACGCCTGGGTTTAACGAGGGGGAGGCTGAGTTCACCCCTTGCTGTTGGGGGTATTATGTGCTCATGTTTTTAATGGCAGATTAAGTGCCGTTTGGGTATTACAGCTCTCTTTCTCTGGAATTAAAGGCAGGCACTTTGGAACGTTATCCTTAGTGCTTTCTTTCGTCAGTGTAGGATCTCCAAATGCTCCTCAGGTGAGCTTGTGGCACAGAGCGGCCCTGGGACTGAGTTCTTGAGATGAGTCTCCCTCTAATAGTAACTCCAGTAGAGTGAAGATGGGTTTTCTTTTAATAATTCAGAAGGGAAATGCAGCTCTGGGGAGGGCCAGGGGAGAGGTCTCTCTTTTCTAGGCTGCCAAAAGTGGCCCTGAGTGTTTCCAAGGTGTTCCCTGGTGTGTGCATGGCTGCAGTTAGGGTTTGCTCCTGGCTGGGGCTGTGCAGGGGACCTTGTGCTGGCCAAGGGCTTGGGCACTTGAGCTTGGAGAGAGTGGGAATTGTGGTGTTTGTGTTTCCAGCAGAAGGGACTCTGTGTTTACTGCAAATGAAGCTGCAGTAGGTTGGGGGGGATGTTTTGACAGATATGAAGGCAGCAGTGGTTTGGTTTGTTGGGAGCGAGGATTTATTGTAGCAGATCCCCCTGTGGTGTCAGGTCTGGAACTCTGAAAGTAAGAGCTCAGCTCTGAAATCCTCTGTGGCAGGAGGAGGTTTGGATGCTGCCTTTTGGGAGCCTGGCAGGGGGAGGGCTGGGAGCTCCGACCCTGCCTGGTCTCTGAGCAGCTCTAGCTGGACCTTGTTGGCTCTGGGGTGGGGCCCTTGTTATCCAGAGCAGGAACAGCTGGAGGCTGCAGGTGTTCTGGGGTCCTGGAATGGGTTGGGTGGGAAGGGACCTCAAACACACCCAGTGCCACCCCTGCCGTGGGCAGGGACACCTCCCAGCAGCCCAGGGGGCTCCAAGCCCCGTCCAACCTGGCCTTGGACACTTCCAGGGATCCAGGGGCAGCCCCAGCTTCTCT
>JAWMRC010000157.1:62311165-62321941 GCA_035584755.1 Thripadectes ignobilis | reverse complement strand
CCAGCCCAGGGGGCTCCAAGCCCCATCCAACCTGGCCTTGGACACTCCCAGGGATCCAGGGGCAGCCCCAGCTTCTCAGTGTTGCTGGATGTTCTTTGTGACACTTCTCCACAAAAGAGAACCCAAATACTTCCATGAAGACCCTCAGGTCACGTTCCCCACTGGAGGGAATGGCCCAGCTCCCTGGATGTCAAATCCCAACCTGTTGCAAGGAGTGGGACCAGACCATCATTCTGGTGTCGAGGTTGGGATACACCTTCACACCTTCTCTTCTCCCACCATGGCCGTGGCTAAACCCATGAGGTGCCTCCTCTCTGAGGGCAATGACACTAAAATGTCTCTGAGGGTCTGTGCTCTGTGGCATTTTGTGACAAGAAGGACACTGAGGGGCTGGAGAGTGTCCAGAGAAGGGAATGAACCTGAGGAAGGGACTGGATTTTATTTTGACAGTAAAATCTCCAATGAAGAAAATATTAAAAAAAAAACACCAACCCATACTAAAATGTCCCTGTTTATGAAAGTCTTATAATTTTCTGTTTTATACTTTGGTTTTCCAAATGTTCTTTCCAAACTACCTGCTTTAGTCAATAAATTTCATTTTTCATCAAACAGCTTACAAAGCCTCAGTCCGAGTGGAATTTTTTATTCGGTTGCAATGATTTATTTTTTAACTTTAAAAAAAAAAACCTCAATGAGAAACTGAAAATTAAATTTAAATGCAAATAAAACTTTGAGTCTGCCCCAGAAAAAAAAAAAAAAAAAAAAAAGAAGAACGTTCATCAAATAGGGTTGTTCAATAAGTCACCATTATATAGAATAAATGAGTCAATGAGAGAATAATGATTAAGTTCAGCGTTCCTAAGGAATAAAGACTTTGATTCCCAACCATTCTGTGGAATTTTTCCAAGCTGCTACAGCAGCCTCTGAGGCTGGTGGGAGATGCAGAGCTGTGGAGGTGATGGTCACCTCCTCCAGGTGGGCTGGAATGAGACCTTGCACTGCCCTAGAGTGAACTTTCTGACAAGTTCATCACCCCAATCATTTTTATTGACTTTCTTCATCACCTTTCCATTTTTCATGTGCTCCAGGCAGAGTCACAAAAGGCTGAGGGACCTGAGGAAGCAGAGCTCAGGAATGGGAGCACCATGGCACGTCTGTCGTGGAACCATGGGATTTCTGGGGTTGGCAAAGCCCTGCCAGCCCCCAGAGCCCACCCTGTGCCCCATGCCCACCTTGTACCCCAGCCCAGAGCTCTGAGTGCCACGGCCAGTCCTGCCTTGGGCACCTCCAGCCCTGGGCACTCCAACCCTCCCTGGGCAGCCCCTGCCAAGGCCTGACCACCCTTGCCAGGCACAAATTCCTCCTGCTGTCCCCCCTGAACCTCCCTCTGCTCCTGTCCCTGTTCCCTGGGAGCAGAGCCCGACCCCCCCAGCTCCCCCCTCCTGGCAGGGAGTCGGGGAGAGCGAGAAGATCCTTCCCCTCCTCCAAACTCTTTATTCCACCTGGCTCTTCCTCCAGAAAAGTTGGCATTATCTCCCCGATTACAACCAGGATTTATGTTTAAGCCCTTTGTTTGTTGGCACCCCGCAGGACACAGCTGTAATCCCTCCCAGGTTTGTGTTCAGTGTGTGGGGCAGCAACACGAAGAGACTTCCAGGACTTTAAAACTAAACTGCTTTTTTTTCTTTTCTTTTTTTTTTTTTTTTTCACTAGACAAATTATTTACCGAAATACTTTGCTGGGATTTGCATTCCGACCACATTCCCACTGCCTCCTGCAAGCCCTTCTCTGCCATCTGTGCTTCTCCCTCCCTGCTCCACGTGGGCTGCTCCATCTTGTCATTTAGCAACTGTTGTTGTGCCTTTGGTGCCAGATTTTGGTACCTTTATGGGGCAGGATTTGGGAATAAATTACTGCAGCCCTTTCTCCAAGAATCCCTGCTCTGGAGCGCTTTGGGGAAACCAGGGAAGGGAAGGGAAGGGAAGGAGGCACGGGCGTGTTTGTGCGAGCTCAGGTTGTAAAGGGACCTGTGGTCGAACGGGGTGAAAGAAAGGCTGGAAATTGCTGCTGGAAAAATGAATGTTTTCCTTGTCTTTGCACCACTGGAGGCTCCCAGAGCCAGGTTTCTGTGCAGCCAAAGGGATCTCCGTGGAGGACATCACTGAGTTGATGAACTCATCCCCCTTTGGAATGTGACAGCTCCCCAATATTCAGGCAGGTGCTAGAGCTGCTGGCTGCCCTGCAGGTTCCCAGGCTGGGTTGTGTTATCCCAGGATCCCTGATGCTGGAAAAGCCCTCTGATGGAGCCCACCCTGTGCCCGACGCCCACCTTGTCCCCCAGCCCAGAGCACTGAGTGCCACATCCAGCCACTCCTGGGGATGGGGGACTCCAAACCTCCCTGGGCACCCCTTCCAATAGTTACAGCTGCTTGTGATTGGAAAGGAAGATTTTATTTTTTCCCTTTTAAATCCATAATCCAAGATGGGAGATGCTCTTTGCACGATTATTCCATGCCCCCAGAGCCACCGGTTATCATCCATGAGGCACTAGGAGGGAATATTTATCCAAAATCCAGGCCGCTTGGCCCCTCCTGCATCACCCCACCTCTGCTTTTCCAGCTTCCCAGCAACCCTCAGCTGCCAGATGTCTGGAAAAATGACGAGGCAGCACATAATGATGCTCAGCTCCAAATCCATCTGCCTGCTGCACCGCGGGCACGGCAGGGCTCCCCCATCTCCTTCACAGGGCACAGCTCCAGTTCATCTTTCTGGGCCCACCACCAGCTCCAGCACTTACAGTCTGGCAGCCCACGGTGACCCATTGTCCAAACAGAATGTCAGGCACGTCGAGCACAATGTACCTTCGGCTTCTGGCTCGTGGCTCTTGCCAAGAACGGGGAGCGTCGGCCGGCCGTGAGAGGAGAGGACACATCGCAGGGCTGGAGGGGGCTGGGAAAAGTGAAGGGTCTCTTGTGCTTTGTCTTTGTTCTTTATAGCCCTGGCCTGCTCTTATCCTTGTGGGTCTTCACTGTGCAGAGAAGCTGGAAGCATCCCAGGCTTCCCTCTGTCCCCAGGTGTGGAATAGCTATCACCCTCGTGATATAAAACCTTCCCCACTGCAGATGCTGAAGGGCCTGTAGCATCTCTGGGGGAGCTCCAGAGGAGCCCCTGAGAGGGACCTGCCATGTCCCTCAGTGGCTGCAGGGAGGGGGCAGAGCATGGCCCAGGCTCTGCTCGGGGGGCCCAGCAATGGCACAAGAGGGACAAGAGGGCAGGAACTGATGGCCAGGAAGGGGCACCTGGACAGGAGGAAGAACTTCTTGGCTGGGCAGGGACCCAGCCCTGAGCAGATTGTGCAGAGAGGGGCTGGAGTCTCCTCCCTGGGGCTATTCCAGCCCCTCTGGACACATCCCTGTGCCCTGGGATGGCCCTGCTGGAGCGCGGAGTGGGATCAGATGACTCACTGTCATCCCTTCCAGCCTGACCCATTCCATGATTCTGTGATCCCTCCCCTTTTCCATTCCCTGTTTATCCCTGCAGTCAAATCCCACAGGCTCCTGGCTCAGCATCACTGCTGCAGGAAGGTCTCTTTTGCAGGTGACATTGTCCTTGTGGTGCCAGCTTCCTCCTGGGGACAACGTCCCTCACCGCTGGCCCTTGGCCAGCCCCTTGCCAGGACTCACTGCTGAGAATCACCTCACTTGCTGTGGCCAGCACATGGTTTTCAGTCCCTTTAACTGGGTCATCCCCCTGTCCCATCCCAAAATCCACGATTCAGGCACAGCCCAGCCCATCTCCCCACAGGTGAGGTCTCAGTGGTGCTGGAGAAGCTTTGATGCAAAGTCCTCTTACAGGGACAAGGACATCACCACTGTCTAGCAGGCTGCTGGAGTCCCAACCTTCTTAACCTTCCCATTTCCAGGGCTGGCCTCATCAAAGCTTCCCAGCTTTTTTCCCAGACCCTTCCATTGGCCTTTTCCAATCCACAACCTTGTTAACCTTCCCATTTCCAGGGCTAGCCTCTTCAAAGCTTCCCAGTTTTCCTTCAAACACTTCCATTGACCCTTTCCAGTCCTCAACCTTCTTAATCTTCCTGTTTCCAGGACTGGCATCTTCCAATCTTCCCAGATTTCCTTTAGACAACAACCAAACTCACCTTCAGCCCCTTCCATTGCCTCCAGTCTTCTTACCTTTCCATTTCCAGGACTGGCTTCTTCAAAACTTCCCAGCTTTCCTTCAAACCCTTCCATTGACCCTTTGCAGTCCTCAACCTTCTTAACATTTCAGTTTCCGGGACTGGCCTCATCAAAGCTTCCCAGTTTTTCTTCAGTTTTCCTTCCATCAGTCCTTCCCAAACCCCAGCCTTCTTAACCCTTCCATTTCCAGGACTGGCCTCTTCAAAGTTTCCAAGCTTTTTTTTCAGCCCCTTCCACTGGCCTTTTCCAATCCTCAACCTTCTTAACCTTCCTATTTCCTAGACTGGCCTCTTCCAGTCTTCCCAGGTTTCCTTTAAACAACACCCAAACCCTCCTTCAGCCCCTTCCCTTGGCCCTTCCCAATCCCCAGCCCTCAGTCGATGACAGGCATGGCTAAGCTGGGATCCAAATAACAATTGTTGGCTCGATTTTCTCTAAAAAGGCTGGCTGAGCCACAGACGCAGCAGAGCATTCCTTTCCTCGGTGGTTGCATCCCCACCCTTTAAATCCCTCTTCTCCTCCCTGCACGGGCTCAGGAACATCCTCCTTCCCTTTCTAGCCGGATCTGTGATCCCCGGCTCTTTTTCCTGCAGCACGTGTTAATTGAGAGAGTGGCAATTATGCGATAGAGCAGCTGATAGCTGATAAGAGAATAAAGGTTATCTCTGCTCGCACGGGGAGGGGAAATTAGCAGAGGTGCAAAATCGGCTCCTTATCTTGCTCTGCCATAATGGGGAGAGAATTGAGGAATCCACACACGCCGCTAATCCCCAAACACAGACCCACAATCGCCACACGATCTTATCTGCTGGCTGTTTGGGAAACACAGGCGGTGTATCTTGCTGGAACAGCTACTCACACTTCGCTAAGGGGCTCAAAGTCCTTGAGATCCCTAACTGACTGGGATGTGGAAAGAGAAAGGCAAAAGCAGAGGGGCAGAGGAATTAGAAGGGGTTTATAGGAGAGCTGGGGAAGGACTTTGATAAGGGGGAATGGCTTCCCCCTGCCAGAGGACAGGGTTAGGTGGGATATTGGGAAGGAATTGGTGGCTGGGAGGGTGGGCAGGCCCTGGCACAGGGTGCCCAGAGAAGCTGGGGCTGCCCCTGGATCCCTGGAAGTGTCCAAGGCCAGGGTGGGAGCCCTGGGATAGTGGAAGGTGTCCCTGCCCACGGAATAAGATGGGATTTAAGTTCCCTTTCAACGCAAACCTTTGTGGGATTCTCTGATTTGCTATCCCAGAATAATGAGGGTTTGGGGAAGAAAGGAATTGAGAGCCTGACAGATGCTGAGGGATTTACACCAGTAAATACCAGCTGTTCTCATCCTTGGAACAATTTAGGCTAAAGACTCGCATTGTTATTATTTTGTACCGAGCCCAAGACAATGGGACTCTGGGCTGTGATTAGAGAGCTTCGATACCATCACGAGGTTTTTTGTCTTGAGTGGACTGAAGAGTCACGAGATTTTCCTCCCCAGTTCGGTGTCAGACCCCAAATGTGGTCATGTTTCCTTTTTCGTTATTCTGCTTGAGGAGGTGTCCCTATAAAAGCCTTTCTGTTCACTGCTGGTGGTCACTGTCACCTTCTCACTGAGGCATTGCATCCTCTCCAGTGTCTCTTCATCAAACTGTTCTTCCATTTCTGTTGGAGACGATCCCCCTCATTTCCCTTCCAAGTCTAGATTGCATCAGTCATGGAGTGACAAATCAAACCTGGCTCTGAGCACCCTGGGCTGGTGGGAGGTGTCCCTGCCCATGGCAGGGTTGGCACTGGGTGGGCTTTGATGTCCCTTCCCACCCAAGCCATTCTGGGACTCTCAGTTGCCCCCACTGGGACAGCCCAGGGGCGTCTCCCGTGTGGTTCTGCTTCCAATTCCAAGTGTTGTTTCCTTTTCCACCACATTCATGTGTTTCAAAACACTCACCACGATCTGCATCCTAAACCAGCACATCAGGACCTGTGTGAAACCCTCTGGCCATCCTCTGGCTTTCAGCTTTGTCCCTAAACACAAAGTTATGCCTCTGGAACCCAAGGAACCGAGCCTGAAACTGACCCCAAATAAATCATAAGGGATAAAGATAGATGGCAAAGCATAACAATCCTGCCAGGCCTCTGTATTTCAGAAGGTCTTCTCAAATGCTGTTGACCTTTTGTTTTTCCCATCTTTCTTCCAATCTGTCCAAAAAGGTCATGGCAGGATGGAGAATGAAACCAAGGGATTGAGGCTAACTCGGTCTGTAAATTAAATGAAAATTTAACACTGGCTTGTCATAGAATCCCAGAATGGTTTGAGTTGGAAGGGACCTTAGAGACCAGCTCATCCCACCCCCTGCCATAGGCAGGGACACCTCCCACCAGCCCAGGTTGCTCCAAGCTTCATCCAGCCCGGCTTTGGACACTTTCAGGGGTGCTGGAAGGTGTAGAATCGTGTAGAATTCTTTGTATAGAATTTAGATTCAATACAAATCAGAGCCACAGCTGGGGCAATCCCTGCCCACTGAAACGGATGACCCAGTGGGATTCCATCAAGAAGAACATAATCAATTCATTGTTGAATTCTGGCCCAGAAACCAAGCTAACTGGTGGAGCTGGATGGGTGGAAGGGAAAAGGGCTGTAGGCAAACAATTAGTACCAAACAAGTAATGTTTGGAGTCACTTATTGGCTGGAAGGCCACAAGTTCTGGTCAGCATCTAAGGACTAGTGGAGAATGAGTCAACCCAAAATTCAGCTGGGATGAAAAATGGACTGTGAATCAACCATATGATTCAATAAATAGTGCATGGCCAAGCACCCCTTGAGCTCTCCTGCACAGCCTCAGCTTCTCCTTGGAGTAGAGACTCCTCCAAGGTTACTCCTCGAGGCTGAGACATTCCCTGCCAGAACACTCTCAGATACTAAGGGGATACTAAGCTTTGAAACCTTGACCAAGGCATAGAAAGGATAGATTGTGAGCAGCAATCCCTCAGACATAACCACTGAGCACGTCTGAGGCAGAGTCTGGATCCATCTACACCTGAAGCGCCCTCAGAAGGGAGTTTAGAAGGCCAGGAGGTCCTTTCTGAACCTCGTGACTCAAAGGAAGGGTGTTCCTGAGAGATTTCTGTGACCCTGCCCACTAGGCAGTAAATCATCAAGGTCACCTCGCCACAGAGTCCTGTTAAATCCCTGTCACAGTTACTCTCAAGCTTGGTTAAATCACTGTTTTATATCAATAAACACATCGTAATTTCTCTGCTTCATCCTTACATAAACCAGCCTAAATATTAATTCCCCCAAGGAATGGGTGAATTGTGGCTCTGTGTGACTCAGGCTGGGGCCATCTGGGCTTTGCACCGAGGCAGATTTGCTGCAGTTGGAGAATTTTCCAAAAGCAAACAGGACTTGCAGGTGAATTTCAGACGCTCGAGGCTTTTTTGGACCTTGGGCTGAAGTTGAGACACCAAAATCCAATGAAATCATTGTTTAGGAAACTGTGACCCTTGGTCTGGTCTCAAGATGTGATTCATGGGGGTCTCAGGGGTCTTGGTCATGATTCATGGGGGTCTCAGGGGTCTTGATCATGATTCATGAGGGTCTCTCTGCACAAGGACAGTGACACAGAACCCTCCATCCCTTAGAGCAAGAAGGGAAATGAGGGACCAAATCCTTTAAATACTGATCCCCGAAAGAGCTGTTTGGATATGAACGTGCCACACTCAACATCAAAAGGTTTTCTTTGTGTTTGCTGTTCCCTTTTCCCATTATTTTCCACACACGAGTTTGGTCTGGTGAGCCTCTCAACACACCCAATGGAATTAGGAGAGCGGATCATCAGGGTTTCCTGGGGCATTTGGACTTCCCAAAATGAGATTCTTCTCTAAATGTCTCTATAGGGAGGCAGTGCATAGTTTTGACCCGAAATTTTTGCTTTAGTTGAGCCAAACTCTTCCTGCAGTTTTATCTGCTGGGGCTGATGGAGGCGAAGTGCTCTGGTGGCTGCTTGGCTGCAACATGGAGAGCACCCAAAATGTCACTGATGGAGCCAGCCAGCATCTCCTGGGTGTCCCAGTTGGAGCAGCATCCATTTCATTCCCAGTTTGAGACCAGCAGAGGTGCCAAAAGCCATATTGTCCCTGGAAGGGTCGGCTCAGGCAGAAATGAAGTGGCCACCTGATTTCTTCAGGTCCTTCCCAAATTTTTGCTCTATTATTCCCCACAATATTTCTAAAAGAGGATGTTCTTATCCTTGGAAGTGTCCAAGGCCGGGTTGGACGGGACTTGCAGCATCCTGGTCTATGGAAAATGTCCCTGCCCAAGGTAGGGGGTGGAACTGGATGGGCTTTAAAGTCCCTTCCCACCCAAACAATTCAATGATTCCCTCTCACAGATTGACAGAGAAATCTTTGATTTCTTGTCATGTAGAGGGAGAAGAGCCAGCCCTCAAATGAAAGGATGCAGTGTTATGCAGCAACCCTCTATCATTAGATGTCTAATTCTGTTCCTTTGCAACACAAGTTGTCTTGCTGCAAGAAGCCTCAAACTCGATGAAAAAAATCCCCCAGTTATGCAGTTGGTCAAGGAATTTTTAGCACAACAGGTTTTTTTCTTTGACAGGAGGGGGAAGAAGCGGCTCCGCTAAATAAAGCCCCAGGAAAGGTGTGAGATGTCGCCCCAGGAAAGGTGTGAGATGTCGCCCCAGGAAAGGTGTGAGATGTCACCCCAGCGAAGGGAGCACCGGGAATACAGAGCCCTGGATTTTGTGGAGCACAAACTGCAGGACCTCCCTGAAGTCACTCCAGTTGGAATCGCAAAATAATGAGCCGGCCCTGACTTCCAGTCGCTGATGGCACAGCAACCACAACGTGCTCGGAGGGGCCGCTCCCGTGCTTAATTACCTTCATTAGTAACAACATCCACCTTCTTTTTAGCCCGAAAGCTTCCCTTTCCGGGAGCTCTACCCTCTGCAGCGTCTCACACCTTCAGCTTTTTGATGGAGTGGCCCATTAGTACCTTTTGTTCCGCTTGTAAAGGACCCGTTTCCCTCCCTATTTTTCACTGGAGCAGCTTTAACTCGGGGAGTTTTCTGGCAGATCCATAGTCGAGCCTTCCAGGGGCTCTTTTCCCATTTATCAATGTTGCGGATTTGCAGCTTGGAGAGCAGGATGCAGCGCTCTGGAAAAGCCTCTCCTGCTGCAGCCTTGAATTTCCAGGCGGATTCTGCTGACACCACGATTCGACTGGGGTTTAATCGGGTTTTTATTTGCGGTTTTCCCCCTGGGTAACTCCGTTTCTTTGCCCTGCAAGGAAAGGCTGGGTTGGCTGAAGAAAAGAGACTTTGCTCTGCTTTCACCCAAGCCCGATGTCACCTGTTTGAGACAAGTGGGGCGAGAATGACCCCAGGGATTAGAGCCACCAGAATCCCCTTTTCCCCCTGAAATTCAGTGTAAAAAGCCTCTCAAACCACATGGACAAATCTGCGTGGCATCTGTTGTTGTGGATCGTCGGGAAAAGGTCTTAATTTTTTACATCTGATTGATTAAAGCAACGCCAGGATGATTAAAATATTGTTTGCCAACACTTGTAAGTCCAAAACATTTTAAACACCTTTTTTTTTGAGATCCTCTGCATATATTACCAGCCCTGCGAGGCAAATTTGTACATTATTTAAAACTTAGACCCTCCGAGAGTTAACAAATAACTAAAATATGCTCCTTCCACGCCTGGTGCCCCTTGCCATCCGAGGCATCTCCCTCGGCAGCAGTGACCTGGGGCAGGAAGGACATGTCACACTGCTGGCGCTTTTCAAATGCCAGAACATCTTTTCCTGCCTGATAAGGTGGGAGAAACACCTGAAAGTCTCTTAAATATTTGATGGGCTCTTGCTGCAGTGTGGTGCAGAGCCCCGAGCCTCACTCCAGCCTGGGCAGTGGAAATGGGCAGAACGGGAAGGGGCCAAAAAGTGGCTTTTCGGTAGGAAACCCCTCCGGCAGGGAAAGGATGTGCTGGCAGAGCTTTTCACACTGCTCATTCTAATGAAATAAAGCCCGAAATAATAAGAGAGGGGATTGTCAGGAATTTTCCATTCCTGTGCCACAGATGTGGGGGTTCTCAGCACCTCCTTCCCCTTCTCCTCCTGGATAAACACATTTTTCCTGCCATCACCAACATCCTACAGAACTCAAGCATCTATGACATCCTTCCCTTCCCCTTCCCATCCATTCCCATCCATTCCCATCCCAGTTTTCAATGTACCAACATCTGCACAGCACACGGAGCCCTCCAGCCCTTGGGATCCAGCACCAGGATCTGGAGGGACAGGACACAGGGAATGGCTTCCCAGTGCCAGAAGGCAGGCACAGATGGGATACTGGGCAGGAATTGGTGGCTGGGAGGGTGGGCAGGCCCTGGCACAGAGTGCCCAGAGAAGCTGGGGCTGCCCCTGGATCCCTGGAAGTGTGATTGGACAGGCTTGGAGCAACCTGGGCTGGTGGAAGGTGTGGGATGGAACATGAAGGGTTTTAATTTCCCTTCCAACCCAAACCTTTCTGGCATTCCATGATCCTGTGACCCTCGAGCTGATGGAGCCAGTCAAGGCAACTC
>JAWMRC010000157.1:62292879-62311065 GCA_035584755.1 Thripadectes ignobilis | reverse complement strand
GAAGCCATTCCCTGTGTCCTGTCCCTCCATCCCTTGTCCCCAGTCCCTCTCCAGCTCTCCTGGAGCCCCTTTAGGCATTGGAAGGGGCTCTCAGGTGTCCCTGGAGCCTTCTCTTCTCCAGGTGAACACCCTCAGCCCTCAGAGCCTCTCCATGACCTCCTCTAAACCTGTTCCAACATCTCCATGCCCTTCCTGTGCCAAGGACTCCAGAGCTGGGCACCGTGTCCAAGGTGGGCGCTCACCAGAGCGTGGTTAGATTGGCATGTCACAGACATTTCAATAAAATCTCATGAGCAATTCACAAAAGGAAATGCTCCTTAAATAGCAGCTGGATTGGAATTAGAAGGGCTTGACATTTTTCCAAATTTCCTTCTCGGGAGAAAAACATCAAATATTGATGTTTTAGGTGGGGGAAAAGGCAATCTCAGACAGGTAAACTTTACGTCCCTTCTTCCATGTCGCTGCTTCTCCAGTACAATCTCATAAAGGATGACCCAAGAAAGTCAGGTGGTGTAGGAGGACCATGGTCATACCATGCCACAGCCTTTGCTGGGATCCTCCCTAATGGCTTTGGAGGTGACCATGGCACTGGATGCACAAACCAAGGGAAATCTCCATGTGGGGCTCCCAAGGAGCTGCAGGTGAGGGAGGTTTTGTTCCTTGGACACAGGAACAGGCACAGCCACCAGCCTGGGCAACCAACACCCTGTGTCTTGCTCTCCAGTTTGCACCCCCAGCCAGCTGGAGCAGGACTGGACCACGGGGACAGACCACCCCAGAGTCCCCCAGTGGC
Source organism: Thripadectes ignobilis (assembly GCA_035584755.1). Taxonomy (NCBI): domain Eukaryota; kingdom Metazoa; phylum Chordata; class Aves; order Passeriformes; family Furnariidae; genus Thripadectes; species Thripadectes ignobilis. The sequence continues at coordinate 62,310,272 of JAWMRC010000157.1, read as the reverse complement.
TTCTTTGTGCTCAGGACCCCTCAAGTCAGCTTTGGTCTCTCTCTTCCCTGCAAGGAAAGGGTTCAGACTCACCTCTGCCACACCTCCTTCCTCAGCACATCACCCTCACCCCAGAGTGGCCCACCGAGCTCCCCAGGGCTTGTTACCACCTCTTATCACTGGAGGGAACAAGACTCCCTCCTCAAAGAAGACAACCACTTGTCAGCCTGGACCTGACAAGGCGTGTTTAGTTCCAGAGCCAATATGTGTCACCCCCGTGATATCAGCAAGCCTGTCATTTTCTGACAAGGCACACGAAGAACAATCATTTCAGCTGCTGCAGGAAAAGCTGCTGCCAACCAGGAGCCAGATGTCAACCTGCCCAGGGACAAACTGGCTCTCTTTGACTCGGTAATTGGGGCTGGCTCAAGAAAACACCGACAGGGGAGAGCAAAGGGTCAGCAGTGCCCTGCTGGGAAACGCCGAGTGATTCGTGCTGTCGTCCCACACGGAGCCTCTGCCAGGGCAGATCGACACAGCAGCTTCCAAGGAAGGAGCTCTCTGTGGCAGGAACCATGGCAGGATGGTTTGAGATGCATCCAGGCTCTCCTGCTTCAGGAGGAGCCCAGGTGATGTTGGGACAGCGACCCGCTTGGAGTTGAGGGATGGGGTTGATTTTATGACACCTTAGACACTTAAAGGTGGATTTTGAAGCTAAACCACTTGTCTGAGCTTCCTCAAGAGCTCAAAAGGCAACTGCACCTCTCTGGGGTGCACAAGAAGGTCTCGGTGTAGTTGGCCTTGGGCATCCCTGAACGAACCCCATTTTGTGCCACAGACTCCACTGAGCATCAGTGAGGTCGTGAGCTGCAGGCTCTTCTCTCTCTCTGTGCTCCCTTTTAATTAGCAACACAAAGGAAGGCAGATTAAATTAGCCCCTTGATTGCCGCGGCTGGGACGCTGTAAACAAAGAGGCACCAAACAATGCCGGGATGGATGCGGTGCCAAACAAAAGACGGGAGCTCAGGATGCGGAATTTCATTAGAGGAGAAGTTAAACAAAGGAGGAGATATAAACCAGCTTCGCTTGGATCCCTGCACAGCGAAGCCATTGAGCTGTGCTCAGACAGATGATTATGATAGTGCAGTTGGGAAACAAAAGCCCAAGAGAAGAAGCTGAGCAAAGCAAGAAAAATCATCCTGTCCATTGCAGGAATTGTCGTGTCCTCACCAGAAAAGGACGGAGTCAGATCCTGGGAGTGATCGAATCATCGAATGGTTGGGTTGGAAGGGACCTTAAAGATCATCTCATTCCAAACCCCCTGCCACGGGCAGGGACACCTCCCACCAGCCCAGGGGGCTCCAAGCCCCGTCCATCCTGGCCTTGGACACTCCCAGGGATCCAGGGGCAGCCCCAGCTTCTCTGGGCACCCTGTGCCAGGGCCTGCCCACCCTCCCAGCCACCAATCCCTTCCTAATGTCTCATCTAAATCTCTCCTCTTTTGGTTTAAATCCATCCCCCCTTTTCCTATCACTATCTACCCGAGGAAAAAACACTCTCCCTATTTTTTATAAGACACTGTAGGTACTGCAAGGCCTCAAAGAGATCCTCCCAGAGCCTCCTCTTCTCCAGGCTGAAGGAAACCTCTCCATCAGCAGAAATGGAGTATTTGTAGAGACTGTACATCTCCATGACATTAATTACAGCCATATAAATCCCCTCTGAGAGCTGCTGCTTTTCCAGCCACAGCCTGAGCCAGAAAACCCCTCTGAGCTACCCCAGGGCTAACCCTCACATGTGGCTCATCCCATTTTCCCTGTGTTTTTTAGGATTCCTTAATTAACTATTTACCCCAGCAGCACCAAATTCCCCCCTTCTCATGTCGACCACTCCTCACCAGCTCATGGGCTGCCAAACCCCAGGGATCAGCAGTTGTCCAGCCTTGGAGCCTGGACCCACCACACCTTCAGGAAGAGGATGCTCCATTTGAATCCCAACCCACCCCGAGCCAAGCTTTGTATTCAGAGCTTTGTATTCAGAGCTTTGCTCCCAAGTGGGTTTCTTTTTAGAGTTCTATTATTTGGATCAAGCCAGTGTGTGTGCTTCCCTAACGTCCCTCCCTCCCTCTTTCTCTGCTGCTGCTGCATCCATTAGTTACACCAAAAATATCAATGGATGCAGCGACAGAAATCATTTGACACAGGCAAATCTGCTCACACAAACCAGCTGCCCACACCCAGGTGGGTTTGCTCTGAAGGTATTACCTGGCTCCCTTTGGGGATGTTTCAGAGAGCCAGGAATTGCAGGGCTCTTCAATACCCTTTGAGGAGCAAGTTCATTATTGTTTCCCCAAAAAAAACCCCAAAGCCCCGTGCTTGTGTCTATATGTGTGTGTCTGTGTGAGGCAACAATTTATTTGGATGACTAAAATTCCAATATGAGCTGACAAAGCATTGACTGCTGGTGTATTTAAAACCATGACAACCCTGACATTTTATAAGTTTTCTGCTCCAGGCGTGAGATAATTTACATTACAATTTTAATATTTGGAGAAATGAAGGCCCGAGAGGTTTTCCTGCTCAATTATTTTGTTCAAAGGACCTTGGAAAAGCTTGATAGGCTGTGATCATCCTTCTTCTTGGGCCAAAACCCCAAGTAGAACTCAATCTGCTACTGTAAAAGACAAGACAAATGTTTCTGTCAATACAACAGCAGCGAAAGGAGAGCTGTGGAGGATGTGGGTGGAAATATGGTGGCAAAGGATGAGGAAAAGGCTGATGCTTCCTTCACTTCAGTCTTGTTCTTCAGTCTCCTGAACTGGAAAACAGGGATGGGGAGGAGAGTGAAGCCCCCATAATCAAAGGGGAAATGGTCAGGGACCTGCTCCACCACTTGGACACACACAAGCCTGTGGACTGGATGGGATCCCCACGAGGAGGGTGCTGAGGGACCCACTCTCCATCATTCCCCAGCAGTTGTGGCTCTCTGGGGAGCTCCCTTGGGACTGCAGGTTCTCAAATGTGCCTCCCACCCACAAGAAGGGCTGGAAGGAGGATTTGGGGAACCACAAGCCTGACCTCGGTGCCAGGGAAAGTCGTGGAGCAGATCACCCTGAGTGCCATCACACGGCACGTGCAGGAATCAGCCCCAGCCAGCCTGGGTTGAGGAAAGGTCCTGCCTGACCAACCTGATCTGCTTCTATGACAAGGTGACCAGCTTAGTGGATGAGGGAAAGGCTGTGGATGTGTCCACCTGGATTTTTGTAAAGGCTTTGGTGCTGTTTTCCCACAATTGTGTTGCTCTTCACTGGGTAAGAACCTGGTGATGGCTGAGCCCAGGGTGAGGTGAGGATGGAATCCCATCCAGGTGGTGGTCGGTCCCAAATGGTGTTCCCCAAGCTCAGCACTGGGGCCAGTCCTGTTTAATGTCCTTATTGATGAGGATCAAGGGCACCCTTAGATGTGCCAGGGCAGGGTTAGGTGGGATCTCAGGGAAAGGTCCTTCCCCCAGAGGGTGGTGGGCACTGCCCAGGCTCCCCAGGGCAGTGGGCACAGCCCCAAGGCTGCCCAAGCTCCAGAGGGTTTGGATGATGCTCTGGGGCACAGGGGGTGACTCTGGGGATGGTCCTGAGCAGGGCCGGGAGCCGGACTCGATGACCCTTGTGTGTCCCTTCCAGCTCAGCACATCCTGTGACTCTGTGGTAACTTTTCCCCTGTTCCAGCCCCACGGCAGCTCCCCAGGACGGGTTGGGAGGGCACACCTTGCCGGGTGGAGGCTGCTAATGAGGCTCCCATCCCAGTAGGGTTGGGCGAGGTGGGCACGTCCTGCTGGCCCCCCGGCGGTGCCCAGGGAGGGGTGGGCGCCCGGTGTCCCTCACCCGTGTGTCCCTGTGTCCCCAGAGTGTCCCCTGACGGCGGCGGCGCAGCTGGAGCTCAGCACCGAGATGATCAAGGCGCTGCGGAACGGGGGAGCCCACCTGGATTTCCGCACGCGGGAGGGAATGACGGCCCTGCACAAGGCTGTGCGCTGCCGCAACCACGCGGCGCTGCTGGTGAGTGGGGGGCTCTGCCAGACCCCCCTGCCCTGTGCCCCACGGCCATCCCAGCTGCCCCTCCTGTGCCACAGCCACCCCAGGGCCACCCCAAAACCACCCCAGAGCCATCCTGGCTGCCCGTCCTGTGCCACAGCCACCCCAGGGCCACCCCAAAACCACCCCAGAGCCATCCTGGCTGCCCCTCCTGTGCCACAGCCACTCCAGAGCCACCCCAGCTGCCCCTCCCATGCCACAGCGACCCCGGGCTCTGCTGCTGCCCACCACAGCGTGCCACCCGTGCCAGGAGCCTCGTGGGGTGGTTGGAGCATCCCCACCCCATCCTCGGGGTGGGTTTTCCTCCCGAAGGCGCAGAGCGAGGGGGGCTCTTCTCCTGCAGACGCTGCTGGACCTGGGGGCGTCCCCGGACTACAAGGACAGCCGGGGGCTGACGCCCCTGTACCACAGTGCCATGGTGGGGGGGGACCCGTACTGCTGCGAGCTCCTGCTGCACGACTACGCCCGCCTGGGCTGCGTGGACGAGAACGGCTGGCAGGAGATCCACCAGGTGGGACGGGAGCCGGAGGGGTGGCACTGCCCTGGGCACCGCTGTCCTGGGGCTGATGGACGGGGCCAGCCCATCCCCTGTGGGGCCACGGGCTGGGTGGGCAGGGCTGGGTGTGGTGTGCCAGCTCGGGCTCCATCCCAGGTCGCTGCTCCAGCTGTCTTCTCCTGGCCTGGGTCAGGGTTGTCTGGGATCCTTCCCAGCAGTGTTTGGGATGCGCCCCAGATGCTGACTGGCTCAAAGGATAAAGCTTTGGGATCCTGGTTCCAAAGCCAGCTGTCCCTGCCCCTGTTCTGCATGCTGACAAGTGGATTTGATGCAGGGTAGACGTGGGTTGGGGGTCAAGGGACCTGAGCCAGCTTTGTCCTTCTTCCCTTGGGAGAAGGGAGATAAGCCCATTGAAGGGGGTTGTCTTAGGGCCCGTGACCTCCCAAAACATCCCCCACTCCAAGAGGGATGAGTTCTGGCACTCTGTGGATGAGAACGAGAAACAAGAAGTGTTTGAGATGTCAGTGTATGGAGATGAGTGTTCCTGCTGCCTCCATCCTCCTGGGCTCATCTTTGAGGGCTCCTGGTCCCGGGAGGGGCCAAAGGGAGAGGAAAATACCCCAGTTAACCAGAGATGTGGGGTCTTGTCCTCTGCTTGGCCTGTGTGTGCTCAGGGCTTCTCACCTGTAGCCACCCTGAGGCAGCCAGCAGCCTGGAGGAGGCTCTGCTATGGCTTTGATGCTGATCCCAAGTTTCCCCTTGAGCCAGAGGTGATCTACCCAGTGGGTGTGTGTTGCTGTGAGGAGCAGCAGTGTGTCCATGTCCATGCTCTCAGTGCAGGTTGATCTCCAGCCTGGCTGCGCTCTTGGAGCGTGGCTGGAGCCAGGAGGGGATGCTGTGGGGTGTGTCCCCCCCTTGCTGCTCCCTGATTTTCCTCTGCCCTTCTCCCGGCCCGGCTCCGGAGCAGGCGTGTCGCTACGGGCACGTGCAGCACCTGGAGCACCTCCTGTTCTACGGGGCCGACATGACCGCCCAGAACGCCTCAGGAAACACCGCCCTGCACATCTGTGCCCTCTACAACCAGGTACGGCCAGGGGCAGGGGCACGGACGGGGGGTGGCACCAGCCTGGCTGAGACAGCGACAGCACAGCAGAGATGGAGCCCCTCTCATTGCTCCTGCAGATCCCAGGGGGTTCTTCTCAGAGGAATCCATGGGGCTTCTCTGTTTGTAGCACCAGCCTGATTTTGAATGTCTCAGGGGACAAGTGGCCGTGGTTTAATCTGTCCCACTCCTCAGATGTTTTGCTGCTTTGCTTCCAAACCTGCTCTGTAATTTTTCCTCCAGTTCCTGTTCCTGCCACACAGCAGGTCCCTGGAACTGGCTGGGAGGGAGGACTTTGCTGGGTGGAGGCTTTTAATTTGGCCATGGTGCTCACACTGAATTTGAGGTGGGCACATCCTTTGGCTTCCAGCCCACCCCAGGGAAGACACATGGCCTGGGGTCCTGTCCTCCTCACAAATGGCCCTCAATTCTTCCTCCCAGTCTCGGAATTTCAGAGAAGACTGGGCAGGCAGTCCAGGCAGAGCCCATCTCTGTTCCATCCTCTGGGTGGTCACTGCCTCAGTTCAGGGGGTGCAAGAGCCCTCTCTGATCTCACACACCCGCTGCTCTTGGAGTAGATCAGGGCACGAGCTGAGGATTTCTCCTGGAGGTTTTGCTCCCTCCTGGAGATTTTTATCCATTGGGTCATGTCAGGTTTGATTATAAAAGGGATTTCCCAGTTTCTGAGGTGTCCATGCTTTAAAAAGTGAAGCCTCCTATGGTTTGCCAGTGGTAGGTGGGGGCTGGTTTGTGGTGTGGTGGTCCATTCTGCACATGGAGGTCTCCTGGACCCATGTCCCTGCCTGCTGGGGTGGGTGAGAGAGAGACAATGCAGGGTTCAGGGGCTCATGAACACATTAAATCAACACCATGGAGAAGCACAGAGTGTTCAAAAGCAATAAAAGGTTTTAGGAGACAGCTGGGTCTGGGAATGTGTGATGGCCATGGGGCCAATGCCACATAGGATGGACTTGTCTAGTGGAAGGTGTCCTTGTCCATGGCAGGAGGTTGGAAATGGATGATCTCTGAGGTCTTTCCAACCCATTGTGTAATTCTGTGGTTCCCTGGCTTGGGGTTGGGGATGCCCAGTTCCTAAGGGATGATCACCATTCCTCGCTCTTGCCAAAGGAGCTTCCTGAGCTCAGTGTCCCCTGTGGCTGGCTGTGGTGTTGTCACCAGCCCCAAGTGCTAATGGTCTGTCCCCTTTCCCCTTCCCAGGAGAGCTGTGCCCGGGTTCTTCTCTTCCGTGGTGCCAGCAAGGAGATCCGGAACTACAACAGCCAGACGGCGTTCCAGGTGAGTGGGGAGTGCTGGCCCGGCCACCCCATGGAGCTTCCCAGCTCTGGAATATGTCTGGGGCTTTAATTCCTGGGCCAAACCCCTGGCTTGGAGTGTCTGTCCTGTCACCAGCTGAGTGGCTGGGACAGAGGGAGGAAGGACAGCACCTGGTCCCTGTGGAAGGGCTGTGATGGTGCCAGCTTGTGGTGGAGCACCGGGGTGGTGGGACACTGAGCTTGGCTCATCTCTCTCTGTGGAAAGGAGAGGTTGTTGCTGGCTCTGGGAATGCAAATATTAGAGGAGGAGAATCCTTGGAGGAGGACCAAATTCCTTAGGAATAAAGGGCAGTGTTGCCACAGAAATGAACACACCTCGATTTCTAACAGTAGACACTGGAGGTAGAGGACCTCTAGTGAGATCTGGAATAGCTCTGTAGGAACTGGGCTGTGTGACACAGGTGGCAAAGGGAAACTCAGCCCTTTCCTGGTGTAACTCCTTCCCTGAGTTTGCAAACTGGTGAAGGGAGTTCCTGCAGGAGATCTCTGCCCATCCCAGCTCTGTTCTGCCCCTCACTCCTGCACTGGGAGCCTCACTGCCCCTGCTCCTGCTGAAGCACCACCAGCTGCCTGAGGGCTCTGCAGGAATGGTGTGTCTCAGTGTCCAGCAACTGTGCTCCTCAGGTGTCCCTGGAGAGCAGGGAGTGTCCAGCAGCATCTGTTCCCAGCCCAGGTCTGAGGCTGCAGACGAGCTCATTAATTATTAGCCCTTTAGAAGTGCCTTAGAAATGCTTTTTCTGGTTCTCCTCCACTGTTGGCTGTGGGGGCTTCAGGCCTCAGTCTCGAGTGTGACCAGGGTGGTGTCACACAGTCCTCGTGAGTGTCTAGTGGGAGGTGTCCCTGTCCGTGCAGGGGGTGGGACTGCATGTGCTTTGAGGTCCCTTCCAACCCAAACCATGCTGGGCGGTGTTTGGTCTATCAGGATGACAAAGATTTGTCTCCAAGACTAAGAGGTGCTTTTCTGTGGGGTGATAAGGTTACCCACCCTCACTTTGCTTGTGTGGGACTTCTGATGTCTCCAGGTCCTGCAGGTCAGCCTGTCCACAGCTCCTTGTGGTTTTTGTGGAAGTCTTAAGTGCCAGTGGCTGTTCAGCTGCAGTTTTGGGTTTCCCTTTTCCCTTCCCTTGATGCCAACTGACAGAGTGATTGCAGATGGGAAAACCTTTCAAATTCCTGCCCAGGGTCCCTCCCTGAGCATCTAAATCACAGCATTTGACTTGGAAATGAAATCATTTACCTCTGCCAGCTGAGCTCCAGCAGAAGGATGATCCACACCTGGTGTTGGAGATGGGCCATGTGAAACAACATTCCAGGGGGATTCCAGAGTCCCACATCCTGCTGGTTTGACGGGGTCTTTCCCAGACACTGGACATCCCATTTGTACTTTTTCAGTGCCATGGGGGTCCTGTTGGGCTGTTCCTCCAGCCTGTCCATGTGGTGGCAGCCCTGCCCTGGTGGACACTGACCATTGCCCTCAGAGTGGTGTCACCTTCAAACCCCATCTCTGTGATGTCTCACCTTGGCTGTTGGGTGGGGAATGACCCACTGGCAACTCTCTGAGCTGGACCATCCCACATTTCTCCCCGTCTGTGCACCCGTCCATACTGTAACATCCTAATTTCTGTATGGATAAAGAGGAGCCCTGAAAGGCTCCATCTGTCTTCCCTCCCCGTGTCCTCTAAAGAAGCTGCTGGTTTTCCTGCCTTGGACCATCTGTGCCACTCCTGTGTCTCAGCAGCCTCTGCCTTGTGGTGAGGGGCTGGAGATCTGCTGCCACCACAGGAATCCTGTTCTCCACAGCAAGAACTCCCTGTAAACAGCAGGAGGATCCCAGACTGCTGCTGTTCAGTAGCTGTTCCAAAGGGTTTGTTCCTGCTCCCCACCCTCTTTGCCTTCCCCATCAATCCCAGCTGCTCCCAGTGGTCAGTGTGAGGAGGGGTGAGACCCTTCCTCAGCTTTGGGTTCTCATCATGTGGAGGCTCCTCTTTGCCACTGCATCAGGCCCTGCTTTCCTTTCTCTCCTCGCTTTTCTGGTGGCTGAGAGACTCATCCATTGTGTTCTTCCTCAGGAGCACCCGGGGTGGGATTAATTCCATTTCCCTTGGGATTAAACCAGGTGTCACATGCTGGCAACCTGGAACCTCTGGGTCAGTTTTTCACCTTTTATTAAATGCCAGTGGCCTTTCCAGTTGTTGTTACCTCTGTGTAAAAAGTGGGAAAAGTCCTGTTCCTCCCAGTCAGGCCATCACCTGCCTCACACTGTGCTTTTCAGTGCCTGTCAGAGGTGGCAGCAGTTTCCTGCTAAGCATTGTCTGAGGTTGATCTTGTTCACAGTGCTAAACTCCCAGTTTGCTTTCCCAAACCTCCCATTTCTAACAATGGGTCTGAACTTTGTGTTCTCAGTGTCATTAAGGTTGGAAAAGACCTTTAAGATCCTGAAGTGCAGCCATCATCTCACCACCACCACGTCCTCAAGTGCCACATTCAGGTGTTTCCTGGACATTCCCAGGGCTGGGGACTCCACCACTTCTCTGGAAAGATGGAGCTTTCCTATCTGGAAAGTTTTTGAATGTTCTTTATGGTGCCTCTGTGTGTTCCTGAAGGATCTGTGGGTCACCCCCAGTGGCCATAGCATAGACTTTAGATTCATGGAGTGGTTTGGGTTGGAAGGGACCTTAAAGACCATCCAGTGCCAGGTTGGAACCTTCTCACCTGGATTTCCACAAGTCCTGTTGCTTGGCCAAAATCAAAGGTGACTTTTTCTCTGTCTCCTCAGCAGCATTTTTGGTGCCTTGTGACCCTCAGGGGGTATTTACTTACCCAAGGTGGACACTGGGAAATAGAAATATATACAAATACATGCAAATATATATAAACACAGATATAGATATAACTAGGAATATAAATATAAATAAATATGTGAGCTTGTAGTTCTGGGGGTGTTACTGATTTTCCAGCCAATACAGATGCCTGTGAGGACCCATCAAAACAGGCCCCCCATGCTGGCAGTTTAAAACACCAACAGACTGTAATTCAGTGGGGTTCCTTTGGAAAAAACCCACCCAAACCTCCATAATTTCCTTTCATATTGATCCAGGGCTTTGTTTAGTTCTGTGAGCAGGTGACTCAGGTATTGAGCTGGGACCTGAGGCCGTGATTTCTTCCCTGCCTGCCCTGTGTGCCGGAGGAGCCGTGGGATCGCTGCTGTTGGCTCTTCCCAAACATGCCTGGTGGAGGTTTTAGAAGAGCAGACAAGGCTCTTAATGAGCAGTAAATGTCAATTTTGGACAAGTTCCTTTGTCCTCGTGACACTCCTGCTTGAGCTTTCCCATTTCTACACATGCAGGATTATCAGATGCAGAATTTAAAAATAGTGTGTGAGTAGTGGCTGCAAATTTCCTTTCATTTCACTGAAGTTTAACAGTCAGGGCTGCTGCTTTTCTGTCAAAAAGTTGCCTGTGCTTTTAATTGCTGCATTTTTGTGGGGTCCCCCCAGGCTAAATCCTTTCAAACAGGTCTTTATGGTGGATGGATTTTTGGGGCAGGTAATGGTGATACAAGAAAACAAGGGTTGGAGTGGCCAGGGCTGGAGGTGCCCAAGGCAGGAGTGGCCGTGGCACTCAGAGCTCTGGGCTGGGGGCCAAGGTGGGCATGGGGCACAGGGTGGGCTGTGGGCTGGGAGGGCTTTTCCAACCCAAATGATTCCATGATTCTGGGTCTGAGGGTCTCCCAGCACTCCCTGTCTGAGTCAGCACAGAGCCACGAGATGCCACCTGTGTATCCATGTGATTTCAGAAGGAAATGGCTAAATTTGGGCAGGTAAGTTCCATGAAGCTCCAGTGAATCTCCACCAGCTCTCCTTTGGCTGTAAAGCCTGGAGATCTAACTCAGGTCTTGTCAGTGCTGCTGTTCCAGCCAGTCAGAGAAGAAGAACCCCCAGGCTTCCCCTCCCTGCACTCTTTCTTACCCCAAACATCCTGGCTGGAGACCACAAGCTCCTGTTACAGCTCAGAGCCCTTTTGCTGCATTTCCTCCACGAGCAGCACCCTGAGGGAAGCTGTGCCTCCCTCCCAGGCTCTTCCAGCCACTGGAAAAGTGCAGGAGAGTGACTGGGAGGGGCAAGGACGTGTCCTGAACTGATGTGGGCTGTGGAGACATGGCAGGGGATCCAAAAGGGCCAGAATCTTGGAGAAAGAGGTGGGAAAATAGCACGTGCAACAGGCTAGAGGTACTCTAAGGGAAAATGTCCCTGCTCTCAAGCACACCCAGGGCACTGAGCGAGCACAGGAAGTCCCACAGCAGCATTTCCATTGGTTTCAGAGGGTAACTCTATGTCACAGGGGACACAGCAGTCAGCTGTGGTGTGACCCACCCCACACTGCTCCCCCAGCCTGAAATGTCCCCTCACTCAGGAGCTTTTGACCAGGCAAACTCCCAGCTGTTTGCATTGCCTGCTGAGCAGCCACTGCCATGTGGGCAAACTCCACTGGGTTTGCTCTCTGCCAAGGAGATAAAACTGGAATCGCTGAGGCTCGAAAAGCTCCAACTGCAGAAGACCCCCAAGTGCCACCATCACCCCCCATGCTCAGCACTAACCCCTGTGCTCAGGGTGGGCACCCTGAGGTGGGCACCCTGTTTGCTGGCGGATTAACCCGCAGCTGGCATGTTTGGATGACTCAGAGATGTGGTTTGTGGCACCCCTTTGTCTCTTGCTCAGCATTCACTCTGTTCTTGCCTCCCCACCACGCCCCAGGAAGCCTCTGCTCACAGCAGCTCCTAGCTATTTCCTCCAGGTATCAGCCTTCTAAAGACCTCCTGCCACCTCTGAATTCAGCATCTTGAGCTACATGTTTAAAAACTTCATTCAAACCCCAAACGATTCCATTTTTTATGATGTATTTACTACACAGAGTTTCCAAGCAGTGAAGTAGGAACTGCTTGGCATCATTTAACGACTGTTAAAAGTGAGCAAGGCCATTTTCACAGCTGTGCTAAACTGGAGTTACAATGATTTCCATAAGCCAAAGTTTCACTACCCCAAAATTACTGCAATGAAGAGTGAAATATTATTACTATATCACATACAAACGTATGGAATGGAGGACAGCAGATGGTGACCAGTGAAGTGCCAAGTATACAGACTCTGCTTTCTGGTGGATCTCAAAAGTCACCATGCACTTCTTTGACAAGAGATGAGAAACACCCCCCCAACCACTCCAAAGTGGGACATGAAACACTCTTTTCCCCCCTTTTCCCTCTCACAGCTCCATCCAGCTGAATTTTCGTGCAATTCCAGCTCCCTGAGTGTTAACAAAGCCCAAGAGACATCTCTAAAGAAAGGTTTGGACTTCATGTGGCTGGAGTTGCTTAAAAGCGTCAGAGTGTGCCATGACTTGAGGGAGAGCCTTTGGCTCCCATGGATGTGACTTTCCAGGGAGTCTCCCGTGTGGGTTGACACTTCCAACCTCTGCTGTTTTATCCCAACCTGTGAAGGTTTGATTCTCTGTTGGACTTTTCTGCCTGCTGGGGTGCAGGATTTAAGCTGAGTATATGGCGAGTAAAGCCTGCTTTGCTCAAATCCCCAAAGGATTTTGGGAGGTTTTATGGGAGCTTTGGTGCTGTTCTGGTGCCAGCCCTGGCAGGGGGTTCCACTCTGTGCTGCTGGGGCTTCCTGTGCTGTGCTGTCACTGTTGGTTAAGGTTTCCTGCAGGAAGTTGTACCAAAACCCCACTGTTAAAAACACAGCAAGTGTTGATTTCTGTGCTGGTGGGTGGGGAGAGCCACGGGACTATTATGGGATGTGAGTGGTGGAGATAGATATGTATTTAAGTTTTAATAAAAACATTATTGACCATGTTTGGAATCAGGGTGTTTCAAGCTGCAGGTGAGCAGCTTCCCATCTGTGCCCTTACCCAGTGCTTCTGCATTGCCTGGTATCTCCTCATTCTTGTCATTGTCACCTGCTCTTGCCATTTTCACCTAAGGAAAAGCACAGAGGGTCTCTATTACACAGGAGAACAGGGAAGAGACAGGGATCCCTTTGAAGAGCTGCCCTGGCTGTTCCTTCCCAGCTCCAGGGGCTCTTTTCCTAAGAAAAGGTATCTCCCTAACCAAGAGGTTCTCAGGGAGAATTTTTAAAGAGAAAATTCCTTCCAAAATGCATATTAAATATTGGCACTAAAGATTGTCAGCAATGAAGTTTTCAGTGGGTTAACTCCTTGCTCATCTGCTTTTTTCACTGTCCTGGTTCCCTGTTGCCATTTCAGGTGTCCTCCAGCAACTAAACCCCCCAATTTTCCTGTCTTTTTACAAAGCTCTCTTCCAAGCTTCCTGTATATTAAAAAAAAAAACAACCAAAAAAAACCCCACTGTCTTTTGCTCTTGTAATTCTCACACACAAGACCAAAAGGAATGAAATATTAAAACTTACAGAAAGAATTGCTGTGCAAGTACCAATGTCTTCCATTCCAGCCTCTGGGGTGGTTTTCTTACCTCCTTGTGTGTTATCCACTACATATTTAATACATACATTATACTACTACATACTAGTAAATATAATATTTATTATGTAATTATTCAGCAGTTTTCTGGAGGTATTCAGTGAATTCAGGAGTCCTGCTCCTTTTGATGTCCCCTCAGAGGAATCTTACAGGGCCTTCCCAGCCCTGCAGCCTCAGATCATACCAATCCTGGGAAGAAAATTCCTTTTTCCTTTTTTTTTTTTTTCTTTAGGCTGCCCATAACTTTGATAAAAAATATTTAGTTCTTTTAAAATAAAATATAGGCTTTTAAGTCTGCAGTGTTCCCTTGAGGTCATTCCTACATGACAATCAAAGGGAGTTTTTTAATTTCCTGTTAAGCTCTGATATATTCCCAACTAAGCTGAAGCAAACCAAGTGTGAAATCTTTATGCAAAAGCCTGGCTTAGTGTCAGCACTTCTCCCAGTTGTCTTCGGGCTGAAATTGGCACTAAAAGAGGGAAATGTTTAAGGGACATGAGGAAAATATTGAATGCAACAAATGGTTACAGCAGATTCCTTGGAATGGCCACGATGAAGTGCCATGAAGGGACCAGTCTGGGAGAAATTCTTGGCCTAAATGTTTAGAAGTTCACCTGAATTTACCGCTGGCTGGTGGAATATTTTCAGTAGCTGCAATTGGAAGGATTGGAAAAGGGCTCCCACAATCTAAAAGGAAATATTAGCAGGGAGACCAGAGCACAGGAATTATTACTAAACTGTTTTTCTGAAGAAAACAGAAATAGTTTAGTGTTATAGTCAGTATTAGCTAGTTTAGCTAGTTAGTTAGGTTAGTTTATTGTAACTATTTAGTATTATTTAGTAATATAAATAGCTGTTTAGTGCAAGCTAAAAATTGCATTTAACTTCAGAAAATCTTCTTCTCTCTCAGGCTGATTCGAGGTCACAAAACTCTTGGGGATACTTTTCCCACATCATTTTATAGGATTTGCCTGTTCTGTGAAGTGTGGAAATACCCAGCCAAGGGGGGAATTCTCTGTGCATCCCTAGATGTTAAACCAGGAGTTACAAACCTGAGGTTGGAATTAAAGTTGTATTGGTTAAACAGTTACAATAATTAAGTTTACCTTTTTTTTTGACCTCTCTTAGTCTGAAATAAAATGTTTGTGGAATAAATCTGCCCCCAAATCCTCAACTGATCCAATGGAGAGGGAACTCCTGCCCTGGGATATTCATGGTGCTGGGAGTTCCCCATCCTTGGTTTAAGGTATCCCCCAGGGATGGTTGTGGGAATGCTTTGCTTGTGTCAAATGGCAAGTTTTCCACTGGAAGGCCTGCTGAGGACCCTGATTTCCTGTCTGTGGAGTTTGATGTGGTTGTCAGCAGGTTGTGCCAAGCCTGAGGCAGTGAGGGCCCAGTGGAACAGGCTGGGATGTACTGGAGCTCCCCAAGCACAAGGATCTGTGTCTTACTGCAGCAGTGACCATGGAGTTCTCTGTGTCCAGCTCCTCTCAAATGACACGGCCTGAGCTGGTGCCCTTGCAAGCCAAGAGCCCTTCTTCTGTCACCTGTTGTTTTGGCTCCTCAGACACTTTATCCAGGAAGCCCTTCCTGAAAATAGATCCACTATTTGGGGGAGTACCTGATAATTACAGCTTGTCCCTTGGGAACTGGCCAAGGAGCAGCTCTGTTTCCTTAGAAATCTACACACTTTTATGGATTCCTCCTCCTTTTCCATTGTCTTATGCACATGATTTGCACAGTTCCTGTTGCCATCACCAGGAAGCAGAGTGGGAAACATTTCAAGCTCTTACATACCTTGCTTTTCTCACCTAGAACCACATTTAGGGGCTCCCGGGATGTTCCAACAGGTCTTAAAGTTCTTCCCAGCCTGGCACTGCAAACTTCCTTAGGAGAGATCAAAGAGGATGTACTGGTTTGTGGGATTCCAGACTGGCAGCTTCCTGGGGGTGCCTCTGGAGAGCTCCCCAGTGTCCCCTGGCATTCCCAGGCAGCTCCAGGACTGTTCCCATGCCTGCACGTGGCAGAGCTGTGCTAGTCCTGAGCTCACCTAAACCCACAGCTCATCTCTGCCTTTACACCATGAAGTGAGGATCGTTGTGTCATCTTTCCCTTAGAATTCCCTCCTTCCAGCGCTTTAGGGTAACAAATCCCACTCCTTTCACCCTTTAATTCCCATGTTACACATTTTAAACCTGTCATTCCTGTTGCTTTCCTGCCTGCTCCTGTTTCACCAGCACAAGGTGACAATTAACACCTCTGACCTGCAGTTTTCCTTCTCCACAAGACTCATGAAACTGAGACTCACGGGATTAATCTTTCCTAAATCCAAATGTCTGCATTAATTCCTGGACTAGCTGCCTGCATTTATCCAGTAGGAGCAGCTCAGGATGGGATTCCTCTGATTAAATGTAGGCAGAGGCTTAAGGCAGCCCTGGGTGTCCTGTTTAGGTACAGGGACACCTGGTGAGATCAATCCCACTGTGATATATAAAGATTGTGCTGAGAAAGCAAATTAAAATTTGGCGAGGCTACAGAAATATAAGTTCTTCATGTGGGAAACCAGCATGGCCATGGCTTAGTCCCCAGGAATTTGGGCTGAAGGCCATAAAAACGGGGGTGAGAGCTGGAAAAGCCCTGTGTCTCTGGTGTGCTTGGCCAATGAGGGTGAAATGGTGAGGGGTATTATGTCTGTGTGAAAGGAACCCGCCGTGGAGCCCCTGCTTTGGGGTGTCTCAGGGGACAGCAGCACCCCGTGCTTTCAGCGCAGGGATGTCTGTGGGGCGGGGAGCTGGAGAGCTCCGGGGAGAGGAGGCACAGCCTGCTGAGTTTAGCAGCCCTGCCCAGGCGGGAGCTCAGCACTGGCTCCTCCTCACTCCTCCCGCCCTGCCAGACTCATCTCTGCCTCCCCGGCAGTCGCTGGTGCCACAAAGCCACTGCAGTTCGGTGCAGGAACACCAGGAGAGCCGTCCGTGGCAGCCTCGGTGGGGTCCTCGTCTCTCAGTAGCTGTCACCATCACTGCTGTCACAGATGGGGAGTGGCCCTCTTGGAGTCCCAAACTCTCAGGGAACTGCAGGACAGAAACAAGTCATCACTGGCTAAGGGAAGCTGGGAAGGGGCAGGGTGAGCCCAAAATCCAGGCTGGATTGGTTGGATTCCTGCAGAAGGAACCACAGGCAAAGCTGCTGTGCCCAAGACATGTCACCCATCACTTGTGTTGCTGCACATTCCCACCCCATTTTGTTGGACACTCACACCCCAAACCAAGGGGCTCAGCCCCAGTTCTGGGAATCTTCCACACCACGCAAACTTCCCCCCTGCTGATGGGAGAATTGAGATGTCCAGAGGTGCAGCACAGACCCCCTTTCTGCTGTAACCCTGATCCTAACCCTGCTCCTCAGGGAAAACTTTTGGGACTGCCTTGGAGCAAGGCTGGTCAGGGTGAGCATCCAGAACCCCGAAATGAGGCAGCAGAGCCCTAAAATCATTTATTACTGTCAAGAGAACAAATCTTGACATGAACTGTTCACTGTTCAAGTGCTTTCTATGGTTGGGTATTAACTGGTGCAGTTTTGAGCATGAGCTGGTTCTGGGGGTGATGCCAAAGAGTTAAAGAGTTATGACATCATAACCCAGAGAGGCCACACTGGGAACTCTCCATCTGGAGGTGACACTGAACCTCAAACAGAGAAAAAAGGTTCTGGATGCCTCTGTTCAGAGTTACCAACAACCTGGGAAAGAGACCAAATAAATATGTGAAATGAGGAGACTGCAGAACTGGAATTCTACAGGGGAGAGCTGGAGAGGGATTTTTGGACAAGGCCTGGAGGGCCAGGACACAGGGAATGGCTTCCCAGTGCCAGAGGGCAGGGCTGGCTGGGCCATTGGGAAGGA
>JAWMRC010000157.1:62269379-62281717 GCA_035584755.1 Thripadectes ignobilis | reverse complement strand
TATTATTATTATTATTATTATTATTATTATTATTATTATTATTATTATTATTATTATTATTATTATTATTATTATTGAATAAGTTTAAGGGTTGGATAGTCCCAGGGAAGGATGTGGGAACTTCTACCTGGGAGGTGGAAGGGCTCCAAGTGCCACAGTGCACACCCTCACCAGTCCCCAGGCTGGTTTCCAGTGTGTATCCCAGCAAGTCCAGAAGGAGAAAGCCTAAGGAAGAAGCTTAGGCTGAGGGCAAACAGCAAGCTCGGGGAGATGAGGAGATTATTTGATTTATCCATAAATCCTCAGTGATATCCAGAGAGAAAACACTGACCTGCCAAATCATACCAGCTCCTTTGCTCAAAGGCTTTTTTTCACTGCTTTGGGATATGGTTGTTAAGCTGACAGAAATAATCTTTAAAATATGGCACTGGGGTGCATTTCCAGAAATACTCCTCAGGAAGGAGAGCAGGGCCCACAGGTATCCACCACTAACCCCCAGCCCCTGGTTTTCCCTTTCTCCATCCCTGCACCCTCAGGTTTGGGCAGTGGAGAGAGGAATGAGGAGCAGCAATTGGCTCCTTGATGGTTTTTTCCTCACCCGACCTGTCAAACCTTTCCTTCCAAATCTCCCTCTCTGGAGATTGATCTCCTGGCTTGGACAATCTGCTGGTGTTGAACCTGTAATTCTGAGTAACTGCAGAGTAACTCAGAGCTGCACCTCTGTTTAAACCTCCTCCTTCTTGTCCCACCTACCCTGGATGTGGAGGATGGACCACTCCCCTCCCTGGGCAGCTGCCTCTTCCCTTGGGGACATTCATGTCCCTCAGTTGTTGTTTCCTGAGGTTAAACCACCCCAGGCCCTCTGTTTCCTACACACTGATCCCATTACTCACCCTCCTCAGCACAGCATCCCTTTGGTCCATGGCTGTCCTCAACCCAATCCCCAAAACTGGGTAAGAGGCTCTGGATGAGGCCCCAGAGCCCAGCAGTGGGGGGGCCTGAGCTGGTGAGATTCCCTCTTCCACATCCCAGGAGACAGTTTGCCTGTCCCAAAACACTGTGCCATTAGGAATTGTGTGACTCCCTCACCCCCAGAGCCTTTTCCTGCACCCTGCTGGCTGATCCAGCCCTTGTGCAGGGTCTGGCATTGCTCCTCAGAGGAGGGAGAGAGGGAATATCCCTTTTTTCCAACCATTTCTCTGGTTTGCCCCATCCATACATTCTATCCCTATTCAGGTTCAGGCAGCCCAGTCCCAACTCCAGGTATTATAATCCCTTCTACTCCATCAGCCAGCCCACTCTCCCAAACCTCTGAATGCTGCTGGAGCCAGGAGACACCTCTTTGGATTTCAGTCACCCTGTTTGACAGTGAAACATCACTGATGACCTTGGAGTTAATTTCCAGCCATCTCATTATTAGTTTCACCCCATTTTCTATTCCACCTCGGTGTAAAAACAGCAATTAAGAGCTGATGGAACCTCCAGCTCTGATGAGTATCCTCATACTGCAGTCTGAGTATCACACCACCTTGCCTGATATGTCTGGAATAAGATATGGAAGGGAAATGTGCTCTGCTGCCCTCAACAACCTTCTTTCAGCACAAACATGATCTGCTCTTATTAACGTGGCTCTGACCTAAAATGTTTATTTTCTCTCCGTGTGCTGCGGCCAAAAGCCTTAAAAATACAATTTCCACTCTCATTACATTATCTGCCTTCCTGATTCCCACAGATGGAAAATACCCTGGATTAGCACTTCACCAACTGTTTGTCTCTCCAGGAGAAGCCATGAAAAGCAGGATGGGGAGGTCACACTCCAGAGCACTTGAACCTGACACCACAAAAGGAGGAAAACTGCAGAACTAAAAGGCTGGGTTTGGGAATTGCCTCCATCCACCCACCCCTCGAGCCCTGTGCAGGTGTCCTGGCTGATCCCAGCTGAGAAATCACGGAAAAGGTGCTCAGGTGCTTCTGGAGCTGAAGGGAGCAGCTCCAAGTTTTCCCAGGAGTTGATCAAACCCATCATTTCCTGCTGAGCACTGAGGCCACTTCTCTCCTGGGGGCCTGAGGGTGTTCCGTGTGCTGTCCCAACCCAACCAGTCCTGCCCACAGCCAGGAGAACTGCAGGGGCAGTGCCAGCCTGAGGTGCTGGGCAATGCCAAAGAAGAGGAGCCCAGGACTCCCCTCCACTCCCTTTTGCTCTCCTCGTGGTCTCACAGCACAGAGAACAGATTTAGCACCACAACAGAAAGGGCTGTTCATTATTTCCCACAGCATCTCTGTTTTCTTTTTCAGTCGAGCGACTTCTTTCCAGTGCACTCCTGTTTGTCTCCCGGGGCAGGTAGATAATTGTTCTCTATCTCTCTATAATTGCAGCAAACCCTCGTTAATCGATACAAGAGCAGGTGGGGATTTCCTGATGAAATCCTGGTTTAGTTGACACC
This sequence comes from Thripadectes ignobilis, assembly GCA_035584755.1. NCBI lineage: Eukaryota > Metazoa > Chordata > Aves > Passeriformes > Furnariidae > Thripadectes > Thripadectes ignobilis. The sequence goes on along the minus strand of JAWMRC010000157.1, from coordinate 62,279,273 downwards.
TGAGTCTTCGGAGCGACCCCGAGACAAACCTCGTTACCCCCCTGGCTAACCAACCCCCCACCCTTGGGAAACACAAAGCTCCTTTGGGGACGAGCCCACTGGAATGATGGGAGCCCTTCAGACCCTCAGAGGATGCAAAGCACGGCTTAAGAACTTGGTGGTTTTAAGCTAAAGAACTGCCAGCACTGCTGGAAAATGCAAGATGGGAAGGTTTGTAATTGAGAGCTCTTGAGGATATTGATAATGCACACAGGAGTCTTATATTGGTTTTATCAGCACGGGAAGCCTGGAAGGATTGAGGGTGTCACACGTCAAGCTGGACATTTGGGGTTAAGAGGGCAGAGAAGTTGAAGTTCCTACAGCACTCACAGGTTTGCTTTTCCCTCCTCTTCCCTCTTTGTCCCCACACTGGTCCTGGCTCTTGCTGCTCATCCTCCCAACACACACACTGGTCCCTGGGTCACATCCAGGACCTCACAGATGCTCCTGCCCAGGGCTCAGCGTGGTGCAGGCACCTGCCAGGATCCTACTTCCAAAACACCCCCAAGATACCCCAGATCCACTGTCCCTTCAACACAGCAGGTCCAGGTGGGGTTATGGCCTCAAAGTCACTGCCAGAGCCACTGGGCTGGGTAGCACTTTCACAGAGAGGCAGGAGAGCAGGGGAGGGTCTCCACATCCATCCAAGATGATTCTGTGAATCCTTGATGCCTTCTGCAGTCAAAGGGCCACCTGTGCAAGCACACACAAGGACTCTGTGACAGCCAGGAACAGTGTTTGTCACAGAACCACGGGGTGGTCTGGGTTGGAAGGGACCTTGAGGATCACCTTGCCGTGGGCAAGGACACCTTCCACTAGAGCAGGTTGCTCCAAAGCCCATCCAACCCACCCTGGAACACTTCCAGGGCAGTATTTAATCCTCCACTCCAGTGCTGTATCCCAGTGCTCACCCCTGACAGATAACTCCTGCTTTTCCCATGGGAAGATCCACCCTCTCCAGGGGCAACCTTGCAATAAATAGAGGTTTCTTCCAGGACTGAAACCCTTGAACAAACTCAGCTCAGTGCACTCACACACGTCGGGGTGGAAGTGGTTTGTTGTTGGTCCAGCTTATTTGCAGCTAACAAATAAAGTGCACTTCATTAGAGCTGCAGAGGCAAATGAAGCCGGGTTAGGAAAGCACCCAAAGAGGTTGCTTGAGTTTCTTTAAGCAGCAGTCACCGTGGCCAAGCAGTAATTTCTCAGCAAGTAATGGTTCCTATTTTTGGCTGCAAGTTTGCCTGTCTCCTTTCTGAACAGAGACAGGCTGTAGCTCACAGCAAAGGAATGTCCCAGTGCCACAATTAAAATTGATATTAAAACTTGCCCTTCTCGACGCCACTTAGTGCCCTCAAGGGGAAGAGAAGGTCTCTGGATCTGCTGATCCCTGGTCCAAGTGCAGCAGAACCAAAGAACCAGCTGGGGTCAGTCATCCCCTACACACAAGAAATACTGAGAGTCACCTCGTTTTGTAAGGAATGAAGGAGTTTTCCTGAAAGGGAGCGGGAGGAAGAAGAGGATGAGGGAAGAGGAAGGGGAAGAGAGGCAGAACTCCTGGGGAAGAGGAAGAGGCAGAACTCCTAAATGAGGCAGAACTCCTAAATGAGGCAGAACCACCCAATTCCCACCCCTGAGTGAGCTGCAAGATCTGCAAACACATTTCATGCATGTCCAGGTGAATACACTGTCACCTGGCTGCCCTGGGGACCAGGAGCCTGAGTTAGAGGGCTAGGGACCCAAAAAGCTGGGATCCCTTCCAAGGGAAGGGGAATTGGAAAAGCAGCTGGAAAAGGGGCACAATCCCTCAGCCTCTGGAGGCACCTCCTGTCAGGGGTGAAAGAAAGGGATCCCTTCAATGTTATTCCCACCCAGGGAAGTGGACCACCATGGAAAACTTCCCAGAGGGAATTGGGCATGCTGGAGGTGGTTTTAGGATAGCAACATTCCCACACCACAAACCCTCTGTCCTGCCACAGAGAACTACTGTGACAGAGAGAGCCCAAAATCATGGGCTGAGGACTCAAGGGACATTTTAGAGGGGTGATATCCAGGTGTAAGTGCCAAAAGACAGGAAAGGATGTATTGGGAAGCGTGGGACCCGGGAATGAGGGAAATGGTATGGAATAATGGGTGGAGACTGGCCTGGATTTGCCTGGGATATGGTTAATTTTCTTCCTCGTAGCTGGTGCTGTGTTTTGGAATTAATATGACAACAATATCTTTATCTCAATCCAAAAGTTTGGGGCTTCCCCCCACCAGTTGTCTCCCCCATCCCACTGGGACGGGAGAGAGAGCCAGAGCTGGGGGGTGTCCAGCTGCCTGCCAGGTTAAACCATGGCAAAAAGGGATGTATATTCCAGCTCAATATCAGCCAATTATTCTAATTGTGCAGCATTTTGTATGAGCAGGAGGAGTTTCCTACCTGTTCTTATCCCCGAGTACCACGGACAGCGCTCAGCGGTTTGGGCTGTGCACAGAAACCCCAGACACGCAGAGAAGTGGGGAGGTGCTCATAAATAAGGCAGAAAAGCTGCACGTTTCAGGGAAAAGAGTCAGGAATCAGCAACAGAAAATAACCTGGTTTATGGACTTGAGGAATTTTTTGAGGATTTGATTATTTTTATGACAGCAAAGGCGAGGGCGAAACGTAGGGAGGAAAGGGCAGAGTTAGGGAGAGAAACAATGGGGTGGGGGGGGAAAGTGCCAATGCAGGACCCCAAAACATCTCCCTAGGGAAGAGATGAAACTCCCAGCCACTCTTCCTCAGCTGAACACTCCCGGAGCTGCTGGTTTGTGATGGGGAAGGCAGAGATTTGCAGGACAGGGAGCCACGGAGCTGCCAAGGGGAGATGAGCCCATGAATTCACCCGTGGGACATAAAGAACTCCAGGTCCAAGGCAGACGCATCAGTTCTGGGAACGGGAGCTCTCTGCAGTTTGCTCTTTTGACACAATCCCAGGATGATTCATTCGGTGCCCATTCCCTAGCACAGATCACTGCAGGGCAGAGAAATGGAAGAGCTGAGCCACGGGAAGGGATGCACAGTTATCCATCCTGGGAGGACCCACTGGAGATGGATATAGGAAAGAGAAGGGCTGGACACGAGAGGATGAAGAGAGAGAGCTCTGGGAAGCACAATAATCGGGAGCTCTGGCAAAATTTAGGTTATTGGTAGTGCGTGGAAACCATCAGTCTGGAAAAGCAGGAGTAAATCAGTATGGTGCTGCTGATTTCAAGAGCTGGGAGCTGGCTGAGGAGAGGCTGCACCTTCCAGAGGTCTTTGGTTGACAAAATGTGAAAAACTGAGAAGAAATAAAAGCGTTTTGCTCGTTTCCCAAATTCAGCTCCGAGCTCAAATCCCAGGAAGAACAAATCTTCAGCAAGGGAATCCTTTGAGAGCAGAGCAAGAGAAGACAGGGTGATCAGAGGAGGTGAGGAAGCCACCAGAGGGCTGATGATGCTCCTCATCCTGCAGGACAGGAGTCTGGAGAGGGTGTGGTTTGGGGGTGGGATGCAAACTCCATCTTCACACCCTCTTGTATTTCTAAAAGACAATATTCTCCTGGTGCAAACTTTGCAATTATAGGCACAGCAAAAGCCTCCTGTGGATGATCCCAGGGGCTGCCACAGCCTTAAGCTTTAGAAAGGGGAGGAAAGAAGGACAGCTGGTGCTGAGACCACGTAGATTCCCCATCAAGGAGCCTGGAATTTTTCTTCTGCTTTCCTTCAGGACACACAGAGCTGTCGGGACTGGCACCTTCTCAACTGGTTGGTGATTCCTAATGCAGGCAGTGCAAGAGGCAAAGAATCACAGAATCCCAGAATGGTTTGATTTGGAAGAACCTTAATTATCATCTCACGGGCAGGGACACCTCCTACCAGCCCAGGGGGCTCCAACCTGGCCTTGGACACTCCCAGGGATCCAGGGGCAGCCCCAGCTTCTCTGGGCACCCTGTGCCAGGGCCTGCCCATCCTTCCAGCCACCAATTCCTTCCAAATACCAAATTTAACCTTCTCTTTTTACACTTGAAGCCATTGCCCCTTTGTCCCATCCCTACCTGGCCTTGTGAAGCTGAAGGTGTGAGGAATAAGCCACGTCCCAGGTTTTAAAGCATCCTTCCTTTTCACTGGAGGACAGAAGTCAGGTCAGTAAACCTCAGCAGGGAACTCTCCCACTGATTTCCAAGGGTTTCCACTGAAACTCCCACCAGAGAACTGTAAAAGAAGTCCCAGGTTCCTTCCCCATTCCCCCATGGGTGCCAAGGGCCAAAATAAGGTGTCACAGTGATGGAGTTGTGTGCAGGAGTTTCCACTCCTCCTGCAGAAAATCATGGATTTTTTTCCTATGATCCCTGCAGTCAAACACTTCTGTCCCTCTGGGCCTTTTTTCCATGGCAGGGAACAAGTGGGAGAGACAACCTGAGCCAGGTGGGCAATAACTGTGCCACCACAACCTATGGATTCCTGGTGGGAGAAACCCCAGCAGGCTGCAGGAGCTCCCTGGGTGAGGAACCTCTCAGGAGCTGCCTGAGCTTTCCACACCTTTTTTTCCATGGAATTGCTCTCAGGAAATGATGCTGGGAAAACACTCCTGGTGAGCTAAAAGCAGGGTCTTCTCCCCACCCCAGGACTGAGTGGCTCCACTCCAGAAAGGGGAGAAGAGCAGAGCAGATGAGGACGAGCCAACAGCTGCCAGATGTTCCTGAGCACTGTGATCACGAAAGGACTGGTTTGTGTTTTGCAGGAGCATTTTCCACGAGAGAGACGCTTGCTCAGAGCTTTAAAACCTCATCCTATTAGGAGAATTTGTGCTCACGACGCTCTCCAGGAGACAGATGAATAAATAAGACTCTCCCTAACTTCTACATCTTAAATATCTCCCTCTCTCCTGGCTCTGGAACATTAGAAGGGGAGCATCATTACACACAGAAAAGCACCTACACAATGTAGCCATTTCTGCTCTACCTCTTCTCATTTCTCTTTTGTGACATCCAGAGAGGTCTGTTGGGCACAGAAAACATTCTCCATCACTGATGAAAAAGCCAAGACTTTTAAATTACAACCAGATGGCAGTGAAGAGTGAGGAAGAGCTTATTTCAGGCAGCTGATGGTCCATTTGTCCTCTTCCAAGCCTGCCACGCTGCCTGGCTGGTGCAGGGGAAGCTGATAGCAGCCTAATGACACCTAAATGCTCCTCCAGCTGTGCATGCAAAGCTTTTCACATCCAAGGAAGAAACCTCAAACACTCTGTGCATCAGCAGCCTCAGCTTTCCCTCAACCCAACATGCAGGGAATGGACGGGGCAGGAACAAACAAACCTGGGTCCAACCAGAGCAAGAAACGTTTCCAGGCTCTGGTGCTCAGCAGGAAAAACAGCCCCAAAGAGGCTGGCTCAGGCTGGGGAGACAGCTGGACCAGAAGCTCCAGCAGCAGCTCCACCTGGGGCCCAGAGAAGCCATGAGAAAAAAGAGGGAGAAGATCCCAGCTAGGAACAAAGGGAGGACCCTCAGCTCCTGAAAAACAGGCAAGGTCAGAAGGGGAGAGTGGTGGCAGAAGAAATGGAGATCCTTGGACCAAAGCCACGGACAGATAGTCCAGGAGCAGGTGGGATGCAAACTAAACCATTCCTAAAGACTGGACCCAGATGGTGCCAAGGGGAACATGTCTGGGGAAGGGCAGGGGGGTCATTTTGGGTTCAGACCCAACTTCTGGGGAGCACAGGCAGCTCTGGCTTGGGTGTCCCCACACCACACCAGGGCTGCAGCCCAGCAGAGAAGTGGCACACACAGAGGGTGGGCAGGCCCTGGCACAGGGTGCCCAGAGAAGCTGGGGCTGCCCCTGGATCCCTGGGAGTGTCCAAGGCCAGGTTGGACGGGGCTTGGAGCACCCTGGGCTGGTGGAAGGTACCTACAGAGTGGGAATGAGATGCTCTTTAAGGCTCTTTTCAACCCAATCCATCCCATGATTCCATGATAAGGTAACATTAGAGGTTCTCCCCAACCCAATGTCTGCTCCTCCAAGAGCAGGTACAAAACTGATGTTCCACAAGAAACCTTCCAGCAGGGACTTAACAGAGACACCACATCACAGAATTTGTCTCCTGGGGGTTGTGAGATGCTCCCCTAACAAGAAGGGGTGAAGGAGATGAAAGAGGCAAAGGCGAAAAGGACACCTGGAGTCTGAAAATACCTCCCAGAAAACACACCCTGGTCACCACCCTTCACTCTCTGCCTGGTTTTGGTGGCGTAACCTGGCAAAGGGTCACCAAAAGTCCCTTCTGCATGGCAAAGGTGCCAGCTGCCTGTCTTGGTTGTGGCTGCCCCCGTGGATGGAGCCCAAATGCATCCTCTTCTCCCCAGCTGTATCCAGGCCTGGTTGTCCAAGAGGCAAAATGGCAAGATAATGAGAGCGATGCAATTAGAACTAATTAGCTGAGTGGGAAACCCATTCCCAGCCAATTAACGCTGAGAGACAAGGACTGCAGGATGGGAAGTGGAGACCTCGCTTAGCTGCTCTCAGCTCATTCTGCTTCCAGGAACCAGGGGCAAAGAAACAAATTGTTTTTTCATTAAAAATAATTAGATGACCAGTGTCATACCCACCGTGGGAAGGTGGGAGGGGAATTGGACTCCCATTCTCCCAAAGATGCCCAGAAGTGGCTTTTTCCACAGCAGAGGGAAGAGGTGCCCAGGTCAGAGAGAGGATTTCAAGCCCACTGTATTGGAAAGCTGTAAAAATAAGAGCAGCCAGGTGGCAAAATGCTCCTGCCCATCACATTCCCAACTGTGCAAGGGAATGTTTTGGGAAAAAAATCCTGAAATATAGATATTTCTTCCAATCTTTTTATGGGGATTACATCCAGCTACGCAGAGATTCACATTCCTGGGGGTTTCAGGCATCTCATCACCACCATCAGATCTCTGGGATCGTCACTCAAAGCATGAAGCCCTTGACATTGGTGCCTTCAGGACGTTCATCTTCACAAGTGAAGGAGTAAATACCACTGTTAAAACATCCCAGGGTCTGGCTGGATAATCCCCACGTGGAAAGAGAGACTGAACCCAGCCCATAAATCGCCTCCAGGGCACAGTTTCCCCCGGAGCACCGGGAGAAAAAGCTGCTGCAAAGAGAGAACAAAGTGTCAGCATCTCACTCTTGGAGGTGAAAGCAGAGCTGACAGGGGGGTGATTTATGGAAAACCAGGGTCTCTTTGGGAGGGAAGAGTTTGCAGGAGCTGTGCCAGCCGGGGGGGGAAACACAGGGTTCAGCTCATCAGCCAACTGCAATATTTCATAAGTGGAAGAGATAGGCAATGACCTTCCCCTTCAGAGACTAAAATTGTTTCTGGGTTGAGCCTTTCAAAAACAAAAAGGCATCCATTTGTCTGTTTGTCTGAATACAAGAGGCCTGAGATCTTATCTCCGAGCTGTAATTCACCGGCAGAAAGAGGCGGGGGAATGAGATTTAAGAGCACTGAGCCTGCATTTCCAAACCCTCATTTGGGAGCTGAGGGTTCACCTTGACCTGGAATATATAACCATGATAACAAGAGATTAAACAGAGGCCTCCATGACATGTTCCCCCCTTGGCTGAGTCTGGTGAATAAGGAGATGTTGAATCATCCCACTTCAAGGATGTATTCCTTCAAATTATAGCTGGTTCCCAAACCTGCTAATACCTTCTCCAGGCCATGGCTGACATGGTGCTGGAGAGCTCCAGCTGGATGGATGAGACTTTCCTGGGGTGCTCCTGGGCACAAGACTCCCAGGACAACACTGACATTGCAATGACTTCCAAATTCCTCTATTAACCATTTTATTCCCAGCTGGGGACACAGAGCCTTGACACAGCTGAGGGAAAACAAACCACATCAAGCCATGATTCTACTCTGACAGCACCAGGGGAGGACCTCAGGGTGAGGAAGTCACAAATCCCACCAGAGGCTCCTTCCAGGTATGGAATTCCAGAGATTCGTCCCGGCTGAGGTGGTTTGGGACATGAGGAATGTTTAGATGTCATGGACTTCACTGGAGAAGTTTATGATCCTGAGCACCTACGGGGTTGGATTTCATCTGCACAGGACCATGGACTGCAGTCCTGGCTGGCTTTGTCCTTGTGGGAAGGAAGGAAGGAAAAGGGTATTTCAACAGACTCCTCAGGGGTGGGACAAAAATATCCCATCGCTGGCTCTTAATGTTTTGCCACAGTTGGAGACCTCACAGAATTATTCTAAAACCTCAGGTTATAACAACAATCTATTTGGTGCAGTGGCAGGTTTTGTCCCAACCTCCCTCCTGTCCTGCCTGTCCCATCCTCTGCAGCTTCAGCCCTTGGGCAGCATCATGACTAAGGGCAGGGTGGGTCAAAATTGTGGGAGGAACCCAAATATCCACAGACTGTGGCAAGTAGCCAGAAATCAAGGAATCAGAGAATGTCCTGAGCTGGAAGGGACCCCCAAGGATCAACCCTGGCCCTGCACAGACACCCCAACAATCCCCCCTGTCCCTGAGAGGATCACCCAACCCCTGCTGGAGCTCTGGCAGCCTTGGGGCTGTGCCCACTGCCCTGGGGAGCCTGGTCAGTGCCCACCACCCTCTGGGGGAAGGACCTTTCCCCGAGATCCCACCTAACCCTGCCCTGGCACGACATCACGGTGCTCCTGGGAAGATGGTGAGGACGGGCCACCCCTCTGACTGTGGGGGGCAGGAAATTGTGCCACCAGGTAGGGAGGGTGACACGTGGCTGCGATGCCTGGTGGCAGGTTCCCATGGGGGATTTCTGGGACATCCATCAGTGTGGCAGAGAGTTCTCTCTGTCCTGTCCACACCCCACCACTCCTCCTTCTGACCTCAGCCCGAGAGGAGGATGGAAAATGTGCCGCTCCAGTATTTACAAACCAGCCGGGGAAAAGTCTCACTGTTTCTGGTTCCTTAATCACTTAAGTGGTGACAAGAGTTAACGATCCCTGAAGCTTTCCCAGCAAATGTTCCTTGACATGCCATTTTCCACACATCTCGGTGATGGATAGGGAGGGAGAAGTCACTTTCTGACAGGCCTTCTCAATTATTTAATAAGGCAGATTCTAATAACTTGGGGAAGTCCCCTAGAGAAATGGAAGAATAAATACACTTCCCCTTTCATTCTGTGAATAGCTGGAGATGAAAATGGATTGCCCCCTCTCCTGTTGCCTGTCAGGTTGGTTTCTGGGATGGTGATTTTCCCTGGTTTCATCTGCCTGTTCCTGGCTTTTGGAACAGGAAATGAAAAAACAGAAAATGAAAATGGAGGGAGGGGGTAATTTTATATAAACATGGTCAAGAAAAGGTGGTGTTGTATCAAAAGGGAGGTGGGCTTAGAAAATCTGACTGACTCTTCCTTGCTTTTGGTGTCTCTCCCTTCAGATTACAACTCTTTTTAGGATCAGGATCACAGTCAAGGGTCAGTAAGGCTCTGAGCACAGCAGGACTTGGCAAGTGGCAGCTCTTCTGCTCATGGAATTCTGCAGAACTGGATTAGCACTGGACCAGCCACTGCTCTTCTCCTGGAAAACCACCGAGTCAAGAGATTTAAAGGGGACCCAGGGGGGTTGATTTGCAAGAGCAGGACAGCCTGCTTTGTCAGTCCCATCACACTGCACCAAAAAGTTACAGTGGATATGGTAGAAAATATTATTCAGGCACCTCTGTAAGTCCTGCAGGTCCTTCTGAAGGTACAGAACAAGAGATCTGCTCTTTTAGATTAGAATTGTAGAATGGTTTGGGTTGGAAGGGACCTTAAAGGTCATCCCATCCCACCCCTGCCATGGGCAGGGACACCTCCCACCAGCCCAGGGGGCTCCAAGCCCCGTCCAACCTG
>JAWMRC010000157.1:62231334-62259192 GCA_035584755.1 Thripadectes ignobilis | reverse complement strand
TGCATCCCAAATCTTCCCCTCATAACCCTACCTGCATCCCAAACCTTCCCCTCATAACCCTACCTGCATCCCAAATCACCCTACCAGCATCCCAAGTCTTCCTGCCAGCATCACAAATATTCTTACCACCATCCCATATCTTCCCCTAATAACCCTGCCAGCATCCCAAATCTTCCCCTGATAATCCTATCTGCATCCCAGATCTTCCTACCTGCATCCCAAATCTTCCTCTGAGCCCCTTATACACACAATACACCACATCAAAGCAACCAAGGCCAGGTTGGACGGGGCTTGGAGCACCCTGGGCAGGTGGGAGGTGTCTCTGCCCGGGGCTTGGAGCACCCTGGGCAGGTGGGAGGTGTCCCTGCTCAGGGCTGGAACTGGGAAGTCAATAATCTTTAGGATCCTTCCCAGCCAAACCATTCAGTGACTCTGAATTCAAGTGGAACAAACTCCACTCCCCGCTCGGGGGGTTTTGAGCTCTGTGCTTACGGTGCAAAAAGCCTCCAAATCAAATGTGCAGCCCTGTTTCATCAGTTACATAATTACTCTGCTCCCACTAATTAGCAGCTGACTGTAAACAGAACTTTCATCCCAGCAGGCATTCCCTGGCCGGGGCACGGCTGGAAATGCAAGTCAGGCTCTGGTGCTCCATCCAATGTGCTCCAGAATGCCCAGGACTCATTCTCCTGTGCTCAGGACCATTGGTAGGGGCACAGAAGGATGAGTCCATTTAAATTTAGGAGGGAAAGCAAATGCCTAGGGAAAATATGCTCAGCTGGGGGGAAAAAAATAAGCTTAGCTGGGCCAAATAGTGACAAATTGCTCCCGCTGCTGTCAGGTGGGGAGAGACCTTTTTGGAGAGGAAGGCACTGAAGAAATGCCACGTTAGACTCAGCAGAAAGACCTGAGATGATGCAGTTAAATCCCTCGAGGTTGCAGGGTAAATGCAGCTGCAGCAAAGAAAGCAAAGAGGGGGATCTGCCTCCAGATAATTAAATGTTCATCTTGATGCCAACGGGAGCAAACGTGGATTCTGCAAGGTGAGGGGAGGACAGCGGGGAATGCAGGGCAGGGGAGGGGACAGAGGTACCCCCAAAGCATCCTCATCCATGGGGGACACTCTGAATAGAGGTGGGGGGTCTGAAAGGATCACACACCAGGGAGGAGTGACGTTGGATTGGCAGAGATCACACAAAACCCACGAGGTTCCAACAGGAGGTTCCATCCTTTTTGGAGCTGAGCTCTCCAAAACACTGCAGAGAAACACTGCAGAGCCCCTGCTTGGCATGGAGAGGTCGTTTCATCCCAAACCACACGTTAAACGCCCTCATCAAGCCAAGGCAGTGACCTCCCAGCCCGGGCCATGCCTGCAAGACAGGCAGCTTCCAAAGTCATTTAGCAGAGGTGAGGACTATCCTCCTCCTCAGCTGCTTCAGTCACAGCTGTACAACCCCAAAAATGCCTGCTGGAATAGTCCCTGTGAAGCTCGACATAACAGCAAAGGGTTGGTCTCTTCTGCTGCACAACAAAATGAAAATTATACGGGGTTTTAGCACCACTCTCGAGGAAAAAGCAGCACAGTTACAGTCCTGGTGGCTGAAGATCCTGAATTAACCATTTCCTGAGGCCCAGTCAGGCAAATTATTGGAGTGTCTTTAAAAAGCATAAACTTCTTCAGGAGCTTGCTGAACTCAGGCTTAAAAACAAGCTCCAAAGCACAGAAAATCACTTTTACCTCCATCAAAACCTGGGAGCCTCCTTCGATGTGCAAAACACACAGTCCAGGAGTAGATCAACTACAATTTCATGCAAGGAAAGAGCAGGTTAATCAGCATTGCTGGATTCCCCACAAGGCTCCAGGAGAGTTTCCCAAGCCCTTGATACCAACTCAGCTCCAAATGGAAAGGTCAAGCAGTTTCTGAGAACTGCAGGAACCTGCCTTCTTCTCCCAGCGAGTCCTTATCCTGGACTTCACCTCCAGGGTTCATTCCCAGGCAAAATTTCAGGGAGATTCAAAGTAAAGGCAGTAAAAATCAAGATAATAATAAGAGGGGATTGTCTCCACTGCCAAAGAGCATTCCCATCCAACTAATGAAAGCCAGAGGGAAAATTCTTCCTCTACCTGAGTCTGAGCTTGGAGCCAAACTGCAGATGGACTGGAAGGGAAGTCAGTGAGGACTGGCCATGAGGGACCAGCCCAAAGAAAGCAGATCACCCCTTTCTTCCCAAGTATTGCTCTCCTGGACACCTGGGATCTTCCATCCTGTCCTCATGGGAACCCAAGTATTGCAGTCCTGGGATCTTCCATCCTGTCCTGATGGGAACCCAAGTACTGTAGTCCTGGACACCTGGGATCTTCCATCCTGTCCTCATGGGAACCCAAATATTACTCTCCTGGACACCTGGGATCTTCCATCCTGTCCTCATGGGAACCCAAATATTGCAGTCCTGGGATCTTCCATCCTGTCCTGATGGGAACCCAAATATTGCAGTCCTGGGATCTTCCATCCTGTCCTGATGGGAACCCAAATCTTGCACTCCTTGGATCTTCCATCCTGTCCTGATGGGAACCCAAATCTTGCACTCCTGGGATTTTCCATCCTGTCCTGATGGGAACCCAAATATTGCAGTCCTGGGATCTTCCATCCTGTCCTGATGGGAACAAGGGCTCGAGTAGCTGAATGTGACAGATGGGGAGGTCTGAAAGCCCTGAGAAGACCCAACCACGAGCCCCAACCCAAACCTGCCCTTCCTCAGGCTCCTCTGGTGGGACTGCAAACCTGGATTTACAATATATCCCCGAGTTTCCTCCCCAAACACCCTCCTGAGAACAGGGAGCAGATCCCATATTACCTTCCCAGGGGGCTCCCAAAGCCACAGCTCCAAGGACAGGCAGGGCCATCAGGTGGTTCTTTGAATACCAAAGCACAAAGCCCAGAGAGGGGCCTTTTTTTCTTAAAAAAGCCCCACAAATTGCTCTGCCCGTGATTAATGAAACAGCTCCGGGGCTGCCACAGCCTCCTCTCTGAAGGTACGTGAGCACAAGGCAGAGGTCACAAATGAAACGTCCTGGAACACCAGTAAAAAAAGCAGTTTTTGTTTCCCCTTCAAGGATCCCCGGTGTGGAATTCTGCCCAGCAAAGGGTTGCCCGCAGCGAGGCTCGGGGGCTATTCTTAGACTCATTATTTGCATCTCCACTGCTCTGCAAACCTACAGAGGGGGAACCGAGCTCACCGTTTCTCCACCTGAGGCTTTACTTCATTAATGAAAGCGCCATCAGACGAATGACAAGTTTATTTTAATGATTGCACTCCCCTAATTTCGGCGGTGCAGTCACCGAGGCACCCGTGGATGTGCAGATCAGCAAATGAACCTTGTGTGTGTGTGTGCAGCTGGAGCACACAGGCAAGAGCACTAACGAGCTTGATTTGCTGATCAGCAAATTTGTAAGTTAGTTAAATGACTGCAAAGCTCTAATTTGTTTAAAAAAAAAAAAAAAATTAATTTTCCCATCAGCGTTTTTACAGGAGCCCTCAGTCCCTCACAGGAAGAAGGAACTCCATGGCAGTCAGACTCTGCCAGGAGGGAGCCGTGGGGATAAAGGTTTCAAATTTAGGGAAGGAGTAATCCCTGAAGCACCAGGAGAACACGGACCCTGCACTCAGCTCAGCTCCACCACCTGCCAACCTCTGTGGGAGGATCCAGGACCTCCTTCCAAAGGTGTCCCAGATCATGCACACCTTTATATCCTTCCCAGTTCCCCAAACCTCTTCCAGGACCTCCTTTCAAAGGTGGCCCAGATCATGCACACCTTTATATCCTTCCCAGTTCCTCAAACCTCCTCCAGAACCTCCTTCCAAAGGTGTCCCAGCTCAGGCACAGCTTTATATCCTTCCCAGTTCCTCAAACCTCCTCCAGAACCTCCTTCCAAAGGTGTCCCAGCTCATGCACAGCTTTATATCCTTCCCAGTTCCTCAAACCTCCTCCAGGACCTCCTTTCAAAGCTGTCCCAGATCATGCACACCTTTATATCCTTCCCAGTTCCCCAAACCTCCTCCAGGACCTCCTTTCAAAGCTGTCCCAGATCATGCACACCTTTATATCCTTCCCAGTTCCTCAAACCTCTTCCAGGACCTCCTTTCAAAGGTGTCCCAGTTCAGGCACAGCTTTATATCCTTCCCAGTTCCTCAAACCTCTTCACAGAATTATTCCCTTCCATCAAACCTCTAAATTTAGGTGTTCTGAGAGTGCGGCTCCTTCAAACACTCAACTTTGGGGAGATAATTCAGCCCTCGACTGTTTGCCACGGGTGTATGGAGTGTTTCTCACTTCTATTGTGTGAGGATGTCGGGGGCATCGGAGCCCTGCAGAGAAGAAGGCCATGGAAAGGATAAAAAGCTCCGTAAGGGGAAGCTACGCCTTCCCAAAACAAGGCAGGCAGCAGCTCTGCGAGGAGAGAAGTGGTGCCACTTCCAGCAGCTCTCAGGAAGGGGCTTCTTCTCTCCCCAAAAACAACGAGCAAACACAAAAATTCCAAGTGCAGACACTGAAGGTAAAACGGGAACAAATGGGAAAGTGTTTCCCTTAAATCGTGGTTACGGCTGTTTTCTGCTGGGATTTGTGTCACTCCTTTCTCCAGATTTATTCCCTCCCTCCCAGGAAAAAGGTCAAAAGATCTTATCAAGCAAAAAACGTCTCTCACAGCCACAGCTCTCCTCAGAAAACTTTGCTTTTCAGCCAGTGGGGACTAAAAATAGCAAAATGATCTCATTTTCTTACACATCTTCACATGCTCAGCACGGCAGCACCTTCCAAGAGCTCCCCCCACCAGAGAGCTCCTTGGAAAATTCAGTGTTCCAGGTCAAACTGAGACTCTTCCACCCATTCCAACGTCAGGACTCAGCAGGACCTCTCCACAACATCTCTTCCCTCGTGATCCAGCATCTCCATCTACTTCCAGCAGGCACAGTTTGCTCTGCCCCCAGCCCAGCACTTCTCCCTGGTGAAAGCTGTGCTCAGGGCAATTCCCACCTGGATCCCACCAGCAGTGACCATCCTGAAAGCTCCACTTTGAAAGGACACCTGGTGAGCACGGGGGTCTCATCCCTGCCCACATTCCCAGGGCTGCCTTTCCCTGTGGGCTGCTCCACCTCCCCAGGATCATCACATCCTTCCCAGAGCATTCCTCTCAGGTCTCCCACGTGTTGGGCGCTTCCTCAGGCTCCTCCAGAGCCCTTGCAGAAACCAAAGCCCATCCCTCACCCTCTCTCCACCACTCCCAGCCCGGATCCTCGAGCTGCCTGAGCACCAAAGCCATTCCAGGTGCTCAGTCCCTCCCTGTCTCCAGCTGAAGCCCATCCCAGAGTTTCCCCCTGTCACTCTCCTCCTCACATCTCCTCTGCCAGAGATCTCCACTGGGAAGGACACATCCACTTGCCTCAACCCAGCTGGGAGCTGCAGTTCCTGACCTGTCCCCACCCCTGGGCTTCAGCTGTCACCTCCAGCCATCACTCACAGACACAGGTCACCGGTGGGTCTCCCACTCTGGGACTCCTCTCCCGGTTCCTCAGCCTTGCTCTGAATTTCAGGATCAGCTGATTTTTTTTTTTCCCAGCCTCCAGCATCTCCTGCTGGTTTTTCCTCAGTCACTCCAGAAGGAGCTTCACCTGCTGCTACATTTCCACACAGAGAGGAAGATGAGTTTTGGGAATTCCCAGAAATAACCAACCTGACCTGTGGAAGGAGGAACCACAGGGATGTGCCTGCCCAGAGCTGATGTGTTTGGGAAGTGGCCACATGGGAGGTGCTGGAGCAGGAGGTGAGGATGAGGAGCGGCCACAGAGGTTGGTTGGGGTGAACTCGTGGAACTGAGAGATCCCAGAGAGGTGGGATGGGACAGAAAAGATGCAGGAAAGCAGGAAACCCACAGCCAGAAAGGATGGTTGTGGGGTGGACTCCTCAACACAGAGCTGGAATGTGCCCTATAAGCAAAGCACCACGTGGAGGCAGAAAACCACCCATTCCCACGGGACCACTGCTCCAGCCCTCCTGCCCACCTTGGCCAAGGTTTGACTTCCAGCTCCTCCCTTTGGCAGATATCCAGCCAAACCAGAGGGATAAATATCAGTCAAAACACTTTAAGTGGCCTTTGCATGAACAGCTCCACCTTGCAGAGATGACATCTGTTGGCTTAGTCCCGTGTGCTCCAGGAGCCATGGAAAACCACATGGAGACCCACCAAACCCTGGAGTTAAACCTGAGCATCAGGTCCCTGTCACACTGGCACAAATATGCCACAAGAGTTTGGGCAGCTGCTTCGGTATCTCTCAGCTGGACCAAACGCCCCCCCATCCCCTGCCTCCCTCCCTGCAGATAAAAGGCTGCAGGGTCTCTCCCTTCCCCTTAATTTCATTTCATAACTGATGTCATCCAATAAATGCAATGGGTTATCCTCACAGACATCCCCTCTGCAAACCTCATCCAAAGGGATGAAAAGCCAGGATGGAAAAGTTCTGCAGCTCCTAAGAAGGAAAAGATTCAGAGAATTCCTTGAGCTGGAAGGGACACACAAGGATCATCCAGTCCAACTCCTGGCCCTGCACAGACACCCCAACAATCCCACCCTGTCCCTGAGAGGATCATCCAAACCCTCCTGGAGCTCTGGTAGCCTTGGGGCCGTGCCCACTGCCCTGGGGAGCCTGGTCAGTGCCCACCACCCTCTGGGGGAACCAAAAAGGCAGTTTCCCAGGTCCCAGAGAGATCAAGGAGAACTTTCAGGTACTAAAAATACACAGAGTGTTCTGATAACTACTGAGGGGCTCACCAGTGCAGGACATGGTGTATCAGCACAGATGGTGACATGGGCACTGCCCAGAGACTCAGCTCGCAGCTCCAGTGCCCTCTTGCTCAAAAAGGGAGCAGGTGCCTCAAGGAACTAATTTATGCGCAGTATTTAAAATTTAAAAAAAAGGAAAACACTTACCAGAAGGTGACAGAGCAGGAAACTGCCTGTCCAGCCACGGACACTGCAGCAAGAGGGTCACTTGGTTTGCTCAGAGAAGAGGATGCTGAGGGGAGACCTCGTGGTGGTCTGCACCTTCCTCATGAGGGGCAGTGGAGGGTCAGGGACCCACCTCTGCTCTGTGGTGACCAGGGACAGGACCCAGGGAGCAGCTGGAGCTGTGTCAGGGAGGTCTGGGCTGGATAACAAGGAAAGGTTCTTTCCCAGAGGGTGTCAGGCTTTGGAGAAAGGCTCACCAAGTGCAGAACATCTACCAGGCTTTAGGTCCCACCCAAACCAGCAGCACATCCCTCGCACCGCTTTTAAACCCCAAGAGCAGAGCTGGTTGTGCCTCTCTGCCAAGAAGATGCATGAAGCCCTTGGAGTTAATGAGTGGTGCAATTACAACGATGCATATTAAACACGACTGCCCCGTGTATGGCAAAGTGGTGCCATCGTGTTGCAGGGAAGTTGCTCTGTCAGCTCCCAGAGGGTGGGATGAGTGGGACAGACACATGGAGCGTTTCTCCAGGAGCCACAGACACACCAAGCCCCAGTGTCCATCTCCATGAGCTCAGCCCGGGCTTTGATTTGCACCTTGCTGCCAGGCAGTGGGATCCCTGCAGCAGGAGGCACAAGGCACAGTGGCAGACGAGCCTCAGACGAGACACGCCGCTAATGACGAGCGTGGGAAGTCTCCTGGCATCCCTCCAGCAGCTCTTCACTCGGGCCTTTATAGACACTGACATGCAAGAGGTGCCACTTGGGGATGGAGAAATGAAAAGGAAAGGAGCCGGAGACACATTCTCCTTTTTTTTTTTTTTCTCTCCCCCAAATATCATATCAGACATGAGCAACAGCAAGATTTTTCAAGGTTCTTCGGCGTTGCAGAGGCGTTTAGATGGATACACAGCACAGATCCCAGGAATTAATGCACCAGCTTCCTGCAGAATAAAGAGAGAGAGAGAAAGCTTTGTACTGTACATTTATATCAGTCTTTTGCTGTGTTTGTGTTGGTGTTGGGTGAGGGAATCATTGAGTGGTTTGGGTTGGAAGGACCTTAAAGCCCACCCAGTGGCACCCCTGCCATGGGCAGGGACACCTCCCACCAGCCCAGGGGACTCCAAGCCCCATCCAACCTGGCCCTGGACACTTCCAGGGATCCAGGGACAGCCCCAGCTTCTCTGGGCACCCTGTGCCAGGGCCTGCCCACCCTCCCAGCCAGGAATCCCTTCCCAGTATCCCACCCAGCCCTGCCCTCTGGCAGTGGGAAGTCATTCCCTGTGTCCTGTCCCTCCATGCCTTGTCCCAAGTCCCATCCAACTCTCCTGTAGGCTCCCTGTGTTGTCCCAGCGGTCAGAAGGGATTAAATCCCATACAAATTTTTGGGATGCCCATCTCAGCCCCCAAACAGTCCATCCCCTGATAAAGCAGCACAATCCTTTGCAGCCAAGAGCTCTCTCTCTCAGTCAGGAGCTGCACTCCCAACGTGCCCCTTCCCCCTTGCGAGCCAGAACACTGCAAAGTTCCTCCTAAATTTGCTTTGAGAAGCATTTCTCAGGTTTCATATCCAGCCAAATCAATGAATCTGATTTTAGCAGAGAAACAAAGTGGTGAGTGCTGGCTGATTCAGGCATTTTCCTCCGCTGTGATCCTTGATGAGAACAGTTTTTCTGAGGAATTTTATTTGCTTCAGCCTCAGTCACAGCTTCTTTCCTCCATCAGGTCATGACACTCCAGCCAGGGGTTTCCCAGGACCATGAGGGTGATTCAAAACCTCCCTTCATAATAAAAGTACATTTCCCAAACTCTGTCCGAACAAGCCCCTGGCACCATGAGAAGGAAAACAAGGCAAGAGTTTCTCACTGCTTGTGATACCCTGTGGAAAAGGGTCAAAAACCTGGATGGACTCGCTCAGCTTTAGCTGCTACAATGAATGTTTGGTTCTTTTCTTCTGCTCTGGTGGGATTGTTTCTCTCCCTTGATCCAATATGTCAATATTTCTAAGATTTAAGTCTAATAAATAAGGAAATCCCAGAGTTTGCCTCTTCCCACAGCACAGGATACCCCTAGTGCAGCTACGTCGGTTCATACAGAGACCTCTCCCAAAATCCAAGCAAAGAAAATCCTCACAAGTGCAAATGCAAAGAAGCAGCTGCTTTTCACCATTTCTGCCCCAAAAAAGGCCACACAGCATTTGCTTCAAGCAGGCGGTCAGGGCATGAAACTCTCCCAAAATCCTTACTCAGCCACCACGATCCACATCTGCTTCCACGAGTCGTGGGCAAAACCAACAGTGCTGAGATTTAGATGGGATATTGGGAAGGAATTGGTGGCTGGGAGGGTGGGCAGGCCCTGGCACAGGGTGCCCAGAGAAGCTGGGGCTGCCCCTGGATCCCTGGGAGTGTCCAAGGCCAGGTTGGACGGGGCTTGGAGCACCCTGGGCTGGTGGGAGGTGTCCCTGCCCATGGCAGGGGTGGGATGGGATGTCTTTAAGGTCCCTCCCAACCCAACCATTCCATGACTCCCCGACCCACCATCAGC
This sequence comes from Thripadectes ignobilis, assembly GCA_035584755.1. Classification (NCBI taxonomy): domain Eukaryota; kingdom Metazoa; phylum Chordata; class Aves; order Passeriformes; family Furnariidae; genus Thripadectes; species Thripadectes ignobilis. The sequence goes on along the minus strand of JAWMRC010000157.1, from coordinate 62,249,644 downwards.
CCACCATGCCACGTCTCTGAGCAGCCCTGGAAAACCAACAGCCATCAAATGCCAGCAGCTTTGGCTGCCCTCTTTGTCCTGGGTTTTGTTGCGCCTTGTGCTCCATCTGTGCCGCCCCCCCAGCACCCTCCCGGTGGGGGGAGGCGAAGGGGAAATGAGCAGCCTCCCTGGAATTCTTTCCTTTGCCATTTCATTAGCATGGAGAGCACCTCCTCGCAGATGGGGATGCAGATTGGCAGCCACCTCGAGCCTTCGCCGCTCCCTTCTGTTCGCTCGCGCTCTGCCAGCAAAGATTCCGTCCCCAGCCAGGCTGGCACTCGGTGCCAGTGGCACACAGTCCCATCGAATTAGCCCTTCCCAGGTTCACTGGAGCAATTTCCATGAAGATTTGCTGTTTGCTCGCCCAGCCCCTCATCTGGGGCTGTCAGATCCTTACCTACCATCCCCGCTTAGGATGCTCTCAGATTAATAGTTATATTTTTAGCAGGCAAACGGGGTAATAAGATTCATTTTAAGCGAGTGCCTTGACAAAAATATCCCCAGACTGATTTCCTGCAAGAGACTTCATGCCCCTAAACTGAGGGGCACGGAATGAGAACGCCCTGCAAAGCAAACTTGAGTTGAACCCGACTAAACCCAAATTCCAAACAGCCCCAAATTCCAGATCCCGGTAATCACCACCTCCCATTTCTCCGTCCCCCAGCACATTGCACCAAAATTGAAAACTAAATCTCCATCTCCCAGCCCAAAGTGCCCTCCCTGAGAGCCAGCAGGGGAAATAATCAGCAGAGCACGGCGGCAAACCCGAGGCACGGGCAGCGCATGGAGAGTCCAACTCAATCTTCGAGCGCCGGACGGAGGGGCTCAGATCTAAAAAAAAGGTAAAATAGCCAGGGAAGTGCAGCCCGTTGCCATGGAGACTGTGGGATGTGAAGGCAAGGACTGATAGAAACTTTACAGTTCTTTAAATGCTTATTATAACATTATGCAAAGCGGCTGGGAAGGGGAAGCGGCGAGGTGAGCGCGTTTGGAAGGAAAACAGTCGCCGTGGGATGCGCGAGGTAACAATTTAGGAGTCAGAAATGAGGCTTGTTTAAACGGAGCCATCTGAAATGATGATCTAATTACGCCCTCCCAAATTAACCAGGGGGGTTTGTTTTGAAGAGCAGAGGAAGGAGGGAACTGTCGTTGGCCACAGTGTTGGCTGTGAAATCTGGAATCGCTTCTCACCGAGAGCATCCCTTCTTCATCCCCCTCAGTTCCAGGGAGGGGTGAAACCTGGTCCGTACCAGGGTCTCACCACGGTCCTTTGGCTTTGCATCCCTGCCCTGCTGGGTCCTCCTGTGGCCTCCCAGCAGCAGCTCTGTGGGATGAGCTGGGATGGACACGGTCACACATAAAGGCAAGGCAGGGATTGGGAGCTAGGATCTCCTCTGAAACTCCAATCTGGTGCAGGAATTAGACATTAACACCCATGGGTAAAAGCAAATCAAGGCATGTCAAGAAGCAATTTCAACACCCATAAAGACCTACCATGTCACCCTGTCCCAGGATGTTCACCCATCTCCTGCACCACATGGTGCTCTCTCTCCACCTCTCTTGTAGGGCCAGAGGGAATTATTACCCTTCTTCCTGTGGAAGAAAATGGCAAACATTTAGAGAGTAACCCCTTCTCACCCTGTAATTCAGCCCAAACGTGGAGCAGGGCTGCCTGCTGTGGGCCCTTCTCCAGAGAGGGAGTCAAGTGGAGTAAATCCCATTTACAGTCGTGCTCAGGCCTTTGGGCTCAGCTCCTTCCCGTAGTCATTTGTCAAGTGCTTTTCATCTGAAACATGATTCTGGGATTCAATTACTTTACAAAGTCAATATTTTAGGTCACAGCTTATGCATCAACAAAGACATCTCCTGGGATTAGAGTTTAGCGTGGTGGAGCTCTAAGTAATGTTCCCACCACTGCTCCAGCCAGAAAAGTCAATAAGATCCGTTTGTTTCCCCCACATTTCACTCTCAGAGGCTGCAAAATTATTGTTCGCTTCTGTAAATTTAAGCCATCGAGGAGGAGAAAATGTTTCTGGCTTCGTTATTTCCAGAGAGGTAAAACAGGATTGCTCCTCTCCATGTTCTCAGGAACACCTTCCTCCAGCTGAGCTGGGAAACGGGCACAGGTCAAGGAATTCCCTCAGGATGGGGTTTGGCTGTGGAAAGGGTCAACAGGAGGGCTGGAGCATCACTTAAACCCCGTGCAGAGGGGGATTTTTGGGGTCTGAGGTGTGGTTTTGGTGCTGGAGAGTCCTCCAGTCCGTTCTCATGGTCCAAACCTCCCAGCAAGGCACCTTTCAAGCTGTGCTGTGGGTACAGCCAAAGTGCTCCTAAACCAGTCCTAAAAGCAGGGCCTAAACCCTCTGCAGCAGGTCCCACGTGCAGAGACTCCCCAGAGAACAGCCCATTTGGGGCAGACCCTGCAGGGGGCTGAAGATTCCCAGGTACCTCCCAGAGGGACCAAACCCAAGCCCAGAGACTGTGAAAACCCAAAGTGTTTGGCTCAGGGGGGTTAAAGGAGTCATCCTAAAGAGCAAACCTTACAAAAGGAACCAGGAGACAGGTGGGAGGCAGCTCAGGTGAGAAAGGTAAATGTTTCCAGAGCTGGAATGGGAGGGGGAATTCCAGGAGCATCCCACAAAGTGCTGGTAAGAGCTGAGTGGGACTGGAACGTCAGGGCTGGGTCTCTCTGCCCTTGCAAAGGGCAGCCAGCAGAGCAAGAGAGGGGAAAAAAAACATTATTTAGAGTCAAAGACCACATTAACAAGGGGAAATATCAGGATAAACTGGGCACAAACACATCCAGGAAACTGAGAGAGTTTCTAATTATCTAAAGGGAAAAGCCCAAAAGAGCCTTGTAGGGAAGAGCAGGAGAGAGGGAGGATGTCTGTCTGTTTTTGGGATAGAACTGGAGGTGGAGCTCCCACCCTCTGCTCCAGTCTCAGGCTTTTTCACTAATATAATTCTTTGGGGGTTTAATTAAAGGCTTCAGGCAATCTAGGGGAAAAAAAAGGTTCACCTCTCATTTGGGAGGGGGGATTTCTCCCTCCTTATTGTGAAATTTAGCTCAGTACTAAATTAAATATTTCCCGTTCTACTTTTTCCGCCCCTTGAAATCATCCAAACAGCAAATTTAGTCTTTCTTTAACAGGCTATCTGTTGATCTTTGCCGAGGCTGCAGCACTTCATAAATCTCTGCCGAAGCCAGAAAAGCATCAAAAAAACAGAAAAAAAAAAGAAAGAGGATTAAAAGTTTATACAACTCCGATGTCTTTCCAAGCCCAGGAGTTTTTTTTCAGCAGACAGAGCCTGTCAAAGTCAGTTCTCTCAGCACTCGCTGGGGCCAAGCAGGGCCACCACAGCTCTCAGGATGCTCCAGGAGCATCCGTGGCAGATCCAGCTGCACTGCCAGGGCTCTCCCAAGGAATTGCAGGGCATTCATTGCAAGCCCTTTGACACCAAAGGCAGCAGCTCAAACCTCTGCGACACCCCCCATGAAAAACCTCCGCAGGCAAACAGAGCCCCAGGACTTGTTTCAAGGCTTGACCCCTGAGCCAACACGTGTCCCAAGAGCTGCTTTCATCCCAAACACAATCAGAGTCATTGGGGCTGGAAAAAACCTCCCAGTTCATCCCCCAGCCCTGCCAAGGCCACCACTGACCCTGTCCCCAAGTGCCACATCCACAGGGATTTTAAATCCCTGCAGGGATGGGGATCCACCCCTACCCTGGGCAGCTGTGCCAGGGTTTAACAACCCTTTCCATTAAGACTTTTCCCCGATATCCAACTTAAACCTCCCCTGGAGCAACCTGAAGCCATTTCAGGGAGAAGAGACCAAGTCCCACTTGTCTACAACCTGTCAGGGAGCTGCAGAGCGTGAGAAGGTCCCCCCTAAACCCCCCTCAGCTCCCTCAGACCATTTCTGTATTTTGGCTACCACCAACAGCCCAGCGAGGAGGAAGAAGGATGAAGGTGCCTTCACCAAAAGGAGAACCCTTGGAATGAGTTGGATTTCGGCTCAATTAGGAAGGGAAAACAAACCTGGCCATTCAGCAGCTCCTCGGGGTGGCACACCGTGGGCATTTAATGGGATAACTGGGGCTGGGAATACCTGCGGACCATCCAAGACACCCACCCAAAAGGACCCCAGCCCAAGAGGAGCTGCAAAGGCTCAGCCCCTGCAGGGAGCGCTTGTGTGGGTTTTCGGAGCTCTTTAGCAGCTCGTTATCACCACACACTCAGGGCAGGCTGTTCAATTAGCACCAGTCAGGGAAATGAGGGGATTTAACAGCAAGGTTCAGCACCAGATAGCACAAACACCCCGCTTTGACACTCTTTACCCATTGATAAGGGTTGATAAAGCTCGGAGCTTCACAGGCATTTTCCGCCAAATGAGCCATAAAATAGGATAGGTTTAGTATTATCCCTAAATGGTAAAAACCTTCCAATTATGCTGGAAGAAAAATTAGGATATCGTGCTAATTATAGCATCGGTGGCTGGGATTTGTTTGAAGAGAAGCTGCTTCAGTTAAAATAAATACCAACTTTGAAGGCACGGCGGGGGGTGGGGAGGGGATAAAAGAGGGAAGAAGGAGAATGGGAAGTGGAAGATCTGGAGCAGCCAAGTGTTGTGGGCAGCTCCTTCCAAGCAGGAGCAGCCTAGTCCAGAGCCAGCTGGGTGTTCCTCCTAAATCACCTCCAGCGAGCACCCACATCCCATCCCAGCTCCATCCTCACCCCAAAACAGGGTCAGGGTCAGGGTTAGGGTCAGGGTTAGCCTTTCTCCAGGCTCTCAGCCAGGTGCTTCTCCCAGCTGGGACGTGCAGTCACCACAGAGGTTGGTGCAGCATCAGGACACCCTGTGGATGTGTCAGGATCTGTCCCAATCCAAGCGATTCTTCTCCTGCCACCACGGGAAAGATGAGAAGCCCAGGGGGGAGGCAGAAGGAGGAGCTGAGAGTTTACAAACAGTAAATGGCCCTTGGTGGCCCTGCAGAGCTGGTTTAGGGGTTCTCCAGGACAAGGATGGGTTCAACAATAGATTAGAATCCTGGAATAGCCTGAGCTGGAAGGGACCCCAAAGGATCATCCAGTCCAACCCTGGCCCTGCACAGAAACCTCAACCATCCCCCCTGTGCCCCAGAGGACCATCCAAACCCTGCTGGAGCTCTGGCAGCCTTGGGGCCGTGCCCACTGCCCTGGGGAGCCTGGGCAGTGCCCATCACCCTCTGGGGGAAGGACCTTTCCCTGAGATCCCACCTAAATCTCCCCTGAATCAGGGAGATGATAAAGGTATGAAGATTAAACAATAGAGTTAATTCTCATTAAAAGAGGAAAACAATTAATACTAAAACTGGTTTTTATAAAATGCCCAGGCCTGGCTTGAGGAGCTGCTCAGGAGGGAGACCCCCCAGCACAGTCCGTGTGTCACAGGTGACCAGGACCCAGAGCAGAGCCAGGCTCAGAATTCCTGCAGAATACCCTCATCCATCCCAGAATGTACATTTAAGGCCATTTCCTCCCAGAGAGAGCAAAGAGAGGGTCAGGAGCCCCCAGCAGTATTTACAGCAAGCTGGAATTAACCTCAGGACCTTCTCTGCTCTCCAGGAGGGACCACCGTGTCCAGGCAATGGATCAAAATGAGCCCTGAACCAAACCCATGGAATCCCAGAATGGTTTGGGTTGGGAGGGACCTTAAAGACCATCTCCTTCCAGCCTCTTGCCGTGGGTGGGACACCTTCCACTAGCCCAGCAGATCCAAGACAATTGTCCCAACCACCCATTTTGAGTATGGATAAACCTCCAGGCAGCACCAGGACTGAGGGCCAAGGGCTCAGTAGCCACAGTAAATATCCCCCTCCTCCTTCCAGGACATTTCCAGGAGCACATATATCCCACCCACCCATCCATCCCATCCCATCCCATCCCATCCCATCCCATCCCATCCCATCCCATCCCATCCCATCCCACCCCATCCCAACTCCAGCGGTGGCACTCGGAGCAAATTCCTGGGATTTTTATCTTGGCTGTGAAAAACAACCCCCCCAAAAAACTCACCTCCTGCAAGAATCCTGCAGAAGGCTCTGCTCTCACTGACAGCCCTGGCCACAAATTTCCTGCCCAGATGCAAAAGCAGCGAGGTGGGCAAAGGAACCAACAGGAAAGTGCTCCGAGATGGAAAAGGATGAATATCCATGGCAGCGTTTTGGTCGCACCTGATCTGTCTTTGTAACAGACATTCCGCTGGTGCTGGAGCTTTAAACGTAATTAGCATAAAGGCTGGTAATTAAGGGTGCAAATGCAGTAGGTGTCACTTGGGAATTCCATGGGGAGGGTGGGAGAGCACCGAGGATCCCCGAGGGGGAAAGGAAACATGCCCCCCTCACCCATTAATTATTCAGATTACACGTCAAGGGGGAGTAAATGTTTCACTCCACACAAAGAGAGACACAGCCCAGGAAACACAACATTCCAGGAGATCTCAGCCCCATTCCCACAGGGAATTTTGTGTGTCCTCCAAATCTCCGTGGCCCAAGAGGTGACAGTGAGGGGCAAGGGCAGCACAAAGCCCTGCCAAGGTACAGGGGACATCCCCAGCTCCTTTTCTGCAGAACCAGCTCATGCCAAGTGTGAAGGTATCCAAGCCCTGGAAAGGGGTTGCAGGAGGGGGAAAACAGGGAATGCACAGCACAAATCAACTTACCTTTTAAAATAAAAGGCAAAAAAAACAACCCAGCCTAAAATTCCAGCTGCTCCAAAACCAGGTGGGAGGTGGGAATGGCTTGGGGTTATTGGCTCTGGCAGCAAAACAGGGAAAAGAGGGAAAGCAGGAGGAGATCACTTCTTGGAAAGATGCATTCTGCAGCACATATTCATATCCATGGGAATATCCACGGGGATATCCACAGATCCACCCACAGATAGCCAAAAATTCCCCCCAAACCCCCAGGCTCAAACACTGACAACATCCCTAAACTCCTTGGGATCTTCCCAGGGGGCAAAGTCTTGGCTGAATAGGACAGGGAGCTGAATTCTGTTCAAAAGGGCTCCAAGTTTTTCAGAATCAGAGAATAAAAGGATGGGTTGGTGGGAAGGGACCTTTAAAGGCCCTCTCATCCCACCCCTGCCATGGGCAGGGACATCTTCCACTAGATGAGGTTGTTTCCCTTCTCTGGTGTTCATTATTAATGTGGGGTCAAAACTTGGGCTGTGAAAACCTTCAAAAATATTCATTACATCGAACCACAAAGTACCAGTTGATGGTGTTGACCTCAAGGGTCAGTAACAACCCTCACAGGAACTATTTGAGACAAAATTCCAAGAAAAACAAACAGGTGCAGAGTTTATGAAAACTGGAGAACTACATTTAGGTATCACCCTGCTAACCAACCAAAATATTCCAGTTTCTCCTAAATACATGGACATTGTGGCACCAAAGGGCAGCACCTTTTAATACCCACCCACCCCCCAAACCTAATGTCAGCCCCTCTGTACAAAAAGCATTTCCCTCATCCTAAAAGAGCTCCTCTAGGATTTTTGGAGGCCTTTTTACCCCACCCATCACACAAGGACTGGCTTGTTTGACAGCCCTGAAGGTGCAGACTGCTGCCTTTGAATGGGCTCCCCATGTGATGGCTCAGCTGCCAGGTTAATGTGCAGGGTCAAGGATCTCAATGGGACTCTATTTATAAGCCCCATTAATTCACAGGAGTTCATAATAATCCCATAAGGTGGAATTAGCAGCGTTCTGCTTTGTGCGAGGTGCTGGCATGGTATAGATCATGCAAAGAGGCAAAACAACTTCAGTGCTGTGGTATTATTGGATTCTGGGTGGTTGGAGATGAAGGAAAGCTTGTTCAGCAGGGGTGGAGGATCAATTGATGTGTTGTCCTGTCACACCACTCTTGCCCAAGAAGGAATGAAAAATCAGATTGTAAAATTATAGAATTTACAGAATGGTTTGGGTTGGAAGGGACCTTAAAGATCATCTCATTCCACGGGCAGGGACAGCTTCCATAGCCCAGGGTGCTCCAACCTGGCCTTGGACACTTCCAGGGATCCAGGGGCAGCCCCAGGTTCTCTGCCCAACCTGTGCCAGGGCCTGCCCACCCTCCCAGGGAAGAACTCCTTCCAATATCTCATCTAAACCTATTTTCCTAGTTTGAAGCCATTCCCTGTGTCCTGTCCCTCCATCCCTTGTCAATAGTTTCTCTCCATGTTTCTTGTGGCTCCTTCAGGTCCTGCAAGGCCACAATGAGGTCACCCCAAAGCTTCTCTTCTCCAGGCTGGACAATCCCAACTCTCCATCCTTCCCTCCCAGCAGAGCTGCTCCATCCTCTGCCCATCCTGGTGCCTCCTCTGGACTCTTCAGCAGCTCCATGTCCTTCCTGTGCAGTGACATCCAAGGAGAAACATGGAGTCTTCACAGGGACTTCCATGGGATGCTTCAGCCCTTCTCCCATGGGCACAAACCCCTGGCATCCCTCACCCATCCCTGGACCTTCTGGCTGCAGCTCCAAACCCCACGTAACAAGCGACAGGAGGGCTCAGCACCTCCCTAAAAAAGTTTGTTCAGCTCCAGAACAACCCAATCCCCAGCCCTGCTTGGGATCCCATTAGTTATGGAACATTATTCAGCTGGGAGCAAAACCCCCTCCAGTCTGCATTATTTCTTAAGTGTCACTCCGTACTCCAAGAGGGAAGCATTCAGGAGGAATTAGGGGGGGAAAAAGCAGATAAACGAGCAGGGAATTTAGGACTGGGCTCCTGGGATTGGAAAGGGAAAAAAAAAAAAACCCAGTGTTCATCATAAAACCTGCCTTTCAGGCTGGAAACGGCAGCAATTAGCTTTGCTTCCTTCCCCAGCTCCAGGAAAGGCATTTCTTGGAGCGATTCGTGGTTGTTCCCTTTGGGAAAAACCCCTGAAAGGCCACTCAGGGCTGCCCCAGGTCCTGGTGATGGGTGGAGGTGGCCCTTGGGGACATGGGGCAGTGGTGGCCTTGGCAGTGCTGGGGGATGGTTTGGATTGATCTTGGAGGGCTTTACCAAGCTCAGTGACTGATCCTGAGATCCCACTGAACATCTCCAAGCTGCTCATCCCCCGGGGCCCTTCCCTGCGTGGTTAATTCCCTAAATCAGACAGAAATGCTGAGCTGGAGAGCGAATTCACCTCCAGCTTTGCCAGAAATTAGCAGCATGCAGATCAAATCCGTGCTCCTGCCACCCAGCTTTCAAGAAACGGATGGGAAATCAGCTTTTTCCATGGATCAGTGAGCTCAGGCACAGTTTGTCCCCACACTGGGTGTCCCCTCACCCCCCACCCTGACCCCCCGAGCCATCTCAGGTGCCAACACAACCCTCCCCTCCCACAAACTTCTTCACCACCTTGGTATTTTGTCTTTCTTGTTGGGTTTTTATTTTTTAGCCTCCAACATGTTGCTACAGCAACTCCAGCCTTTCAGCTCATCTCCAATTCGGCTGCTCCATGGAAACATCTCCCAGCCCCTCTGTCCATCCCTGCCCAGAGCTGGACCACGTGGACAAGGACAAGGGCGTTGGAAGTGCTGTGGAGGGACCCTCTTGTGTCCCAAAAAGCCCTTTGGAGTCACCAGCCCTGCACTCAGAGCCTCTGCCAGGCAGCTGCGATGCCAGGAACGCCGAGTGGGCAGGAGTGGGTGCCCATTGTAGGAGGGATCCCACCAGGAGGAATTCCCTGGATTGCTGAGGCCTTAGAGCTTGATCCAGAACCTGCTGAAGGCACGAGACACCCACAGCTGGTTTATGGCAAAAGTGCATCTTCCTGCAGCTCCACTTTGTCCTGCTGCACCTCTGCCATGTATTCCACAGAAATCATGGAATGCTTTGGGACCTTAAAGATCACTCAGTTCCACCCCCTGCCATGGGCAGGGACACCTCCCACCAGCCCAGGGGGCTCCAAGCCCCGTCCAACCTGGCCTTGGACATTCCAGGGATCCAGGGGTAGCCCCAGCTTCTCTGGGGACCCTGTTCCTGCATTTCAAGAAACCTCCTTGGGGGTTGATCCATCCAGAAGACCACTGGAATGGCACAGGCAGAAGGGCCAAAACTGCCCCAGCCCACCACAGGGTGATCCAGCCCAAGGGGTAAGAGTGAATTACTTATTTCATAGAAAATTATTATCTCATTAATTAATACGACATTTTTAACCCAAAACCTACTTCTTCAGACGCCAAAAGCCACCTCACAGCATCACACAAAGGTCTCTCCATGGAAGTGCTGCTGCCAGGACAACTCCAGCAGTCTCAGGGTCATCTTTAGGATCTGTGGTTACCATGGCATTTTTTTTTGCATATTTAAATTCAAGACACTCTTAAGGGTTCCTTGGCCAGGGCCAAATTTCATTAATATTCCAAGCGAAAACACTCAAGCACTTCAAAATGAGCAGAAATGAAGTGCTGTGCTGGCCTGCAGATAATAAATATATCTGATCATGCAAAAAGCAAGAGCAGGGTTCTGTCTCTTGGCTTTGCTAATTTTTTTTTTCTTTATATCATCTAATTTTTCCCTCTCCCAATGTCCCAACTTTCTGCTTTTTTTTCAAAGCAGAAATTCCTCCTCTCCACAGCTCCTGCAGAGAAGGCAGGAGGACAGGAGATGCACATCCTTCCCACCACCAAAAGGTGTTTCCCTCTGTCGCTTCACAACATTTCTGCTCCGTGTTTCCTCATAAATTACCAATGGATTTCCAGCCTGTTGCAGTTGAAGATAAAATCAATATATTGGCCGATACCCACAAGAGCCTCTCGGGTGGTTGGATTGAAAATTATTCCTTTCAATGAGCTCACGGCTCATTTATTGAAGGTTAAAATGAGTGTGGTGGCCAGTGGGGATAATCCAGCCCTGGGGGTGTGAGGAATGAGGCTCTGCTCCCACTGGAAGTGACCAAATTTGGGGGGTGTTGTGTCTGTACCATGAGGAGCACCCTGGATGGGTTCCCCCAAGCAGCTGTGGGTGAAGCAGAGTGGGGATGCTCCTCTTGGAATTCCCTGCTTGTCCATGTCCAGCTGCTATCGGAGCGAGGGGTTGGGAGAGTTCATGGTCGGAACTGGCTCTGCTGGTGTCACATCTTCATCTTCCACCCTTGGAGCCAAGCAGGTTTCTCTCTTCACCACCTAAACCTCACCATCCCGTGGGACTCCACACAAGGATTTCACCCAAAACTTCACCAGGACACTGGAAAAGTGAGATCTGGCAGGAAAGGTTACAAAGGACAGGATGTGTGTGGACCATCTCCCAGCTCCTGCATCCACCCCATTCCATGGGGAATGTTTTGGGTGAAATCCTTGTGTGGAGTCCCATGGGATGGTGAGGTTTAGGATGTGTGTGGACCATCTCCCAGCTCCTGCATCCACCCCATTCCATGGGGAATCCCACTAAGGCTGGAAAAGACCCCCAAGATCATCAAGCCCAACCTTGGAATCCCACACGTCATTTGTGACGTTCCACATCTGCTTTGGACACTTCCAGGCGTGGTGGCTCCACCACTTCCCTGCACAGCCTGTTCCAATGCCCAGCTGCTCTTCCAGTGAAGAAATTATTCCAAATATCCCACCTGAACATTCCCTAATATCCAGGAGAAGGCTTTGCTTTCGGCCACCACCCCCAGCCTTCACCGCAGAGACGAATAATCTGCTTTCCCAGGAAATCTTCCCGGGAAGTGCAGCTTTTCCTGCGCTCCAAACAAGGGAACGGGCACAGGACACGGAGCCTTCCCAAAAGCCGGGAATTCTGCGCTGTAAATCACCGGGAAACATTAATAAACAGCTCCATCTACTGACACCTTCCCGTGGCAACCGGGATGCGGCGTCCGGAGCTCTTTATCCCGCCACAGATCCCTGGGATGCGGGAGAGGATGGGGAAAAGTGGGAGAGGATGGGGCAAAGTGGGAGAGCTCGTGGGTTGAGATAAAGGCACTTTAATAAGGAAATCAAAACCCGTGCGAAGCAAAACAAGGAATTCTTTCCCCCTTCCCAGGACAGGCAGGGGCTCAGCCATGCCCACGACAGGCGGGATGTTGGGAAGACCAACCCCATCCCTCCAAACCTCCCCAATTCCTCCTTTTTCCCCAGCCCCACAGGCTGGGCACGATGCCCTGTGCTCTGGGCCATCCCTGGCATCAGCTGCCCTGGATGTGCCCCCCCAAATCCTGGGGGTGGCATGAGGAGCAGAGCAGCCCCTCGTGGCTCTGGCACCGTGGAAACATCCCTGAATTCTCTATGAAAATTCCCCTGGAATATCAGTTAATTGACATTAATTAAATCTGTTTTCATCTCATTAAGGGAAATTAATATCTCTTTAATATTGTATTTCAGCCAAGGAGATGAAGGTATATGTGATTAAAAAAGTTCCCAAGCAAAGGGACTGTGGAATCATGGAATGGTTTGGGTTGGAAAGGGCCTTAGATCCCACCTCATCCCAACCATGGACACTTCCAAGCCCCAGGTTGCTCCAAGCCCTGTCCAACCTGGCCTTGAACACCTCCAGGATGCTCTTTTCCAAGATCCCACTAAACTGGGATTCTGAGGCTGTACCAAGACTGTCCAGGTTCCCATCCAGAGGTTCCCATCCAGAGGTTCCCACCCAGAGCTTAATCCCAGTTCCACCCCCACACCAGTGAGGTGCAGTGGGAGCTGTGGGTCTGTGTCCCACCCAGGACCACCCAGGACACCCTCAGCCCCGCTGGATTCTCCACCAAACAGAGATCACAGCAAACACAGAGCAAGAAAATGTTCCTTATGCAATTTTAACTCCATTCCCCAAACTTCCTTTCATTCACTTGTTAAAGTTTAATCCATTCCTGGGAGACGGGGGGAGGGAATTGTCAGCGCTGCCTCCACTCTCCCCATGGCTCAGCTTTCCTTATTTGTGCTTCCCCTCTCGACAGAGAAATCTGCTTTTATCTCCTTCCTGCTTATTCAACAGCCTAAAAAATGCAGAGGCAGGAGGAAGGGGACTGACATCGGGGAGGAAACTCAGTGATGGCACATTTACTGCAAGGAAACAGAAAATCATGGAATCACACACTGGTTTGGGATGGAAAGGGCTTTAAAACCCACCCAGTGCCACCCCTGCCATGGGCAGGGACACCTCCCACCAGCCCAGGGTGCTCCAAGCCCCATCCAACCTGGCCTTGGACACTCCCAGGGATCCAGGGGCAGCCCCAGCTTCTCTGGGCACCCTGTGCCAGGGCCTGCCCACCCTCCCAGCCACCAATCCCTTCCCAATATCCCATCTATCCCTGCCCTCTCTCAGTTTAAAGCCATTAATCTCAGCAGGTGACTCAGCATCTTCACTAATGATCATTAGGAATATTAATTAAAAGTGACCTGAAATTCGGCATTAAGAAACCCTCGAGGGATTTGACCCCTTGCACCACTCCAGTTTAGGCTACAAAAAGCCATGGGAGCCCCCAGGGTGACCAGAGAGGATCCAAGTTCTTCCAGCACAAAAACAAAATGCAGAAAAGCGGGGAAAAGACGTGCAGAGAAGTGGTAATGGATCTTCCCAGCAAGGGCTGTCATGGACCACCTGAAACTCCCTTTGCCATTTCTCTCCATAAATGTCATCCTCAGGCGGATAGTTGGCTATAAAGAGATGATTTTTTCCTCGCCTCTGTGTTGAGTAGCTGTTTGTTTGAGTGTAGAAAACACTCCCGACTCGGGGCTCCCAGGGTGGCTCAGCTGCCAAATTGTGCTCCCTCCTGAGTGGAGTGCCCTGATTTTTCCTGCCACTCACCTCTTCCTACCCTCCACTCCCCTCTCCTGCCCAAACACTGCGAGTTTGGCTGGGAAGATTTGTCTTTGCTCAGGAGTTGTTGGGTTTTTTGGATTCAAAGGGGTTTTTTAGGGCACTCCATCAGTGCTTGGTGTGGTCCAGGCTCTTTGGGATTCCACACATGGGCTTGGGGATTCTCAGCAGGGAGGATTTGGGAAGCCAGGGAGCCTCATGGACACAGAAGACACATTTTCTTTTCCTTGGAGTTTCTCCCTTCATGAGGAGCCCGCCCAGCCCTCAAGGAGTGAAAGAGCCACTTGCTGTAATTAGATTTTCAGAGGTGAAGGGAACTCAGGCAGGTTCTGGTGAGTGATTACAGCGCTTAATGACGGTCTCGTTCCCCGAGGATGCTCAGGGAAAGCTGATCCCTGTTATCCTCAGCACAGGCAGGCACAGCATCATTCCAGGAGTTCCACAAACCAGGGAGAACAGACTCAGGGTCGACTTAAAGTACCTACAGACCCTCGTGGGCACATGTGGCTGTGACAGGGAAAGACGCTACCCAGGGGGATCTCTGCCATCCCTATCCCATTCCATGATCCTATCCCAGTGCACACACAGGCAACAGGAATTAATTACCCTCATTAACATCAGCTTGCTTAGCCCCAGCCTTGTCCCCATGGGATGTGGGATGCCGTTTCCTCAGCCCCCATCAGCATTCCTGCTCTAAGGAACACCCTTTGCAGAGCAGATTGGGTGTCTTTCCACACATCCAAGTTCCGTAGGAGCTTCCTGGGGAGCCACATGTTGGGTTTTCTCCCAAAAAAAGTGCAGGCTGGGCTGGGCATTTTCCATCTGTCAGTGGGAAGATGATGGAGCATCACTGTTTTATCCTTCCTCCCCAAGCAGCTCTGGGGAAGAGCTAAAGCGGAGCCGCTGCCGCTGCTCCGGCTCCTCCCGCAGCCCCCAAGCCGGTGGTTTATGGATGTCACAGCTTTAATATTCCTTTCAAAACAGGCTGTGGACATAAAAAGGCCGGTTTGTCAATCTGTGCGTTGCCCGGGGCGAAGCTGCTAATTCTGCTGCCTTGTTGTGCTTTGCAGGGAACACGTTGGCTCTCCGAGATCAAAAAAGACTCCCCAACAGGCCAGGGTTGCAGCTCCAGCCCTTGCCGATGCTGGCACATCTCACCTTCCCTGGGAGAGGGACAAAGTCAAAGATTAACATCATTAAATACCCTCCTTTTCCTTGTTTTCTCAAGAGCCTGTGGTCCCCTTGCTGATGTCATGTCACTACAACAATCAGCTGTGTCCAAATCCTTGCTGCCAAAATCCAGCGTAAAATCATTATAAAATCCCACAATGGTTTGGGTTGGAAGAGATTTGAAAGTTCACCCAGTGCCACCCCTGCCATGGGCAGGGACACCTCCCACCAGCCCAGGGGGCTCCAAGCCCCGTCCAACCTGGCCTTGGACACTCCCAGGGATCCAGGGGCAGCCCCAGCTTCTCTGGGCACCCTGTGCCAGTCCCTGCCCACCCTCCCAGCCACCAATTCCTTCCCAATATCTAATCTTACATCCAAAAATCACCATTTTGCTTTCAGATCCCAGTTTTGCTCCCTCTGTCCCGAGGCTGCCCCCAGCAGGATGAGGTGCTCTCTCACCTTCCCCTTAGCAAATATCCCAGGATGCTCTAAAACCCATTTTTACATTAATTAGCTTAAATAGCTGCCCAGACTCCACCTCCCAGTGAACACAACGTTGTCGGGCTCCTGCTGGAAACACGTGGGTAAGGTCATGGCTGAGGGAGAAGGGCAATTTAAAAGAAAGAAAGAAAGAATTAAAGAAAGAAAGAATTAAAGAAAGAAACTCTCTTTCTGCTGTGGTGGTCGAATTAAACCCCTTCAAACACTGCCAAAACATGGGAGCTGATGCTGAACAACCACAACAACCAGGGGGTTGACCCTTCACCAGGGGGTTGGGGTTGGAATGAGGTGGTTTTGGGGTTTTTGGTCAGTTTGGCTGAGCTCATCCCTGGTTTTTGGTCAGTTTGGCTGAGCTCATCCCTGGTTTTTGGTCACTTTGCCTGAGCTCATCCCTGGGATTTGGTCAGTTTGGCTGAGCTCATTCCTGGTTTTTGGCCAGTTTGGCTGAGCTCCTTCCTGGTTTTTGGCCAGTTTGGCTGAGCTCATCCCTGGTTTTTGGTCAGTTTGGCTGAGCTCATCCCTGGTTTTTGGCCAGTTTGGCTGAGCTCATCCCTGGTTTTTGGCCAGTTTGGCTGAGCTCATCCCTGGGGTTTGGTCACTTTGGCTGAGCTCTTCCCTGGTTTTTGGTCACTTTGGCTGAGCTCATCCCTATGTTTTGGTCAGTTTGGCTGAGCTCATCCCTGGGTTTTGCCAAACCCTTGCACAGCTTTGAGCTGCCAAATATTAAAAATCTGGGATTTCTCCCTCCGTGGTGGCCTTTGATCTTCTGTGCTGCTTCATTGCCTAATAAGGGCTTTGCACACTCTTCATCCTTTGCTGCAGAGGAATGGTCCTCAAAGGTGCCTGTCCTCTGCTCAGCCAGCTGTCCTCAAAAACAATGTGGAAATTTAATACCTCTGATGGGGCTCTGCTCTTCAAACGGGGGGAGGATGAAGTTAAAACTCAGCAAGTGCATTTGTTTCGTTTCCTGAGGAACCCAAGGCAGAAAACACGGTCCAACCCACAAAAGAGACAGCAAATGTCTGTCCTCCCAGTCAGCTTCTGGACCTGGAAAATCCCAAAGTGCAGTTCCATGCACACCCCCCTGCCCTGCACGGGGGGACCAGCCAGCTCAAGGTCCATCCAACCAGCTGGAGGGACAATTAAGTGGGCAAATTTAAGATGTATTAATTACCATCACTTGCCTCAGTACAGTTAAAAGAAAAAGTCGATCTTTATAGCTGGAAAATGACAGTGGCTGATTTAATTTAGGACAAAGGCAAAGGCAAGAGGAGAGCAGCAGTGAGGATTAACTCACCAGAGCAGCTCTCCTCTGGAATGTAATGAAATGAGTTAAGAGCAAAGTGAATTAGTGCTACACACTGACCTCATCCTGCTAATCCCGAGGAGTGGGGAGAACTGGGAGCCTGCACTTGCCAGCCTGGATTTCAAGGTCAGGGAGGACCAGAGTGGCCGACGAGCTGTGCCTCTGCTTTCTGCATTAGCTGAGCTGTGATCCTCAGCACTTATTCCAGCAAGGAGAGTTCCTCCAGTGCCTCTGGCACGTGGGGAACTGCTTTGGGAGCAAGGGGGGCATGAGGATGAGGGGCTGCAGGTGTCCAAGCAGCTCCCGTGCCCAGGGGGAGCAACATCTCCTGGGGTTTGGGACTTTGATGGCTCACTGAGCACATCCCTCCTGTGCTGCCCATCCATCCCGCTCTCTGCTCCTCAACGATTCCTTATCTCCCCTTTGTGCCTTTGCTCAGAGAAGTTATGGATGCTTTCAAAGCAGTTTTGTTTCCCAACCCTATTTCTCCCTCCCTGGCAAGACCTTCCCCCCCAGCAAACTGCCCATAAAGCTTTGATGGTGGCACTTAGTCTGGACGTTCTCCTCAGGGACAGGAGGCTCCAGACCCTGGAAGGAGACACCGAAGTGTTCCACAGATTTATGTACTCTGGCTGCAGCCCCAGCTCCTGGCTGAGTTTCAGGGTGTGTGCAGACACTTGGCCACCACCGAGCCACCCCCTCCTGTGGGACAAGCAGGTTGTACCTGGAGAGCTGCTCGTCCCACCAACAGCACCGTGGGATGATCCCCGAATCCCGAGCTGGATGGGACGTGGCAGGAGGGTTTGCTGAGGGGAAGGTGCTGCAGGAGCACAGCTGGACTCTCCTGCAGCATCCAGGACAGGATGGGCACTGCAGTGCTTTGGGAACTGCTGAATCTCCTGAAGCAGGATGCTGTTGGCTTTGATGGGAAGGGCTGAAGGACGCAGCGGGGTGTCTCTGGAGGGATGGGCACCAGGGCTGGAAGCTGAGCAGCAGGAATTCCAGCAAGGGCAGCATTTCTCCATGTGATGCTCACATAGAAGATCCATCCTTCCCTCATTTCCATCTCCACCACTATTGATCCCATTGAGTTATGGCCGAGCTGTGATTGACGAGGAAAAGGGGGAGATCGTTTCAAAGTCAGGGAGAACATTGCAAACCCCCAGACCCAGGGAACAGAGACGTGTCTGTGTGCAGCTGGATGAGGCCCAAAACAGGAACAAATCATGGGCAGATATTGTCCCATTGGCAGCTGGGAGGGATCAGGGACAGATGGCTTCTCGTGGTGATGTATGAGGAATGAAACCATCCCAAAAAAACCAAGGAAGCTTCAAAAGTACCTGCAGGAGCTCAGTGTCTGCAAGCTGGTGGTTATCCCAGAATCCCAGAATGGTTTGGGATGGAAGGAACCTTAAAGATGATCCATTCTCATCCCCTGCCATGGGCAGGGACACCTCCCACCAGCCCAGGGGGCTCCAAGCCCCGTCCAACCTGGCCTTGGACACTCCC
>JAWMRC010000157.1:62219938-62231234 GCA_035584755.1 Thripadectes ignobilis | reverse complement strand
GCCCAAGGCAGGACTGGCCATGGCACTCAGAGCTCTGGGCTGGGGGACAAGGTGGGCATCGGGCACAGGGTGGGCTCTGGGGGCTTTTCCAGCCTCAGGGATCCTGTGAACACCATCTAGATGGGAGGCAGCCCCATCAACACCCCCTTGCATGGTCATTTTAAGGCGTTTTCCATCAGAATGACCATTAATGCAGGAATTGAGGTGAGGAAGCAGCACCACTCCCAACGTGGCTCTCACCCCACCAGGCTGGCCCCAGGACACACAGCCAGGCCTGAGCCCCAAACCCACCCTTTGCCAGGGCCTGTGGTCACTATCCAAGCACTACCCAAGCACTATCCATGCCCTTTGCCAGCGTGGGATTTGGGGCTGCAGCTCCAAAAATGTCACTGCTGCTTCTCCTTTTGGCATTTCTATTAATCACGCCCTCCCCTTCACACGCAGCCTAATCAATGGGGACAAGTGCACAGGCCCTGGAACTGATTCCTATTATTCCTCATTACGCCCTTTGTTCCAGCCCTCTGCTTCCCAGCTGGCATTAAAGCCCCAAACCCTCCATCCAAGCTGTCCTTTGGCTGTCTCTGAAGGGCCAGCTCTGCTTTAGTTGTGCAATCAATTAGCCAGGGACCGGACCACTGGCTCGGGTACCGGCTTTAGAGCAGCCTTAATTTTGATTAATATCTCTCCATGACTTTAAAACCATATAGGCATGATTCCCTACCCAGCCATGCTTGGAAAAATCATAAATCAATCCATTCCGTTCCCTCCAGACACGCTGAGACCTTTCCAGTTGCAGCCATCCAGTTACTGCTGCAGCACTTTATTTACTGGGTTTGCTTCATCCCCTCTGCAGAGGAGAAATGCACTCAGCGAAGCCAGAAAA
This sequence comes from Thripadectes ignobilis, assembly GCA_035584755.1. Taxonomy (NCBI): domain Eukaryota; kingdom Metazoa; phylum Chordata; class Aves; order Passeriformes; family Furnariidae; genus Thripadectes; species Thripadectes ignobilis. The sequence continues at coordinate 62,230,351 of JAWMRC010000157.1, read as the reverse complement.
AGGGCAGGAATATGTTTCTTTTGAAGTAATTAATTAAAATTCCCTCCTGAGGACAGGAGAGTTTGAAGAGCTCTGTAAGAAGTTGGGAGCAAACTCTTTGGGCTTCACAGAGAGGGTCACTCCCACTCTCATCCCGAGGTTTTGCCCATCATCACATCCTTGGATCCTGCCTGGAAGGGGGGGGGGAGGAAAAATACACACAGGTACATGTGGTCATATATCTGTATGTCAAAAAGGTGCCTCAGCTTCAGACACCAGCCAGTTCAGGTCCTCAAAAGGACCATTTCAGAGCCTCAAACTGACTCATTTTATGCCCTCTCGATGCTCAAAGCCCTTCCCATCCCAGTTCCTGCCCATCCACTCAGCCCTCTGGGAGAAAACCACTAAAGGAATAATGGTCCTTTTTACCTTTTCTGTCTTTTATTCTGTTTTCTGTCACCCAAGGCACAGGTTTGGGGTCTGGTCCTGTCAGTGCAACCCAAGGCACTGTCCCTGCTAAAGAGGGGGGAAAATGGGGAATTTGTCCACAACAGAAGTGCTCTGGGAATTTTTGGATCTACAGTCCCTCTGGAAGATGAGGAGAAACCCTTTTAAGGCAGAAAACTGCAAGTGGGAGAGTCCCATCACCTCTTTGATAGCTATTTTGGAACATGGCACTGGCAGGGTTAAGATAAAACCGCTGCTCTGCAATGAAAGATTCAAAGGTTATGTCAGTTCTTCACTCCTTGCCCCGGAACCTGAGATTTCAACCAACACTTTGATCAGTTCTCCAGCCAGAAAAGGTCATTTTTGTGTGTGTTGCAGCTGGATGGACATTCAGAGCCTGTGCCAGACCCCCAGGACCTGCCCTTGGACACTCCCAGGGATCCAGGGGCAGCCCCAGCTTCTCTGGGCACCCTGTGCCAGGGCCTGCCCACCCTCCCAGCCACCAATTCCTTCCCAATATCCCACCTAACCCTGCTTTCTTTCCAATTAAAGCCATTCCCCCTTGTCCTGTCTATCCATGGATGGATGGGGGACCTGAGCTGAAGAGTGAGACTGGCCCCAAAGTATTCCAAGGAGGGGTGGAGGACAGAGCAAGGTTTTTAATTCCAGTTTTTAAGCCCAGGGATCTGGTTGGCAGCAGCCCACGGACAGGGAAATGCTGCACGTCCCAGAGGGGCCTGAAGGCAAACTGAGACAGCAGGTTTGCCTGGAGCACCTGGACAACGAGGCTGGAGCATCCCAAGGATCCAAAGCATCCACAAAGCCATTGCATCCAGCTGTCCTCCAGGGCGGGAAAGGCTCTCCAGAGCAGGGACAGCCAGAGGGAAGGTCTGCTGAGGCTCCTCCAGGGAGGAATGTGTTGGTAGAGGAAAGGACAAACCTTACAAACCCACCTGGCAGCCGGATTCCTGGCTGGCTTTGGAGAAATCCATTTGACCATTGTCTGAGGACAGTCTGACCTTCTCACCAGGGAGATGTGACACACACAAGGTGATTGTGGTTCATGTGAGCAACAGTCCAGTTTGCACCACAGACTGGTTTGAGTGGAAGGGACCTTGAAGACCATCCCATCCCACCCTTTTTCCATGGGCAGGGACACCTCCCACCAGCCCAGGGTGCTCCAAGCCCTGTCCAACCTGCCCTTGGACACTGCCAGGGATCCAGGGGCAGCCCCAGCTTCTCTGGGCATTCCAGTGCCAGCATCTCACCATTCCAACCATTCCAATCCCACCCAAACAACCCCCAAAACCTTGGAAATATCTCTTGCCCGTACAAAATTCATCACAAGCTCCATGAGTGATGCCCAGCCGGCCCCGAAAACATCTGCCTGAGGGTATCCAGACTTCATGGGACACACTTTATCCCACCAAGTCTTTACAAGGGTGAGCCCTGGGAGCCCAAATCCCCTGAGCCACAGGCCCACCAGGGGCTGGCAGAACAGAGGTGGGCATTGATTTTGTGTCACCTGCTGCTGTGACACTTTCCATCAAACACTGGGAAGGAGCGAGGGAAATATAAGTGAGTTTTTATGACTTGTGTGAACACACCAGAGCTCCAGACAAGGTGCCATAAACTGAGGGATTCCTAAGCCACAGGGCATTTCCTTGCCAGGGCTTGTAGAGAGCTGGCCACCATCAGAGTGGTGATGAACAACACCTTCACACGCACAAAAAATGGATATATTCGTGTTCCCAGAGCTGCAAGAAAATCAGCAAATCCTGGGCAAAGCTGAGCCCCCAGGCAGGGCTGGCTCCTGGGCTTCACTCCCTGGTTTTGCCTGTCATTGGAGGGGAATTAATGGAGAAACAAGAAGTAATTAAGGCATCAGAAGGCGTGTGGGGATCTCAGGTGTTTGGCTGGGAGGGCAGTTCTGCAGCGTGTGGGAGATCCTGCTTAAAATCCTCAGGTTTTCTGGGAGAAATCCCAGCTCTGCAGAGGCACTGCAGGCACAGGGGAGGAGGAGGGAGAGGAGTGAGCAAAGCCCCTCTCTGCACAGCACGAAGCTTTAACCAGAGGCAGGATCCCTGCTCTGTTTTTTATGGGATCACATCCAAGAAATCCCTGGCTCTGGCAGGGATTTGCCCTTGCAGAGCTCACCCACGAGCCCCTCCGTGCTGAGAGCTGGGGGAAGCATCACATCCGTGAGTTTGGGTTTATCCACTGCCAGGGCAGCAAAAGGGGCCCTTCACTTGCCTTTACCCTGATGAAATACTCACTTGAAGTCTCCATCACCACCCAAAAAGGGCCTTCTGATCTCAGGCCAGAAGGAAACGACAAAAATCCATAGGCAGCAGCTCCACGTGGCTGTGGGATAAAGCTGGACAGCTGGGGCTGCACAGAGGGAGAGGAGGGACAGCTTCAGCCTCTCAGGCAATGCAAGGTCACAACTGTCCACATTGTGCTCCCTAAAACTCCCTGGCAGGAGGGGAGAGCCGGGAAACAGGGACAGGAGGAGAAGGAATGGCCTCAAGTTGCACCAGGGGAGGGTCAGGGTGGATATCAGGGAAATTCCTTCATGGGAAGGGCTGTCCAGCCCTGGCACAGCTGCCCAGGGCAGGGGTGGAGTCCCCACCCCTGGGTGGACCTCTAAGACCACCAAGTCCAACCATCCCCCAGCACTGCTCCATGTCCCCAAGTGCCACATCCACAGGGCTTTGAAATCCCTGCAGGGATGGGGATCCCCCCCTTGCCCTGGGCAGCCTGTCCAGCCCAGAATGGTTTGGGTTGGAAGGGACCTTAAAGCCCATGGAATGATTCCAAACCCCTGCCATGGGCAGGGACACCTTTCACCATCCCAGGCTGCTCCAAGCCCCGTCCAACCTGGAACACTTCCAGGGATGGAGCAGCCACAGCTCCCCTGGGCAATCAGAACCATTAGAAAGCATAAATATCCAGAGCCCATTGGAGCTGGAATGATGACACAACATCACCCACTGCTGCTGTCTGGAACGGCACGGAAATCCCACTAACGGAGGAGACATCAATTTGATTTTTTAAGTTTGTTTAAAGCAGTTTGAACACTAAACAAGTAAACATTTATAACTGAATAAATAGTTTTCAGTTTAGTCAAGGAGCATTCAGCGGCTGTCGGCATAAATATTCAGTTATGGAAATTCTTTGATTGAAATAGATTTGATATGCCATAAATAAACATTGTCTGCGAGGAACACACACTCCCAACGAGCGGCACGAATCAGAGCCACTGCTGCCTGATGCCAGCCTTTGGAAAGGTTTTATTTAGAAGCACTTCTGCTCCCCACACAGCCACAGCCCATGTGCCCGGGCTTTCCTGGACCTTCAGCTTGCCATCCTATTGAACACTGGGAGCAGAATCCCAGAATTATTGAGGAAAAGCCCTGCCAGCCCACGGAGCCCACCCTGTGCCCGATGCCCACCCTGAGCACTGAGTGCCACAGCCAGTCCTGCCTTGGGCACCTCCAGGGCTGGGCACTCCACCCTTCCAATGCCTGACAACCCTTTCCTTGGAGAAATTTTTCCTGGAAAATCTTCCTTGTGCCCAGCTTTGGGATGGGGAAGGTTTAGCCAAGGTATGTTAAAGGAGTAAATAAAATTATAAAAGTAGGAGCTTGGCATCCCTGGGCATCGCTGCCTGCTTGGTGCAGGAATCAGGGGGGAGAAACCTGTGGGATTTATCCAAATCCCACACTGTAGCACTGCCTCGAGCAGGGAGCATCACCCTGGCATTCAGCACAGCCCTAAGCCACCTGGAGTGACACCCAGACCTGAGTTAGGCTCTCCTAAAATACATTTATGACTAAAATCCCTCAGTTCAGGAATGTTCGTAGTGCTGGCACGGGTGGGCAGAGCCCTGCATGGGCTTGGGAAGAAGCAGAGGAGCTCAGCATGAGGCTGGGGAAAATCAGGGACAACCTGAGCAGGGATAAAGAGCTCGGTTTGGGTGTGGGTTTAAGTTCCCTCCCCAAAATGAGTGTGCAGGACCAGAGCACGAGGCACCAACAGCGAGGGGAAGCAAAGGCAAGAACTGGAATTTCGCTTCCAATGAAATGGAATCTCCCAATGAACTGGAATTTCCCTTCCAATAAACTGGAATCTCACTTCCAATAAACTGGAATCTCCCTTCCAATGAACTGGAATTCCGCTTCCAATGAACTGGAATCTCCCTTCCAATGAACTGGAATTTTGCTTCCAATGAACTGGAATCTCCCAATTCACTGGAATTTCGCTTCCAATGAACTGGAATCTCCCAATTCACTGGAATTTTGCTTCCAATGAACTGGAATCTCCCTTCCAATGAACAGGAATTTCATTTCCAATGAACAGGAATTTCCCTTCCAATGAACTGGAATTTCCCTTCCGATGCCTCCCGGGACCGAAGTGGGAGCGAGAGGGGCAGAACCGTGGGCTGTGTGTCCCTGCCCTGCCATCCAGCAGGATACAGGGTTAAGGACACGAGGCACAGGGATTTCTCCAAAGAAAGCAAGGACAGACACCTCGGGTGCAGCCCCTGCCCGCTCCGCTCGGGGAGGGGAGCTGGGGTGTCCGGATCGCGGGTGGATCCGCAGGCAGAGGGTGCCATCTAGCTCCTGCTCCGGGATGCTGCGCTGGGCTGGTTTGCCTCCCTCTGGCAGTGGGAAGCCATTCCCTGTGTCCTGTCCCTCCATCCCTTGTCCCCAGTCCCTCTCCAGCTCTCCTGGAGCCCCTTCGGGCTCTGCAAGGGGCTCTCAGGTCTCCTTGGAGTCTTCCCTTCTCCAGGTGACCCCCCCAGCTCTCCCAGCCCTCTGATCACCAGGTTTTCTGTTTCCTCCTGGAGAGGGACCACATTTTCTTGGTCTTCCTTTTATCACCAGAAGCCTTTTTTGTTGCCCTCGATGGCCCTGGCCAGGCTTGATTCTCCCAGGGCTTTCCTAACCTAATTCCTGCCTGCTTGGACAAACTCTCTGGATCCTCTCAGGCTGCTTCTCCCTGCTCCTGCCTCTGAAGGGTCCTGTTCCCTTTTCCCTTCTCCCTTTTCCCATTCCCTGGAATGATGAGCAGCTCTGAGCTCATTTTACTCCCCCCCAAGCATTGCCTCCAGCTGACAAATGTTGGAGAAGCCTCAGGTGGAGTTTGCTCCTTGCAGGAATTCAGGAATGTCAGTCTTGGGAATATCCCCATCCCTGGACAATGTGCTGTCCCTGTTTGAGCACATTTCACGGTGCAAAAGGTGTTATCCCAGTCTCAGCTGGGGCAGAGGAAGAGCCAGATCCTGATCCAGGTGATTGGGATCCACCTGGCCAGGCCTGGAAGTCACCTCGAGGTGCTGGAAGAAGGGAAAGAGCCTGAAGATCATCCCCAGCCATAAATCCCATACCAGGGAGCCCAAGACCCCTCTGCACCAAGAGGGTCATCACAAAATCTCCCCAACGCCAGATTTCCTGCAGGAATTACTTTGCTTCCCTGCATTTCCTTCTTTTTCCAGCCTAAGGATAAGTTTAGAAGCCAGTGTTTTACCCAAAGCCTTGCAAATCCCTCCTGGAGCCTCTGACAACCATGGATTTTATCTGGTGCATAATCCAATGTTATTTAGTGGAGTTTTTCCAGGCTCCAAATCCCCTCTAAACTCAATTTCAGCTATTGCAGGCTCATCCCTCTGAAAGCCAAGGCACCACTACCTTTTCCTTGGCTCTAAGGAGGCAGCATTATTTCCCTACAGGAAAACTTGGATTAGTTGTTCACTAATAATGCCAAGTCCTTGAGGAGTATTTTGATTTTAGCTGTTCTTTAGAGGAACCAGCAGCTCTTTATAAATCATTTTGCATCCAAATTAAGCTCAGGCTTCACTTCTGTGAACCTTCAGAGGCTGCAACCACCAGCTTCAGGGAGAAACAAAATGCAATTTTCCCCAATGAGCTCAGGAAATTCAAGGTTTTGGCACCTCATCTTCATTGTATATTGAGCAATAAATACCCGGTTAAGGCAGCGAGGAGGTAAAAAGGAATTACAGGTTGTCCTACACCACTTTCTCCCTAGAGTTAGAAGGTGGGAACAACAGAATAGGGAAAAGGCAAGGAGGTCTAAAGCTTTTACAGAATCACAATGTGCCAATTCAGGTATTTTAATGTGCACAAAGTAATTTGAAAATATATTTTAGCTTTGCTCTCGACAGGAAGCTGCTATGGAATTACCACCCCAGCTATTTGGGATTTTATTTGTATTTTATTTCCTATGGAATTACCACCCCAGCTATTTGGGATTTTATTTGTATTTTATATCCTATGGAATTACCACTCCAGCTATTTGGGATTTTATTTGTATTTTATTTCCTATGGAATTACCACCCTAGCTATTTGGGATTTTATTAATATTTTATTTCCTATGGAATTACCACCCCAGCTATTTGGGATTTTATTTGTATTTTATTTCCTGTGGAATTACCACCCCAGCTCTTTGGGATTTTATTTGTTTGGGGGTTTTTTGTATTATTATGTATTTGGGTTTTGTCATGTAGATGATGAAAAGATGTTCTGGCACAGAGATCTGGGGCTCCAATACCAAAGGGTCTTTCTTGAAGTGAAACCCCCTGCCAGCTCTGAGAGCTCCAGTAATTCTGATCCTGCCACTTCCAAAGTTTGGGAGCATCCTCCTGTCTCCAGTATGTTGGTGGGGACAGGAACACACAGATTTCCCCTCACATTTTGCACCTTCACTGATTTTGTGTTTCCTCTGAAATTTTACACCTCACTCAGAGCCCCCCAAGCACAAGAAATTCAGTAAGTGGTTAAAAAGGCAACTGGAGCTTTCTGGTTTTTCAGGATCACACCAAAGCCAAACAAAACGCATCCCATGAGATTCACATCCCTGTGTCCATCAACAGAGGGGGGAAAAAAAAAACCAAACCCACCATCAGAGCAACTAAATCTCTTTATTATATAGTGTAGAGCCTCTTCACTGGAGGGTTTTCCAACAGGAACCAGGATTTAACCATTTCTCAACCAAAAAATGAGGCCCTTTATTTTTTTATCTTGTTTTAACTATGAATTGATCTTATTTTGTGTCCCAGGATTTGCTGTTCCTCCCACTGTGGGTTTAGCCCCCAGGTAGCAAGAGCTCTTAGGATGGTACCACCACCTTTTCCCCAGATCATGAAATGGTTTGGGTTGGAAGGGACCTGTCCCTGGGCAGGGACACCTCCCACCAGCCCAGGGTGCTCCAAACCCCATCCAACCTGGCCTTGGACACTTCCAGGGATCCAGGGGCAGCCCCAGCTTCTCTGACCAACCTGTGCCAGGGCCTCAAACCCTTATAGTAAAAAATACATCATTCCCTGGCTGGACAAGCCCTTGTTCATCTCTGCATCCCTTGCCAGGCAGTATCCCCACCCTCTTCCCAGGATATCTGTCCCCACTTCCAGTGCATTGGATGTACTAACCCAGCTGTAACGGTTCTAAATCACATTTTCACACTTGTGTGTTACTTCCCACTTGTTTTCCAAAGTTCCCTTAGTGTCACAGTTCCTGAACCAGCTTCCCACAGCACAGAGCTCAGTGGGAATGTATCCAGCCAGCTGGAGGAAGAGCAGCCCCCTGAGCTGCACTGCTGCTGCCAGACAGTGTCACCCATTGTCCAGAGAAGCTGTGGCTGCCCCTGGATCCCTGGAAGTGTCCAAGGCCAGGCTGGATGGGGCTTGGAGCACCCTGGGATAGTGGAAAGTTTCCCTGGTGGAACTGGATCTTTAAGGTCCTTCCAACCCAAACCATTCTGGGATTATCCCACAGCTCTTGCTATGGGCACACTTGGGTTTGTCCCCATTGCCAACTCACCACCTCATTAATAACAAAGGAGTCAAATCAAAGGCTATGAGGGATTCCCAAGGATGATGCAGAGCACCCAGCTGGGAGGGACCAGCCAGGTGCCATTCCAGGTGTGGGCAAAGCACTCACCTGCTCAGGCAGCTCACACTTCAGCTGAGGTGCTCCAAAGCCAGCCCGAACAGCAGGAGAGCAGGCACTTCCAATCCTCAATAAGGGAACTGGAAAACCTAATTCCAGGCTTTTGGTACAACTCCCTTCAGTCCCATCATATTACAACTTATGGGGCTGGAGACCTTGGGAAATGCCAGACGGAAGCGGAAGGGGTGTGTGGCTCCAACTCCCTTCGGAGGAAGCTGTGGCTGCCCCATCCCTGGAACTGCTCAAGGCCAGGTGGGACAGGGCTTGGAGCAACCTGGGCTGGTGGAAGGTGTCCCTGCCTGTGGCAGGGGTGAGACTCGATGGGCTTCAAGGTCCCTTCCAATGCAAGCCACTCCATAATTCCAGAGCTGACAGCCACACTCCAGCTCACCTCCCAGTCCCTCCAAGCCATCCATCCCTGGTGTTTGCACACCTGAAGGCTCCGGGGCACCACAGGGGCACCAAACACTGTGGACACCACCAGGCTCCAGTGGGGAAGGCAAGCAGAGCAGGGCAGCCCCAGCCCCCTGCAGGGACAGGAACCCTCACAGAAAGCAAAGACGCACCCATCAGTCTGGGAGAGAGTTTATTAAGGAATGCCGAGAGTGCCTGGGATGCCCGGGGATGCCCCGGGAGCTCCCAGATGCCTCCTCCTCATCCTCCGGGCGCTCAGTCCAGCTGCAAGAGAGGCAGGGTGGGGTGAGTGGGGTGAGCGGGGCCCGGCAGAGCCACAGCCCCCCGCGCTGCCCCGGGGCTCACCTTGATGAACCCGATGTCCTTGGCATACTGGCGGAAGCACTGCCGGCACATGTTCAGCCCGTACTTGCGGATGAGGCCGTGGCGGTTCGAGCACACGCGGCTGAGAGGGGAGAGCAGAGAAGGGTGATGGGGAGGGGGTGTGGGGTGAAGGGAGCACGGGGATGGTGTGAAGAGGTGTGGGGTGAGGGGAGAACTGGGATGGGGAGCTCAGGGATGGGGAGCTTAGGGATAAGGGGAGGACAGGGAAGGTGTGAGGGGAGCACAGGGATGGAGAGCACTGCGATGGTGTGAGGGGGACCACAAGGATACTGTGAGGGGAGCACAGGGATACGGAGCACAAGGAAAGCGAGCACAGAGATGGTGTGAGGGAGACCACAAGGATATTGTAAGGGGAGCACAGGGATAGTGTAAGGGGAGTATAGGGATGGTGGGAGGGGAAGCACAAGAAAGGCCTGAGAGGAGCACAGGGACCAGGAGCTCAAGGAAGGCCCGAGGGGAGCACAGGGATGAGGAGCACAGAGAAGGCCTGAGGGGAGCACTGGGAGGGCCTGAAGGGAGCACTGGGAGGGGGAGGACAGCGATGATGAGCACAGGAATGGTGTGAGGGGGAGCACAGGGAAGGCCCGAGGGGAACACTGTGATAGGGAGCACAGGAAGGGCATGAGGGGAGTACAGGGACCAGGAGTTCAAGGAAGGCCCGAGGGGAGCACTGGAATGGTGGGAGGGGGAGCACAGGGATGGGGAGCACAGAGAAGGCCTGAGGGGAGCTCTGGGAGCGCATGAGGGGAGCACAGGGACCAGGAGCTGAAGGAAGGCCTGAGGGGAGCACAGGGAAGGCCTCAGAGGCGCACAAGGATGGGGAGCTCAGGGATACGGAGCACATGGAAGGCCCGAGGCGACCACAGCGACAACAAGCACAACCACAGCACGAAGGCGAACACAGCGATAACCCTCTTCCCGCATCACCCACCACGAGCGCGACCCCTGCCCGAACTTCCTGGGGTGGCTCCAGTAGAGCTGCTGGTGTCCCATGGCTGCTGCAGGGCGGCGAGGAGAGGGAAATGGCGGCGGCAGGCGGGTTTTATACCCTCATGGCAGCGATGAGAGTGACTTCATGGGGCGGGATCTTCCCCATGATGTCACAATTTCTAAGGCTTGTATATTCAAAAAGCTGCGTTTTACCTCGCCGGGCGCGGTGGCGCACGCCTGTAGTCCCAGCTGCCGGGGAGGCTGAGCCCGACGGATCGCTTGAGCCCAG
>JAWMRC010000157.1:62189429-62211248 GCA_035584755.1 Thripadectes ignobilis | reverse complement strand
ACAGCAGCAGCGCGGAGGTCCCGGCAGCTCCGCGGAGCCGCCGCGGGGCAGCGATCCCCCCGCCCCGCCGCGCCGCCCCGCCGCCAACGCCTCGGCCTCGGCCGCGGCCGCCTCTGCCGCGGCGGTGGTGCCGGCGGCGCTGGCCGAGAACGCGACGCTGAGTTACCGCTCGCTCGTGTACCGCCTCAACTTCGACCAGCCGGTGCGCAACGCCGCCCGGCTCCCGGCGCCGCCGGACGTGGTGCTCGTGGTGCAGGTGCACGACCGCGCCGAGCACCTGCGGCTGCTGCTGGAGTCGCTGCGCAGGGCGCCGGGCGTGGAGAACGTGCTGCTGGTGCTGAGCCACGACCTGTGGGCCGAGGAGCTGAACCGGCTGGCGGCCCGCGTGGACTTCTGCGCCGTGCTGCAGGTGTTCTTCCCGTTCAGCATCCAGCTGTACCCGCGCGAGTTCCCGGGGCACGACCCCCGCGACTGCCCCCGCGACGTGGGCCGGGCGGCGGCGCAGCGCCTGGGCTGCATCAACGCCGACTTCCCCGACTCGTTCGGGCACTACCGCGAGGCGCGGTTCGCGCAGACCAAGCACCACTGGTGGTGGAAGCTGCACTTCGTGTGGGAGCGCGTGCGGGCGCTGCGGGAGCACGCGGGGCCCGTGCTGTTCCTGGAGGAGGATCACTACCTGGCCCCCGACTTCTACCACGTCCTCAAGCGGCTGTGGGCGCTGCGGCAGCGAGAGTGCCCCGAGTGCCAGGTGGTGTCCCTGGGCACCTACGGCCCCGTGCGCGGAGGCTTCGCCGGCCGCGCCGACAAGGTGGAGATGAAGACGTGGAAGTCCACGGAGCACAACATGGGCATGGCCTTCGGCAGAGACACCTACCAGAAGCTCATCGAGTGCACGGACGCCTTCTGCACCTACGATGACTACAACTGGGACTGGACTCTGCAGCACTTGACTGTCTCTTGTCTTCCAAAGTTCTGGAAAGTGCTGGTCCCCGAGATCCCCAGGATTTTTCACACGGGGGACTGTGGCATGCACCACAAGAAATCCTGCAGACCCTCCACCCAGAGTGCCAAAATCGACTCTCTCTTGAACAGCAACCAACAGTACCTGTTCCCCGAAACGATGAGTGTCAGTAAAAGGTACTCCATGGCTCCCCTGTCCCCTCACGTCAAAAACGGAGGGTGGGGAGACATCAGGGACCACGAACTCTGTAAGAGTTACCGCAGACTCCAGTGAGGATCCTTCTTTCGCAGCCTTTTCTTCTTGAGTTGTCCCATCGTGTCTTCTACAGGCACACACGTGTATAAACAGCATTTATGAGTTGGTTTCTGCTTTAATATGAATAAACATTCTTGTTTAAAGGTGTCCCAAAATAGTAATCTCTCATGTTTGGCAACCACGTTTTGGAAATTGGGTGACGTGCTGCAGCCCCTACTCAAAAAGTGACCTGCTGCTGTGTTTGCTGGGAGGAGGAGGAAGAGGAGGAGGAGAACACTTTTAAGTGCATCTTTTTTGGTGCTGAAGCTCTGGTGGTGCCCGTGACACCACGCCAGGGGGGCCCTCACGTGCTGTCCCACCCAGGGTCACCTCATGCCTGATCCCCGTGTCCCAGCTCGGTTGCGATGTGTCCATGGATATATGAAGGATGAAAAAAAAATAAATTCATTGTTTTTACTACAATGTAGATAAATATATGATTTTTTAAGTTCTGCCGAAATAAAAACTCAGTTGTTTTGTAATCAGAGAGAAGTCCTTGATTGTCACCAAACAGATGATGTCGTCTCGTGTTCCTAAAAAGTGAGGATGGGGTGGGAGGGGAGTTTCTCTTCTTTAATCCTGAGGGCTGGACATATGCCATCACCCCTTCCAGCAGCATGCATTTAACTTCATTAAATTTTTAATGATACTCATTAATTGAGGCAGCAAAAAGGTAGCAAATTGGTGGCACAACACCTCTTTTGTTTGGATTAAAAAAAAAAAGCAGGTTTCCAATTCAGTGGAAAACCAGCAGTAAAAAGCGCTGCTGTGAAGGGGGAATGGGCTGATCCGGGGCCGGGATGCACGAGTGGTGTCTGTTAACACTCCAGCAGCTGCTTTGCTGGCACTGCTCTGAACCACGACTGGTAGCAGCAGCATCTCGGCAGCTTTCTGTAGAACACAGAGGTATGTGAGAGAAAGAAAATGCCCCGTGTTCTTTCCCAGGGGTTATTTAACTGCTGCGGTTTCGCAACATGTTTGCTCTGTGTTGTTTCGCAGGGTCAGGGTTGACAATGAAGCTGCGGGGCTGCCTCAGCCCTCAGAAACCTCCCCCAAAAAGCTGCTGCGGGTTAAGCTCAGCCCAGCAAAGCCTGGCCCTGGTCCATTGGATGTGCTGCCCTGGAGGGCAGGGCAGGTGTTTTGGGCAGCTGTGGCTGCACTGAACTCAGAGAGTTACACTCACACCACACACCCCACTGCACACACTCGTGTTTCACCCAGAAATGTGACAGGAATTCCACAGCAGCCCTGAAACAAGGCAAATTTAACCTCCCTCTAAAGCACCTCTGTGTCCTGTACAGCTCAAATGAAAACAGAAGTTGGTTCAGCACCAGTGAGAAAGGGAACTGGGAAGTTTATTTTTAGATGTGCTCTTTTGGTTATGGCACTTTAGAGAGGTGAACCAGCAACCAGCACGTGGAAACTCGAGGGAAACTGTGAAAATAAATCTGGATAAAGTGAATGCATCTCCCAAATTGTAAATACTTCACAGCAGGCATGCACCCAGAGGATGTTGTTACTGTGCAATGGAATTTGTTCAGCTGGGGGATGTCTGGGTGCTGCAAAGCACCATGCTAGGATAGAATACAGGGCATAGATGTTGATTATTTCTAGGAGACTAATTAGAACTTCTCTGGGTAATTAAAAATTTCATTTGATTGCTAAAAATCGCTGTGACTCTAATCCTGCAGTTATCACCAAATGAAAGGTTTGAAAAATGATGAATACTGCTCAATTCCCAAGGGAGCCATTAGGCCAAGGATACAGACAAATAATCCCTGAAATCTGGCAAGAGAATAAAAATGTTACATAAACAATGAAGATACATTTTCTTCCAGGAGCTCAGATTCACTTCCAGCTGCCTCTTTCTTACAATAAAACTATTTCAGCCCATACATGTGAATAGAAAACATGTCTATTAACTTCAAGTATTTTAACAACGTAAGCTTTTGATGCTGAAACAGTTTCAGTGGGAACCTCCGAGCTCTGAAATCACCCCCCAGCACGTGGAAGTCGCAGCAAGCATCAAACAACAGAAGGAAATCCTAAACCCATTAAACTAATCCAACTCATAGAGCACAGAATTCTGAAAGGCGACGGGGCAGTGCGTTACGTGATCCCTGAGGATCCGCACGCTCCCGTCCTGAGGGTTCACCTCCCGCAGCAGCGGGGAGGCTGCCCTGCTGTCCGACCCCGTGGGGGCAGCCCCTCCATCCCCTTCCCCGGCCTCCTGCCCCCCTGGCAGAAGCTCTCCTTGTTTCCCAGAGCCTGGGGCCGTGGCCGTGTCGCCTGCTGCGACAGCACTTCCTAAATCTGGCTCCTTTCTCCCAGATTTGCTGGGAATCGCTGAACTGCTGTCAGGAGGTTTGTGCTCCAAACAATGGTGTGAACTACAACCTACTTTTCCTATTGTTTCAGCTGGGGGAGCCGTGTTGGTTCCTGCAGCACGTTCTCCATCAGCTGCAGGACAGTTTGTTTCTGCCTTTGTTTCGGGGTAGTCGCTCTTGGTCTTTCCAGCAAGGTCTCCCCCTGAGCTGCCAAGTGTCCCTTCTCCATCACGTTCCTGGGGCTGTCAAGGAAATAAATGAATTATTTTCCAGCTGAAACAAACTGTTCACACAAAACTGCTGTAAAGACAGCAGATACACTCCAACAACTGAGCAACTTGCACTAGTGGAATGTCCATGGCGGGGGCTTGGAACTGGATGATCTTTAAGGTCCCTTCCAACCCAAACCATCCTGTGTTTCTACTTCCAGAAGGCCAAGTGAGTCGGGTGCTGGGGTTTTCCTGCTCTTGTGTGGCGCGTGGGAATGAGTGGCAGGGAGGTCCTTTGCTTCCCCAGGGTTTCCTCTGCTCTAGGAAAAGCTGCTGGGCAGCGGCCAAGCGCCACAGCCGCTGTGGCTGCAGGATTAGGGAGGGCCTCTCACCACACCCAGCCCGTTTTCCAGATCTCAGGGGCCACAAAATCAGCCAAGGGATCTGAATTCTCGTTGCAGGAGTGTGTTTGAACCTTGCAATTAGGGAAATTACCGGCCTGTGGAGCTAATCCAGGAATTGCTGTGGTTTGCTCCAGGAGAGGAGGAACTAGGAGAAGTGCTGTCTGTGTAACAGTTCCCCAATTTCACCATTACTGACTGTTTAGTAAAACACTGCTGGTAACTCATAGGTCCCCTTCAATGGGTGGTCAGGATCAAGCAGGGATCTGTCCAGGAGCAGCTGGACTCATGGATTCAAAGACAGAGCTGCTCCCTCACACCCCCAGCCCGCTCTGACCCCAAACCACTGCTCACTCCAGCAAGAAACAAAATAGACACCAGTAAGTTCCTCTCCAAACTGGATGATTCTCTCCTAAGGACACAGAATCATGGAATACCCTGAGTTGGAAGGTGCCCACAAGTATCATCAACTCCAGCTCCTGGCCCAGCACAGGACCAGGAGTGTGATCATTTCAGATATCTCAGCTGCCTTTTCTTAGGCCCCAAAACACACAGATCTGCTGTCCACCACTTTGAATTTTAGACTTCCATGTACAATCCACACTAGCTGCACAGGTTAAGCCTGCCAAGTAAAGCCACTATCTTTAAGGAACCCCGGGGGCCCCCAGCCTAGTTCCAAAGGTCATGTGCTTTGCCTGAACTTGCCTCCAAACAAGCCACGTACAGATTAACTCCATGTGCAGATCCCAGTTCACGGCCACAGCAGTGACCTGACTGCCCCTGCATTTTATGTTTCCTTTAAGAAAAGTTGCATCTGAATTTCTGATGCAGTGTCTGCCAAGAAATCCCAGTTATTGTGGGGGGGTTTCACCTCACATTTTCCTCTTTACAAAACTAACATTTTGGTTTCTTCATCTGTCCATCTGTTTTGCAACAGGAGGAGGTTTTAATCCCCTGTCTTGCATCACCACCTGGACAGGGTGATTGAGGAAGAACAGTGGCCTGAATGAGGCCTGAGACATTACAAATGTGAATTTGAGACCAGTGTTTAAGATTAATAGCCTCATGTTTAATCATCTACACAACAGGAACCCACCAAGTATTCCAATACCTGCACTAAATAAAGACAAGGACACATGATTCTTCCCAGACAAAATCCTCTAGGATTTTTCTACCTGTACAAAGCTGAGAGAGTGAAGTGTTTCTACAAGAAAGCCCTGTCTTTAATGACTGGATCATAGTTCTTCTTGCAAGTGAAATATAGGAGGTTTCAATGCCTTGGACACATTAAATGGCACAAACACAACCTGGGCTTCTGAAAACTGACATTTCTACTTGTAAATAACCCCACTCCTGGTTTTCCCTGCTCTGTGAAGGCAAAACAAAGCCGTTTCAGTGGGGTTTGATAGGATCTTGCTGAAGAACATAAATCAGTCAGAGCATGTGTTGCTCCCAGAGATTCTCACCTCCACCCTGATTTGAATTCTGTCCTCAGAAACATCCAGCACTTCAATTAATGGCTGGCTTTCCAGTGCTGATTGGGAGCAAGAGGAAGGGCATAAAGCAGTGCCTAGAAATCCATCAATGTTTTCTTCACTGACAAACCATCTTTCCTGAAGAAAAGAAAAAGAGAAAGAGCAGGTTATGTTCTTTTCGTGCTAAACTTCAGGGATATTGGGGCTAAAAACTCACAGCAAAGAAAGACAGGAGAGTTCACGAGTTTCACAGCACATTCATGCCTTGGTAGAGAAATTCCAAGTCAGATATTCAGAGTAACGAGGTGACATGAATTAAGACCAGTGCTTAGCTCATTTTGATTGAAATTACAGATCAGCAGCATACCAAATACAAAAGAAAAATGCTTTCCCTCTTTGGATACATGGCCAATACACAGACTTAGACTCTCTCAGAGGAATGATTTGCACCAACATCATTCCACTGCCCTCACCTGGCTTAGCACCTGGAAGGTGTTAACGCTGTTAGGGCTTTGTTTCATGTGTTTAGGAAAACACAAACACCTCCTTGGAGTGCCCCTGCAGGATCTGAGAACCCTCAGCTCCAAGATCAGATATGGAACAAGCAGGGCTGTATCCATTTCACATCCAGCCACGGAGGCTGCTCAGATCTCCATGTAGACAAGTTGGAAAACCAGTTGGAAAAAACAGAGAGGTACCCACAGGCAAAGAGACAGCCCGGGGTGTGTTTCCAGGCTGTTCATAGGCACTTCATAAACGCTGTGAAACATGTTGCTACAGGTTCAAAGATTCAAATCAGTTACAGGTAATTAAAGGTCCTAAAATATATCCTGGAGGGGGCTGTTTCATACGAACTGCAGAGCTTTCCCTGTCCTTGTGTTGTTCCTAAATCATCTGTGTAGGCTGAGGGTAAGGACAGACTTACTCTGACCTAGAGGTGTACTTTATGTTCTGGATATTACCTTCCCTGTTTAATTGGAAGTAACAGGGAGGAGTTGCAAACCTTCCACCTTTTAGTCACACTTTTAAATTTCTCGGTCCAGTTCAACCCTCTTGTCAATCCACTGAAAGTTAAATTCAATTATCACTGACATCTTGCAGACTGAGAAGCAAAAAGGCAATTCTGCACATTTTTGGCCCCCTGTGGACGTAGCCTTATGCACAGCCAGATGTCACAGTGTGTCTGAGGTACAAAATTTAACTGTCATCCTGGAAAACAACAAAACAGGATGGGAAAAATAACCCAGCGTCCTATTTTTTCCACTATTTAAATTGGAAATCACAATATGGAAAGTCATAACATAGGTATTGTTGGGTTTCCAAGCCAGAGGATTGAATTCATTTTCCATCCAGAAAAATTACAATCCAGGCAAAGAGCCAGCACTGGATGCTGAGACTGTTTGGGGGAAGATTAAAGTACAGCAGGGCTGCCCTGACAGAAAACCCTCCCATAACATACCTACTCCTTGCATTTCTGGCTGCAAAGCCTCACATACTTATTCCCTCATGTTATATCCTTCCCTGCCTGCCAGAGAGAGACCTGCCAGTGCTCCAGGAATTGGAGGAATACTCTGCAGAGTCTGAGAGAAGGTGTTGGAGTACAGAAACAGGGACAGCCTTCCATGAGACCAGGTTGTTCCAAGCCCCATCCTCCATTTCCTCATAAAATGAGGAAAAGAGTCTATTTTCCCTCTGAACCTGCACCTGGCACACGTGGGTGCCTGAGGGAGGGACAGACGTTCCTCCTCAACGCAATTAGGACTCTGCATTTTGGCAACAAACCCAAGAAACCTTTCTGAAGATTTTCTTCCTGATTAAAAGCAAAAGAAGTTGTTTTCTTCCCTGAAAATACTGGCAAAGTAGAGAAACTGCATGGAAAGTCTGTTACCAGGGAAAGGTCCTTCCCCCAGAGGGTGGTGGGCACTGACCAGGCTCCCCAGGGCAGTGGGCACGGCCCCAAGGCTGCCAGAGCTCCAGGGGGGTTTGGATGATCCTCTGGGGCACAGGGTGGAATTGTTGGGGTGTCTGTGCAGGGCCAGGGGTTGGACTGGATATCCTGAGGCTCCCTCCCAGCTCAGGACATTCTATGATTTCGTGATTGATCAGTACTTAACACAAAGATAAGAAGTAACCACTTGTGACGTTCCGTTAATTCTGACTCATTGCTCTAAAGCAATTTTCCCAAGTTTCATGCCAGCCCAACACCAACTCCTGTAAGTATTTAACATTTTATCCCAGTCCTTCCCCATGGCCTGCCATAAATCACAGCACCTTGGATGTGTTTGCTGTCAATGAGGTGATTATCATTAGCCTGAGACTGTAACTCAGACTTTGCATTCACGAGGAGCACACGCCGAGGCATTTATATTACTGCAGATGTTATCAAAGCACAGACCTTGGAAAAAAATTATCCAGGAATTTATTCTAAAGCCTGCTCTGCCTTCCAAGCCAGAGCAAACAGAGGACAACCATCTGCAGATGATTTCAATGACCCTGTAAAATAATTCGTCAGTTTAAACCGTTTATTTTCTCGTATTTATGATCCTCTCTTAGCAACTTCCAATTTAATTTGTTTTTCCCTGCACATACTGTCATCTGCTGTTTGGTACACATTCATTTTTCCCTGTGACTAAACTGAGACCAAATTAACATAAATGTTAGCAGGAAGGACTTTGGTTTCTAGAACACTTCATCATTCAAAGCCATCCTTGTCTCTCACAGCCCCGACGGCGCGAAGCTGGGCCCCTCACGGCTGCCCTCGGCAATCAAATGGGTTTAGTCTGCCTTAATTTATCCAAATTTGTAGCCAATTTCCATCCAGAGTTACCTCCCACGCAGCCTGCAACGGTTATAAAAGCAGGACAGATTTCAGGCTTAAATTATTTGTGTGTCTCCTGTAATGAGAAACTCATAGAAAATCAGAATCATGGAATGGTTTGGGTTGGGAGGGATCTTAAAAACCACCTCGGTCCAACCCCCTGCCATGGGCAGGGACACCTTCCACTAGACCAGGGATGGGGCAGACATGACCTCTCTGGGCACAGACAGCAACTCATGCCAATATGGAAAGGGACCCGGATCTGTGGATGTCCTGGCCTCTGGATTTGTAGGGTCCCAGCACAAACCAGCTCAACAGGAGAATCTGAAGCATCGTGGGGTGAAAACTTTCCCAAGGAGATCATGACTGCAAAGATTAAACAGCTCAAAAGGAGGTTTGATGAGCTTAATCAGTAGGTTAATAATGTTTCCTGACATAACTGTTTTGTGTAGACACGTTATTCCCACAATGCAGCTACCAATTAAAGACTATTCAGAAATTAGTTTGTTTTATAGCAGAAGCAAACTAATTATGGTTCTTAATGCAGCTTGGGAAGGAGATTACTTTGAAAAATATGAAATAATAAGTTTGCTCTGTTCTCCTTCTCTGTCCTTCTCTGACCTCCCAAAAAACTCGCCAAGAGTCTTGAAACGCTGAGCACAGAATTAACTGAACCAAAAATAAACTGTTGTAGGATTACACAAAACAGCCCCAGTTTCCAGCAGCACCTTCTTAGAAGTGACCCCTGCCTATTGTATTAAGACTTTAGTAGCTTGGAAATGGAAAATTATAACCCTGACTCTCACAAAAAGCATGTAACAACAACTCCAAACAGCTTGGAAATGAGGGCAAAAGAGCTTTCCAGTATGGATTTCTCCCTGACAGGTGGCAATGGCTGAAAACATCCCTGTCTTACACTTCCCAAAATGGCTCTATAGGTTTCATGGTTGCTTGACTCTCAAACCAAGAAAAACATTTATCCACAAGAGCCCTAATTCCGAGACCAGTGAGCACAAGGACAGCTCCAGACTGCCCCAGGCAGGGAGCCCACAGGAGCACATCCAGCCCACGGCCTTTTCCACATGTTCCCAGTGCTGGGAGCAACACAGCTCTGCCACCTGCAGCCACACATTTAGATTTTCATGGGATATTAGGAAGAAATTCTTCCTTGTGCGGGTGCTGAAGAACTGGCACTGCCCTTGGACACTTCCAGAGATCCAGGGGCAGCCACAGCTTCTCTGCCCAGGGCCTGCCCACCCTCCCCGTCAGCAATTCCTTCCCAATATCCCACCCAGCCCTGCCCTCTGGCAGTGGGAAGCCATTCCCTGTCTCCTGTCCCTCCATGCCTTGTCCCCAGTCCCTCTCCAGCTCTCCTGGAGCCCCTTTAGGCACTGCAAGGGGCTCTCAGGTCTCCCTGGAGCCTTCCCTTCTCCAGGTGAACATTCCCAGCTCTCCCAGCCTGGGTCAAGAGCAGAGGGGCTCCAGCCCTGTGATCAACTGAGTGGCCTCTTCTGGACTCACTCCAACAGGTCCACATCTTATTTTAGCAGCACCAAGACCTTCCAAAGCATCTCCTTCACAGGCACTGTTGGCTGTGCCAAGCAGAAAAATCACACCCATGTAAAACATCCTCCACGGAGGTATCAATGCTCACAGAGATTACACAAACCTTCCACGTTTAGTGCAATTCCCATTTGGATACCTCACAAACAGCAGAAGTCCTGCTTAGCTCCAACCATGAACTCCTCAGGAATGTTCAGTGTAATATTTTTCAGACTGTAAATGTTCAAAGAACATAATGCATAGGAAAGCAGAGGAAATATTTCCTCTCTTTTCCTCTGCTCCCCTGCTGTTCTCTGGAGCCCCAGGAGGGTTTATGTGAGTTAAATCTTAATTTTCTCCATAACAGGAGATTGGAGGTTTATAAGGAAAGGGATGGTCTGGCTGTGATTCCTTCTCAGTGAGGGGTTCCCAGTGGGAAGCACTGACCACGGAATGAGCACACATCCTCAGAGTTAACTCATCCCAGGCCTCTGAGAGGGGCAGGAAGGGTGTGGATCAGCATGAAAGGGAATTCCTGCATGGCCCAATCTTTTTCTAATCCCAGGAAAATGAACACACACGACCCCAAAACTACCACATGTGTCTCACATGCTCTGATAACTGAACCTCCAGGTCTCAGTAGCTCAATACACCCACCTGAGAACTGCTTTTTATTTCTGTTAAGAATTGAGCATTTAACCCCAGGAGGCCAAACATCCCAAGACAACGTTTCCGAAGGCACAATTTCCGTAATTGCCCAACTCCTGCTCTACCACAAACCAGGACACACTGGGACATGTTGTTCTCACAAACCTTGCCTGGCAGGCTTACAAATTTTATTAATGGCTATTTAACTCTCAACCATTCTTTCTTCCTCATTTACTCTCCAGGTTGTGTTGTCTTGAAATGAAGGGGAACACTCCAGTGCAGTAGGTTCCGGTCACCATAACAAGTCATAAAATCATTTAGGATGGTAAAGACCTCCAAGATCATCAAGTCCAACGACTGTGTGGACATTATGGTTTAGCCAAGGGGTGAAACTACTCACAGTTACAGTCCAGGGGGGACTGTGGCACTGTAAAGACTTGCTGAAAAGATGCAAGGGTGGGGAATTCACCTATGGAAACTGAGCTCTAAACAGATCATCTTCCAGCACAGGCATTCAACCAGAGCTGACTACAAAAGCAAAAGCAGTCTTTGAAACTCTGTTTCAAGCATGGTGTCCTAAGGACAAGCTCAGCTCAGTCTTCTACCAGTATCTGGATCAGACCAATTTCCAAGAAGAAACTGGCAGTTAATGGGAGAGAACTGGGCAGGCAGCCTCACAGGGTGCTGGAACAACCAGCCTGGCACAAGTTACCACTGAGGAACAAATTCTGAGCTAATCCAGTGAGGAATGTGATCCATGAAACAACACAACAACCCTCAGTCTCCAGTAGGAAGCAACTTCCCAGACAACAGCAGGGTAGGAATTCCACATCTGTTAAAAACACTGACCAGGCTGGATGAGGCTTGGAGCAACCTGGGATAGTGGGAGGTGTCCCTGCCCATGGCAGGGGGTGGAATGAGATGGGCTTTAAAGTCCCTTCCTACCCAAACCCTTCTGGGATTCTCTGTCATTCACTTTTGCTGTGCACTCTCCTCTGGCAATGCTGCTGTGAGAGGAGAGATAACAAACAAGCGCATTGGGAAGTGCAGGATAAAATTCCTACTCTCCCTGGACATCAAAAGTTCCTTGAAGAGATCAAACAGGGCACTGTTCTGTGTACTTTGCAATGACTGATGCAACTCACTACAGGTCTCAGTGCAACAACCACAGCTCTGACTTATAGAACGAGAGTCAAAGCAGAAAAACAGCCAAGATGACATCAGACAAATTGAAGAAACCAATACAATAAGAAGAAAAAGCGACCAGGAGCAAATAGTTAATGGCCAGAAGACAGCATGTAATAGTGGCTCTAATTAAATATTAATTTTTCTCCCTTCATTCTGAGCGAGTGCAGCTCTCAGTGCTGGCTCAGGCACTTCGGGGAAACATCAGTTAAAAAAAAGCCAACAGAACAAATGACTTCAGTTTATTTTGCCTGCTCCAGTTTGCAGTGTCTAAAAGGATCACATGCCAGGAGAATCTTTTGGAGTCTGCTACATGAATGAATGGCTGGGAAGCCTATGACTAATGCCCAGTCTCTTCCTCCTACTCCACCCTAAATGTTTTGCAATATATACTAAAATCAGCACATTCACGGTGGTGTTTTTAACTCACAGAACCGAAATCTCATGACTGGGTGGCCTTTTAGCAACTTTCACTCACAAGATATTCCCCCAATCATAACGCCAAACTTTCAGCCATCAGTCCAGCCCTCAACGCAGCACCACCTCCATGTTCATCACTAAACCACATCCTCAAGTGCCACACTCAGATGTTTTTTCAGCTCTTCCAGGGTTGGGGACCCCACCACTGCTCTGGGCAGGCTCTGTACCTGTACATAAAAAGGCAATATTTGCACAGTGGCTTCCTTGACGTGGCAGCAGCACCCAGTGCTGATGACAGAAACTAACAGCAGTGCTGAGCATTCTGTGGCCCCACTTGCACAGACTTGCAAGGCTCCTGCTCTGGTGAAAGCAGAGGAAATGCTCTGCAAACAGCTCAGCGTGGGTGGTTCTCCATAAATTCATCATCTTTGATACTTCCCCGAAATGATCAGCTCCTCCTTCACAGGAATTGCTGTAATATATTGTTATAAAAGGTGTGCAGTGGCTAAATGAGAAATTAAATGTGATGTTTCAGCTGCACAAACACTAATTGGATAAATATCTTTCAAAATCATGCACAAGCAATTTCTAGTTGCAGGGATGGAGCAATTAAGCTGCTCCAAGCCAAGTCTATCCCAGTGGATATGCTTGAAGCCTGCCAGCTTTCTGGACTCGCACGTGATTCAAACTGCAAAGGATTTTATTGCTCTAAAATCAAGCCAAACTCCAAATCCCATGGCTGGAAGGTTACACAAGAGCTGTGCAGCCTTAATCCCTGCTCATGAGAAGCTGTTTGAAACTCTGAGCTTACAGAATAACGTGGTTTTCCAAAAAACTTGTGTGAGTGCTTCTGGACAGTGAGGTGGGCATCCCTCTGGGGACACTGGCAGCTCCCAGCTGGCACTGTCACCTGGATGCAGCCACCCCACCTTCTCCCACCATGGGAGCATCTCATGCCCAACAACCCATAAAATCATAAAACATTAAACTAGATCATATCCAGACAGGGAAGAAGAGAAGGTGAAGATTTAGCCCAGTAAAACAGGCAGTTCACAGCTACTTTTGTTGTTCTGTCTGGCTGAAGTAATGGGTATTGCCATGGCTGTAAATGGGAATTCTGTCCCAAAATACAGACACAGGGACACTCCACCCACACTTCATGACAGTGTATAGTACACACATGTACATGTGGTGTACCAGAAACATCTCCTTTCTTTGTGTGAACAGGCTCCATGAGCAATTTACTTGGCTTTAAAAGCGCACTAAGGACATAAAGGACAGAGCAGGCTCCGTTTTCGCTCATCACCAGAATTTCCCTTAGAAAAAAAATTGGCATGGGAGGCAGAAGTCACTCCACATCCAAGGATGAAAGTGTCAGCAACACGATGTGACCTTGGACAAGACTCGCACAAATCAGGTCACTCCACTCACATCCAAGAGCAGCTCTTGGAGGAAGCAACTTGTGTCTCTACCAGCTTTGAACTCAACCTCACACCTCCCCGAGCCATCTGTCCCCAAACAGCAGCCACTCCCCGGGCAGGTGAAACCCCAAACCAGCCCCTTTGAAGGCATTACCTGCAGAGCGGAGGGGTCGAGGCCGAAGCCGAACTTGTGCCAGGGCCCGGTGCTGCCGGGGGCCTTGGCCAGCCCCACCACGGCGTTGTGGGCAGAGACGCTGAGGCTGCTCTTGAGGGACACCAGCCTGTTCTCCGGGGGGAACTGCAGGAACAGGGCGAAGGCCCCGGTGTCAGCGGAGAAGCGGACGCTGTAGTGGTGGGTGCCCACGTCCTCACACAGGCTCTGGGGATGGATGTCGGGCACCGTCAGGAGCAGGGTGAGGGATGCCTCGTCCTGCCGGGCCTGGAAGGGAGGGCACGTGGCACCCATCCCACAGGGGATGGCCAGCTCAGGGCTGGCGCTGGGGGAAGCGGTGCCGCAGAGTGGTGGTGGTGGTGGGTTTGGGGCTTCAGTGGGTGGCTCAGGGTGGGATTCGGAGCGGGGTTCAGGGGGTGGTTTGGCGAGGGGCTCGGCAGGTGGTTCAGGGGGTTCAGTGGAAGGTTCAGTGGGAGGTTCAGGGGGTTCAGTGGGAGGTTCAGCAGATGGTTCAGGGAGTTCAGTGACTAGATCAGTAGGGGGTTCAGTGAGAGGTTCAGTAGGTGGATCAGCGAGGGGTTTAGCAGGTGGTTTGGGGGGTTCACTGGGAGGTTCAGCAGGAAGTTCAGGGGGTTCAGTGGGAGGTTCAGAAGGTGGGTCAGTGGGAGGTTCAGCAGATTTAGGGGGTTCAGTGGGAGGTTCAGTGCAAGGTTCAGCAGGTGGGTCAGTGGGAGGTTCAGGGGGTTCAGTGGGAGGTTCAGCAGGAGGCTCGGGGGGTTCAGTGGGAGGTTCAGCAGGTGGGTCAGCGAGGGCTTCAACGCGTGGATCACAAAGTGGTTCAGCGGGGCGTTCGGCGAGGGGCTCTGCACAGGGCTCAGCGAGGGGTTCTGCAGGCGGATCACCGGTCGGACCACCGCGCTCCCCGCCGCCCCACGCGGCCCGGGCCGCGCCGCCGGGGCCCGCGGGAGGCGAGGCAGGAGCGGCGTGCCCGGCGGGCGGGCCCTTGTCAGGGTGCTGCGGCCCGTCCCGGCGCGGCTCGGCGCGGCCCGGCGGCACCACGGGCAGCGTGACCCGCAGCCGGCGCTCGGCCAGGCTGAAGGTGGCGCGGCCGCCGCTCTCGTCCACGTCGTAGGGCAGGCGCAGGCGCAGGCGGTAGGCGGGCCGGGACGAGTCCAGCCGCAGCTCCCGCCCGCGCACCTCCAGCTCCGCCTGCGCCGCCGAGCGCAGCAGCGGCAGCTCCACCGTCACCACCAGCTCCCGCGGCACGGCGCTGGGCGCGGAGTCGCGGCCGTGCCGGTAGTCCTGCAGCTCCACGTAGGAGCGGTGGCGGATGCTCCAGCGCGGCGTGGTGGGCCCGGCGGGCGGGGAGGCCGTGCCGGCGCTGGGGGCGGCGGGCGGGCCGGGCGCGGGGGAAGGCACCGCCGAGGGGAAGGGGAAGGGCGGCAGCGGCGAGTCCTCGCCGCGGGGCGGCTGCGGGGCGCGGCCGGGCAGCGGGGTGCGGATGACGGGCGCCTGCGGGACGCCCTTGTAGCGGGTGCCCCGCAGCAGCGCGGCGTTGGCGCGGTCCAGCCGCACGGCGCAGTGCCGCTCCACCGCGTCCAGGGCCGTGTCGCACAGCAGGCGGCGGAACCGGGCGCTGCGGGCCGCCAGGCGCAGCGCGGCGGGGTGGAAGGCCACGTCGTAGAGCAGGCGGCGGCGGCCGGCGCGGAGCAGCTCCTCGCGGGCCGGGGCCAGGCTGTAGGGCAGGTCCCAGCGCTGCCCGCCGCGCTCCGCCCGCGCCCGCGGCTCCGCCAGCACATCGCTGCCGCACACGTTGATGTAGCAGCGCCGGGAGCCGTCCTGGCTGGTGCGCAGCACGAAGCCCGGCGAAGGGTGCACGAAGCG
This sequence comes from Thripadectes ignobilis, assembly GCA_035584755.1. Classification (NCBI taxonomy): domain Eukaryota; kingdom Metazoa; phylum Chordata; class Aves; order Passeriformes; family Furnariidae; genus Thripadectes; species Thripadectes ignobilis. The sequence goes on along the minus strand of JAWMRC010000157.1, from coordinate 62,195,491 downwards.
CACCTCCACGCCGCGCTCCCGCTCCAGCGCGGCCACCTCCTCCTCGTACAGCCGGCGCTGCTCCGGGTCCGTCAGCTCCGCCGCGTACTCGGCGAACAGCGCGCGGAACTGCTGGTCGCGGAAGGCGAGGCGGAGGCGCTCCGCTTCCTCGGCGGTCAGGTCCAGGTCCTGCAGCCGGCCCGCGCCCGCCATGGCCCCGGCACGGCCCCGCGGGCAAGATGGCGGCCGTTGCTGTGGGGACGGTAAACAAGATGGCGGCCGTTGCTGTGGGGACGGTAAACAAGATGGCGGCCGTTGCTATGGGGACGGTAAACCTGGCGGGAGTTGCTATGGGGACAGCAAACAAGATGGCGGCAGTTGCTATGGAGACGGCAAACAACATGGCGGGCCGCCCTCACCGCTGAGGCCTCTTCATCCCCCAGGCCTCTCCCCCACCCCGAGCCTTTCCCCTCCTCTCAGGGGCTCCCTCCCTCACCCCTGTCTTTAACCATCATCATCTTTTCCACCATCATCCCCTCATCGCACTATCTCCTGCTGATAGCAAGCTATCAGATCATCTCGAAGTTCTCCTCTTTAACTTCCTTTTTTAAAAAAACACAGATCTTTCCTGTTTGCTGCACACGCAGCTGGTTCCTCCAGTTGCCTGTTTTTTTGTGCTTTGCCCATTCTTTATTCTGACTCTGCTATTTAAACTGACACCAGTGTCCTTTTCTGTAAAACTTTATTTGTATATAAAACTTGACATTTATTATAAAAAGGCCATATTACAACATAAAACCAAGCCCTGTAACAAACAAGAGCTGGAGTTGGCTGCACACAGGCTCCTTCGTTCTTGCAGAAATTCAGAGCCCCTGGAGCTTGCTGAAAATACCAAAGAAAAACAATATTTGGGGGGTTTTTTCCTAACAATAGTTCACAATACTATCTCTTGATCTATGAAATGCTTGATGATATCTAAGGACATAAAATATCTCACAGTATGATAGTTTTTATATTGAAGTAAAGGTCACAGGAGTTGATCTGGTATCACCTCCCTTGGAAAGCTTCTGCAACAAGGCATGAAACAAATCACACAAGATAAATTTATGCTTTTCCCACTGGGTTATACCGTTATTATTTCAAACAGGCAAATTTCCATCGCAGCTGGAAGCCCTTTTAATGGTTTTTAATACTTTTTGGAGCTGCAGCTGGTTTTTTTTCCAGTCAGGGGAAGACTATTGTTGGAATGAATAAGTACAAATTTAAAAATCTGTGAAAGCAAAGCATGGCTTGGAGATGATCACAAAATGAACCAAGAACTGTTCCTAAATTTAATTAATTTATGCAACAAGCAGCATGCCCAGAACCAAGTCTCAATCACAGAGTACAGTCATCTTCCCTTTTCCTTTTGCATTCTGCTTCCCATCACTGATATTTGACTGCAATTTCTAGATTTATTCCTTTAGTTCTGGGCATTCGGATTTCTCCCCCTGCCTGAGCATGAAGCATAAGTTAAACTGCTAGAACATCCACTCTCTTTATATTACCAATTCCCTCTATTATTCCTCCTGATAACTGGGAAATCAGAACAGAAGAAAGATAAATCAGTGAATACATTTACCTGTCCTCAACTGTCTTGTTGGAGGGGTAGAACACCTTGAAGGAAAACCCACTCCTTGGGAACGAACCCTGGTAAGAAAAAAAAACCACATCAACCACATTTATGTAAATAAAATACACATGCTCAGGTGTGGCTGTTCCCTCAGGAACCCCCCAGGGAGTCTTACAGGGTTGATGCAGAGGCAGTCGGTGTTGGTGACAGTGAAGGGGTCGTGCTTGTCTGCGGTGACCAGCAGGTCTGGCACGGGATAAACCCTCAGGGCATAGTCATAAGCCCAGAAGACGGGGCTGACGGCCAGAGGGAGCGGGCTCAGGTGGCCCTGTGACAGGATGGTCTTCACAAACTGCAAGGCAAGCACAAATGCTGGGTTGGAACCCTTTGCCACGTCCCAGGGCTTGTTAATAAAGAAGCTTTGAACCTGGAAATTGTTTTCGTTCTCATTGTATCTTGCTCTGATTATTAATTTCTAAGTAGAGTAGCAGCTCCCATAGAGCACTCAGCTGCTCTCTCATTTTTGGGGGGTTTTGTAAATAGTTTTCCTTTCTTCTTGTTGTATCTCACTCTGATTATTAATTTCTGAGTAGAGCAGCAGCTCCCATAGAGCACTCAGCTGCTCTCTCATTTTTGGGGGGGGGTTTTAAACACAGTCCTTTTTTCTAAAGCGTATCAGCCAATATTTGAAGACATCAAAACTATTTCATCACTCAGAGACTCCAAGAAAATCTACTAATCTGTTGCTCCAACCCAAGAAGTACCAACAATGCCATAACTTTGATTTTATAGATTGTTTTTTCCCCCTCATGGTATGAGTTAATGACAAAACCCACACTTTAAGAGTCTTTTCCCTGAATGGAGGAAATCATTTGATTCCCAAATGATTTTGATTCCTTTCTTAGTAACAAAATTTCCCCCTCTCGTTTTTTTAACACCGATGGTTGAATTAAAAACAAAAAATAGTGACAGGCCAAAAAAAAACGCAGAGAAAAAGGGGAGTCTGCAGAAAGGGTTGCAGTACATAATCCTCTCTTTCCTTTGTGATTCCTTCCTGGGGAAAAGCCCTGTGTGGGGACAGGGAAGTGCCAGGAATGGAAATGTGCACAGCAAAGCCAAGGTGTGGCACAGTCCACTGTGGGTTCACACTGAGCACTGTCGTGATGGACTGAAGGGGGAAAGAGCTGAAACAAATTCCTCAGTCAAACAAACAAAGAAACCCTGTAAAATAAATAAAACCAGGCTCCATCCATCACAGCAATGAGCCTACCTGGATCATTCTCATCTAATTGTATCAGTAAATCCCATCAGCTCCTGCTGTGGGTTCATTAACTGGAGCCATAACTCGATGTCCAAAAAGCAGGATTAACACTTCCAGTGGGAAGGCAAAACAAGCAGCTGAACTTCTGGAGAAGTGACATGCTGCTTTACTGCAAATGGCAATGGATAACTGATCAAATCTTGTTAAAAAGCGTCATTTGTATTCAGCTTTGCCTTTGGGAATCCCTGTTTCTTGGTAGGACATTCATGGCCGCTGCAAATAAAGTTGGCTGCTATGAAGTTCTGTGTTCAAGGGCACCTGCAGTGGGACTGAATGACTCAACACCACCTCAAAGTACCATGGTTTGAGTCATTTTACTGCCAAAACGCGAATAAAGGTGAAAATACTAAATTTATAGATTCTTTTCACAGTCCCTCTGGGTTCCTCTTGCAGTGTGTCACGAGAACGAAGATCAGAGCACCCAAAATCTAGAGCTGCCAATCAATAAAGAACTCCCAAGATCTTGGCACAAGGTGCTGAACACAACTCACTCACATGGTTGGGAATGTCCATGTTGCCATTGGGGAATCTGACACAGTTTCTGCACATTTTGTTGACCAAATCTTCACGAAAGATAATGATTTCTTGGGTGCAGTATTGAATCCTAAGTGGAAAAATCAGTAATGAAATGAAATAAGATGAACCTAAAAGCTAGGGAGCTGCATTACAAAGCTGATCACCCTCTAATACAGCCAAATAAAAAGCACATTTGAATTAAAATAATATTTTCCCATCTTTCCTTCATTTCCTCCAGATTCAGAAAACACATGATGTTTTTGAGCAGGGTTTTTATACCAAACTTCTAGCACTGCTGCCACTCATCACTGATTTATGGGTGTCCTGATGTATTTAGAACTGGTTACAATTCATGCATGTGACAAATTCTACTAATTTGACACATTTAAGACCAGTTTTTCCAAAATTTGTAGTTTTTGAAAATTAATCAGTCATTTAGTAAAAAAACAAAAATAAAATAAAATAAAATAAAATGAGCAGTTACACTGTTACCTGCAAGGATTTGTGGTGAAAACTGAAAATGGCACCAGCTGTTTGAACTCCTGAGTAATAGTTTCAGCCAGGGGAGGTCTAAAATAAATAGCAGCAGATGTATTAACAAAAAAAACTCACCTTTTTTAACTATTTAACTCAAAATTCTTGAGAAAGTGAAGCCAACTGACCTTGGTAAAATGGAACCAGGCCCAGGGTCTTCGGGGCCAGGGACAAACACAAATCGACTGCTGTAAAAGGTTAAATGTATCACTTTAGAAAGCAGGTCTAATGTATTGGATTCAAAGATCAGGAGCCAGAAAAATACCCCGTGGGGAGACCTGGGCTCCCTCCTCAGCAGTTTCCATGCCCCAGCTATTTCAGATAAAATCAAAGCCTCACACTGCTCCCAAAACAAACTCAAAGCTTATCTGATCACAGCTGGCTCGCAACAAAGAGAAAATATGGGATCTCTCCCTCTCTTAATTAAAGTTTTCACAAAAAAACAGATTTCCCTTTGCTCTGTACCTTTTATGAATGCTGGGATATTCACATATAATGTCTGCAAGAGCCTTCAAAGAATCTGGAGTCAGGAAAAAACACAAAACAACACCTGGTCAGACAACAAACAAACACTGGATGAGCCAGCCCTCCACTTCAGTGCACCAAAAAGGTGTCACCTGGAAAAGAAGGGTTTATTTTGTGCTCTCTTCATTTGTTTGCCATCATTATTTTATTTTAGTGCACGTGGCTGGCTGTTTACAAAGACCCACCTTTCAGTGACTGGATGTGATTTTTTCCATATGGCGCCGAGGAAAAATTTCCACAGAAGAAAAAGCAGGTGGGAGGTGCAGAGGAATAACCTGGGTGAAAAACAGAGGATCTGTGAGTAGATCCCATTCCCTTCCCATCTTTCTGCACTCAGCCTCCAGCCCCTCCCATGAAAGGCAGGAACTGAAGCAGCACTTCAAGCTCTGCTGCTATAAATACACACGGACTATTTTCCTGATACAGGCTGGTTTTAGATAAAAAGGGGGGTGACAATGGACAAATGGCACTTGAAGGGAGCCCTCTGTTATTTACAGGCTCAGCTTCAATATTCTCTGTGTGGCTCCAACTGCTGCCCCAGTCAGAGACTAACACAAAGTGCAAGATAATAAATAATACAATTTCAAAATGTACTGTTTCCTTAAAGGGAAAACCAGCAAGTAGGCAGCAATGGATTGCTGTTAACCTCCAGGTTCATTCCAATTCCAGTATTTAATTCACTCTCTGGCATCCCAAAGCAACAGTAACTGGAACTCCCTGGGCAGTTTAAGGATCTGATGAATCCTGACAATCCCAGTGATCACCCAGAAACACAGGCTTTGTAGCAAAGGGTGAAAAAAGAAACCTGATTCCCATCCCTAAAACAAAAATAGAAACATCTACTCAGATATTCATCTCACATCCCAGTTACTCTCCATTTTCCTCACACGCAGGACCAGACTTGGATTTACTTCAGTGGTTTTCAATCAGGTTGGCAAATAGAACAGAATTGCTTATCCCAGAGAAATGGCTCATCAATCTTTCCCTTGCTATTCCACTCAGCTATTCCTTTCAGCTGATAATTATGAAGGTAATCACCTGCCTATGAAAACCCCAAAATAGCAAATGCAGTGTCTGCATCTTTGCTGGGTGAGTTCAGCACACGGATCTCACCGAGCAGAGTCCCTTTGCCTCTTCAGCACCTGAAATCTTGGACCAGGTCCAGTTTTTCTCCAAGGATTTGCCACCCCTGGTTTCATAACTCCTGGAAGAGTGTGTTAATATGTGGCCAGCATTCTTTGGGTGAGCAGCAGTTTCCCACCCTGAGTTTTACGTTGTTTATTTTTCAAGCAGAGCCCTCTCACACTTCCACTCTATCTGAGGCAGACAGGACAAGCTGTTCCTAAACTGCTCTGGAATACAGAGAGGCAATTCACTGATGCTTGTTATCCCAATATTGTCAACATCACTAATCAGAGAATCATGGAATGGTTTGGGTTGGAAGGGACCTTAAAGCCCATCTTGTCCCACCACCTGCCATAGGCAGGGACACCTTCCATAGCCCAGGGTGCTCCAAGCCCCATCCAACCTGGCCTTGGACACTCCCAGGGATCCAGGGGCAGCCCCAGCTTCTCT
>JAWMRC010000157.1:62153784-62173559 GCA_035584755.1 Thripadectes ignobilis | reverse complement strand
TCCTTTCCCCCAGCTTTTCCCCCCCTTGCTTTTTTCCCGTCCCTCCACTTTTTCCCTTTTTCCTTGTCCTTTTTCCCCCTGAATCCCATGGATCCCTCTGTTTCCTGTGCTGACAAGGCTGACTAAAGCCCCCTCACACTCCCTTGTTTTCCCTGTGATGTCCCAGTACAGCTGTATGTGCTCACACGGGAACTTGGATGTGGGAAAGTGATCTGGGTTAAATATAACTTTTCTTTTGCCAGGGTTATATTTATAAGCAGGATCTCCCTGAGCTCACAGCACACACATTGGCCACGTGTAGCTGAGTGCAGGGCCCAGGAACAACAGGAGTGTTGAGTTTTCCTCAGTTTTCCAGTTGTAAACTGGCAGCAGTGCCATCTTCTCCTTTCAGGAGGTTTTGGAGTTAACAGTATTTCCATGTTGGGAATAATCAATGTTTCAGCTCTACTAAAGCTCTTTTAATATAAATTTCACCTTCAGAAAAATCAAGATGCTTCATAAACACACAATATTCACCTGGAAGTTCTCTTACACCACAGCAGCCCTTCATCAGCAGTTCCTAGTGCTCCTCATGGCCCAAACTGCATTTTTAGCTTGGAGTCTAAATATTATTGATAAATGTGGTTTGGAATTGTTCAATTATCTCAGATTTGAAAGGGTTTAATGTATTTTTTTTAAATTGCAGGACAATGCACCTGATGGAAGGGGATTTGCCCACCTCCATGTCAGGGAGCTGTGGGGCCAGCATCAATGGGAAGCTGTACATTTTTGGGGGATTTGATGATAAAGGATACAGTAATCGGGTATTGCATTTATTTTGTTTTCCATAACCCTGTATTTGAATGAGTAATAATGCTGACCTTGCTGTTTGTGTGGTGGACTTTGAGTTTAGGAGAAATTTGAGGGAAAACTTCATTTTGGCAAGACTTTCTGTATTTATTTCTGAGAACTGCCAGTGTTTTCCCAACTGCTTTTTTTTAAAAATACTTTGACAGCCATAACTGAGACTAATCTTAGAATATCACTTTTATTTTTGCACTTTGTTAGTGATTATCATATATAATCAGGTTAATTAATAACGATATAATAATCACCATTAAATTATGTATTAAATTATATTTATAAGGCATACAATTATATTTAATTAATAAGTAATTAAAGTTAAAACAGAGCTACCTGTTGTCTTTGTAACTGAGGACTGAATTAACAGAGTAGATTAAATTAGTTGTTTTATCATTTAATGAAAATGAAATTCTGACTAGAAAATAAGTGAAATGGAGCCTCTCATCAGGCAAGGAAACGTCCTGCCAATCCTCACCCTCTTAACTGTATTTTTGTGGTGTGTTTGGCTCTTCCTCTGTGTTGCTTCACATTTTAAACCTCACTGCCAGTTCCTTTTTTTTAATCCACCCCAGTGTCTTCTGGTGGTGATTTGTGCTGCATTCTTTGATGTCCTTTGCACTGCAAACAATGTAATTATTTTTCTTGTTCAAGCTCTATTACGTTAATTTGCGAACAAAAACCGGAACGTACAGGTGGAAAAAAATCACCAATTTTAAAGGTCAACCTCCTACCCCACGTGACAAGCTCTCCTGCTGGGTGTATAAGGACAGGTAACACATGAAGAACATTTAATATTTGTTCATTGCAGAGAGGAAGGGCTAGAAAGTGAAGGGCACACAGGCTGGGGATTCAGGAAACTCCTTCTTTGCTTGACTTGCCGTGGGGTTCTGTGTAACAACTTTGTGGCAGAGTTTTCTCACATATCAGCTGAATTAATGGTAAAGAAAAACCCCCTTTTGGAGAGGGGTGGGAAATTTAGGGCAGGTTCGTGGAATGCTTTGAGACTTCAGATAAAAAAGTCATTATGCGTTTCTTATTTATGGTTTTAATTTTACCACATTAAAAAATGAGTGTAAAATTACTTTTTTGTTGTATTGATTAATGGAATTATTACCTGCAATAAAATATACTTAATGTATTTTCAGGGATTTTAATAGCTGACAATTGCACAGGCATTTCAAGGATTAACTTTATTTTGCAAGACCTGAGTCAGCCTAGATATTTATCTTGTAATAGTAAGTGTGTTTAGAAAAATTACTTAGCTAGAAATAAATACTCCAGATTTTGTTTTTTGTGGCAAGTGCCTGGATCTTGTGGCATAAGTGGTCACAGGAAAGTGCCATGTCAGTGATTTGTTACTGAAGTTGTTGTAAACCAGTAAGAATATGATTTACAGTGAACATTATCAAATGTCAATGCTTTTTCTGTTTGTGGACTCCACATCTGGAGAGGCTGTGCATGAACTGCTTGATGCCTCTGGGTACTATCTCTTGGTTTTGTAATTCTAATTAAACTGCAAGAGATAGGAAGTTACAGATATTTTAACGACTTCTTCCCTCTTAATACAAGGTTATTCAAACCTAAATGAATTTATTCAGAGTGTCATGTAATCTGCACACTGAGAAAATCACGTGTTTTAGGTGGCTGAGTGGAACCTTTTCATTTAAAGCAAGTATTTGGGGAGAGCTAAACATTAGAATTTCCTGAGAGGTGAGTTTGCAGCTCAGGATGTCGTGGTGTATTACACAGTGCTTGCATGCTTAAGGATCCTAAAACAACTAAGAAATTGAAAATAAATAATATATTTAAAACACTGTGTTTCCCTAGGAATGTCAGTCTGGAATGAGTCTCACCATGCCATCATTCCCTAAATTGCCTTCTCCCAGGATCACTAGCAACTAGAGCAAATGCCCTCAAATGTGGAAATAAAGCCAGATTTTAGGAAGCTTTACTTATGGATGGCCAGTTCATGGTGGAATATTAGCCTGGGAGGTGTGTAATGATCCTTGCAATGTCATTTGTTCCATAGTGCTCAGCTGGAGAATCTCCTTTTAAAGCAGAGAAAGGCTTTTTGTGTCCCAGGCAGCCAGTGGGACGAACCTTGGGAACATTTCTTGCCAAAAGATGTGCCCAGGAGGCCAATAAATAAAGGGATTTCACTAGAGAGGGGCAGGAATTGGAGCAGAACGAGGCATTTCCCTGTCACTCTGTGTTATTGGTCATTTTGAGACTCATGCCTGAAAATGTCACTGATAAACAAGCTTTTGGGGAGAGAAATAGAGACTTTGAGGTATCTTGGACCTCTTTGGTTGTGTGGATTTCTCTCAGGTTTGTTGAGGGTGTAACCATTACCTCCACCTCATTAAGGATTGCATAATCGTGTAATATGAAATGTTTTCAGTTGTTTATATTAGTATATATTATTACTAGTGCTCCCAAAACTTGAAACCAATTCTTACAGCTTATTGATTTGGATGTTATTTTCTAAATGATCTGATTTTGTTGTTCTTTTAGGCTAATATATTTTGGTGGCTATGGCTGTAGGAAGCACAATGAACTGAGTGATTGTTTCGATGTCCACGATGCATTTTGGGTAAGATTGGTCACAATTCCAAGTGATTTGTCCTTTCTGATTGTCAAAAAAAAAAATCCTTTATACTGTATTCAATGAGTATGAAAATGTCTCATCTTCCTTTTATTTATAGCATCAGCAGAAATGCAAATTGGAGTCTTCTGAGAGCTGAAATTCCAGATATTGCACGTTGGGAGTGGTGGGTGCTCCACATATTCCAAGTCCTCAGGGCTGGGCTTTGAGTGCAGTGAAACAAAATGCAGGAATAAAGGCACTATTTTAATCTGAAGACACATTTTAAAGCTGAAACTCCCAGAAAATTTTAGAATTTATTTCTTAGAAGTAACATTAGGGAATTTCTAACTTCCTAAGTCTAACTGACAAATATGCCTTGTTAATTTATTTAATTTTTTTATCCAGAAAGATGCCTGGGTTAGCTTTTTTGTAACAATATAACAACTTTCCCATAATAATTTCTTACAATTAATAGAAAGGAGGCTGATCAGAGTATTTAGTGACAGGAATGAATAAGAAATAAATGTATTTTGAAGGGAATGTAGATCCTGATATCACATGTTAGAGACAGAATTACAGAAATGTACTGCTTGGGTCAAATATTTATATCTCAGTATATTACATGAAAAATCAGAAGGTAAAATTTGTCTGCTGCAGAGATTGATGTTGGAACCCATTTTCAGGGCTCAACATACCTGGTTGCTGATGACCTTCAACTAGACCTGAGCTGCTGCATCTTAATTTAAAATATTAATGTATTTCTTACTAAAAAGCCGTATTTTAGTTTATTTTCTGTTTTGACAGATCACATCCAGGTTTGTGTCCTTCAATAAGCTCAAAGGGTTTGAACCAAAATATACTTATTTTTAATTTTTCACCTTCTTTTTTAGGAAGGACAGATATTCTGGGGATGGCATAATGATGTTCATGTTTTTGATACAACCACACAGACTTGGTCTCAACCAGCAATTAGAGTGAGTGCTTTTTTAATCTCATCTCTTGCCACAATTGCGATTTCACCGTGTTTTGAAGAGTTATTCTGCTCTGGAAATTGATATTGGGAAAAGGAATTTGAATATGCTTAATATTGCTCAGGTTTATAACATTAAACAGGATTCCTTTGGAATGTGGGAAATTCAGAACTGATACGAATTTTTTTTCCCCATGGGATGTTTTTAGATTGGTGTTCTGTAGTCTGTTTCTGATGTAAAAATTACCCTAAATTTCAGAGGGCTATTAGAAATCTGGATACATGACAAGGTGATACAGAATTGTGTACCTGGGGGATAGTTTTGAGATAAAGCTTTGTGTTCAAGCTTTAATACAACAGTTGGGAATGTAAAATTACTGTAAAATTAACCTTTCATTACTGGAAAGACAAAGGCACTGGAACAGTGCAGAATTATTGACATTGATGTGAGAGTTCTATAAAGATCCATAAAATCCAGGTGAGTTTACATAAGAACTCAGGAATAAGTTGTATATCATAAAGAGTGTCTGACAGTGTTTTATGGTCCTTATAAGATGTCTAAAATTCCCATAAAACTAAATGCAAAAGAGTAAAATTACCATTGAAAAGTAAAAGCCAGTTTTGCTCTTCATTTCTGATTCACACAAGGAAGGCTTTTTGGCATGTGGCTATAACAGCAAATTTTAAGATGTGCTTTCCAGAGATTTCAGTAGCAGTTCCTGATGGTTTGCACTTTAGAAAAATAAAGCTGTCCAGGAGGTTTGATGTTCTGAAGGATTTTATTTTGGCTCTTTCAGGGTGGGGATCCACCTCAGCCTCGAGCAGCCCATACGTGTGCTGTGCTGGGAAATAAAGGTTACATCTTTGGAGGACGAGTGCTGGTAATTGAACATTTCCTTGGCAGTAATATTATTTTCTTGGCTGTTACTTTTTTGACTAAAAATCACTCTATAGTAGGAGAAAAATCCAAAGTGTCTTGGCCTAACCTGGGTGTTAAAGGCTCTGAATTCAGGATGCTGCTTGTCATCACCCTCTACAAAAAGAAGAGTCTGCCTTCTGTCTGTAATATTAATGAGGAAGCACATACTGTCCCCAAAAGGGAAAACACAGGTGACTGACTGTATGGTAAATAACAGGCTTGAGTTGGCTCTGTAATTTAACCTTTTGTCATTTTCTGCACATAAGTGACTGAAATGCAGATGTCTGGAAGAGGTAATAGCTCAAGAGCTGTCTGTGGAGGAAGCAATCAGTGCACATTTAAATTCAAGCTGGATTGTGGCTGCATAATCTTAACTCTTCCTGACTCTTTTTAACTTAAAGTCATAGGCATCACCCCCCTGGTTATCTGTGCCTAAAAATCATGAAGCCAGCAGGGTAAACAAGGAGATATTAAACCTTTCAGCAACACACTGAATTTCTCTAGCACTAGTCAGAGGAGATTTTCTCTTCAGTTCTTCTCTGCTGAAGCTTCAACATAAGAAACAGGTTCTGTGAGGCAAGTAAAAACCCTCCCAGATTAAGTTACTGTCTACCCTTGTATTTACTTTTTTTAAGTTAAGTTTTTAGCTCTTTTTACTACAGCTAATTTACAGCCTTTAATCCTGCTCAGCTAGAGGATGAGACTGGATGTTTTCTATCTCTACTCCTCTGAAAAGTACCAGTGAAGAAGCTTTTGAAAGCTGCCAGTGCTGAGTATTTGTCGGAAAGATGGAATTTGCTGTTTGGGAATGCCCTACAGAGAACATGTGCCACCTTCATCTTGGAAAGCTGCCATAGCCTAACCCCTGCATTCCCAAAAACTGGCAAAGCAAGCAGTGTCAAACTGCCCTTTGGTCCCTCTTCCCTGTTTTTCCTGCTGTAATGTTCCCAGGGCACATGTGCAGTTCTGTTACCAAAGATTTCTCCTCCTACTTGCTCACACAGAAACCAGCCCTGCAGACCAAGGTATGGTCAGAGAGGCCACACCATGTCCAGCCAGTTTCCAGTTTGAATTTCCTCCCACAGCTGCAGGAAAAGTTTTTGTTTTAAGTACCTTTTCAGAGCAATCAGGAAAGAAAGTAACCAAAGTGTGGATCCTGTTTGTTCTTGCCATTACGTGGCCTTTGATACAGGCTCAGGATCTCTGGAGTTGTTGCTCAAGCCCCACCTCTGCCTGAGGGAGCTGTGGGTTTGCACATACTTGGTTTGCAAATAACTTAAGGAAATAAAGGGATTTTGGAAGAGATTGAAACATGACCAAGTCTTGTGTGTCAGGGTTGTCCATGCTGGCTGAGCGAGCCCTGTGCCTCTGCCATGGAATTGCTCTTCCCTGTCTGCTGCCACCTGAACCCCTGCTGACCACAGCCAAATCCTGCTGCTCATATAGGGAGGGAAAGAACCCCAGATGTGAAGAAGGAAACATGCAGCTCAGGACCTTCTGCCCTCCCATTTATTCCTGGTCACTTCCTCAGCCTCCAGAGCCTCAGAACAGCACCAAGGGCTGTGAGCTCAGCTTAGGGTTGGTGCACTGTGCCTGCTGCAGCTGAACTGCTCTGGAGCTCCAGCTGGGATTTCAGGCAGCCTCTGCAAGTGGAATTATTGTTTAGCTGGAGCACACCTGTCATTTCTCCACTGTGCTGGTGCATGGTTAGAGCTGCCCTCAGAGGATTTGCCCTCAGGCTTCTGTTTAGCTCTATTTGACCACAGGATTCAGAAGGCTCTGATCTGAAAAGGTTTTTCTTTTCCTCATGTAGCATCAGCTTCCTTAAAAAGGTGCTGAATTTCAGTGAAACCACTTGGGAACCGTGTCAGAGAAGAGTGAAATTGTGGAAAGCTGTATTTAATTCTGTAGGAGAGCAGTGAGTGTAATTTTCACCTTAGTGATTGTTATTGATTCACTTTCTATCCTAGAAATAAATGGAAGGAAGCTTGGAAAGGCTAGGGAACATTCAGTGAGGCTTAAGGAATTAATGTAAGTCATGAAACAAGAAAGCTAAAGACATCGCAAACCCACTACATTTCCTGACTCCTCCCCAAAGGATGAAGTCTTGCTTTTCTCCATAAATTAAGGAGCAAATATGGGCTTGCTCTGCTCCTCCTTCTCCTTCTAGTTCACCATAATACAAATCTTCCCAGGGAAAAGGCTCTACAAGGAACCAGAAAGGGCCAGGAAGTGTCATGAGGCTTCTCCTATTCATCTTTCTGGGAGGAAAGGGCACCTTTTTCCAAAGTTGGAGCTAGAACTGGTAAAAGAAGATGATGGTGATGATGATGATGATCAAAATCAATTGTACCAGGAATCATTTGAAAACAGGCTCAGAAGTGTTATGTGGACTCAGTTCCTTCAGGTAAGCTCCTGGAAAAACAGAAGTGGGAGAAAGTGGGAAGGAAGGAGAGTCAGTCCAAAAATTTGATGCAAGTCTTATGTATAATTGAAGTGGCAAATTTTCATGTAAAGAATGAAGTAATAAACCAAAGTCTTTCCAGCAGCTTTTAACACATCTGATGCCTTAATGTAAGCATGTTTATATTTCCTGTTATCCTTCCTGTCTCTGAAGATCCATCAAACTGCAACCCTTCTCTTGGCAAAGAGTGGAGCTGGAATAGCTGCTTGGTTGTAAATCCAGAATGGAGAAGTGCAGAATTTACTGTGAGAACAGTGAGCTGAGAATAATGTCACCCTTAATGCCTTTCATCTGGGCTGCAAAGTTAATCCTGAGGCAAAGCAGGTCCTGGTTAATGTTTACTGGGCTGCAAATAAAGGAACTTGCCAGAGATAAGCAGAATGCCTCAGGAGACAAAGGGAAATGCAAACCCTCTTAGGAGGCTTGGTGCTTTTAAGCCAATTAAAGATCATTTTAGGATTGTCAGAATGATTAAATATAGTAGATAGCAGCTAGAAATGCATGAGAATCTGCAAGAAAACTGTGTGTGGCAAGTGGTGATACTGCAAACCTGTGTGCTTTCCAGTTTCCCCCCTAAGGGTTGGCCAGAAAGGCTTTGTTAAAGGACTGAATCTTGGACAGAAATGTCCAGCTGATGGTGTTTTGAATTCCAGAGAAGGTTGATGTAATTATGCATCTGTCAAGCTGTTGAATCATGAGAATGTAAAGATTATAATACATTGATTTCCCAGGGACCAGGAAACTGAAAACTTCTCCATCTTCTGCTTAATGCCTAGGAAAGGAAAGTCAGCGAGGAGGTCTTGAACAGGATCTGCTTGAGACCTAAATTTCCACCATAACAGCAACTCTCTTCCCTTCTTTGATAGATGCCCTTCATATCAAATTGTGTTATTGCAAGATGATTAAATGTTTTCAGTCATAGAGGCCAGAATGTTGGTTTCCCCCCACCCTGCCCCGAGTGTCTGGCTGGTTACAGAAGATACCAACTGCCTTGTGCTTTCTGCTTGGATAATTTGTTCCTCATCTCCTTCATGGCCACCAGAAGGAGCAGGAAACTGGATAGACTTGTCATGGAAGACAGATCTGTTCCACTGGCTGTCAGCTGGACATACTGTTGTTATATTCCCCCTTTTGAGGGATGAAGTTTCTCAGGCAATGCCCCAGACCCTCACATTGTGCTTTTCTTTAGCCTGGTGCCCTCCCTGAAGGCATCTCAGGATTGTGGTTGACGTTCCCTTCTCCAGGACAGCAGAGTACTTGGTCAGAGGAGGCCATAGCTATTTTGCAAACCTTGCTGTTCCCTGAAATCCCCTGAGAGACTTCCCATAGCTCTGATGGACAGCTTTGGAAGTCTCTCAAACTCCCTCCCTGGCTGAGCTCTCAGGGGTAAAACTACTCCTGTTCTGACTTACATGACCAGCCTAGTTTCTGCCTCAAAGGATCTGCCAGCTGGAGAAAGGCTTATTCTAATAGATCTATGGACTACCCTAGGAGAAAAGGAGTTGGAAGGTAAGGCAAGATACATTTCCCTACTTCCCAGATATTTTTTTGTAGTGCCTGGGGGAATCACAGGTGTCAGTGAGTGTGTTGAGTCATTGAAAATAATGTAAAGCAAAGAAATCCTTTCTTATCCTCTCCCCCAGCCTAAGGCAGAGAGTCACTTCGCCTTCTCAAATCACAGCCAGACAGGAAAGTGTGTTATTTCCCATTTTATTATGTGTATGGCAAATGCTAAAGGGTCATAAAACCTTCTCATTGCTTGTAGTAGCTTTGTGAAAGGGAAAGAGAGAGAGAAAACCACAGATGTGATGGACTTTTTGTGGGATGCACTGAGTACTACTAGGTTACTCCAAGGAGTAAGTGACCAGGCAGGAGGACATGGAGTTCTGATCAGAGTGTAAAGAAAAATAACATGAGGCAGCTATATGAGAGTAAAATACCTTGTGCATTTACCTACCATGAATTCTGTGGCTGAAAGTTAAATACAGGTGCAGGAACTGAATAAATATCACATAGTTCTTCACTGTTCAAAGCTACAATTGGCCCCGTAGTGCCATTGCATGACTGGAAATATTCCTGGCAGGCAGTTTCCTGAGAGTTGCATGGTTGGTTTTTTAGGAGAAGAAATGCTTTTCATCTGCCACCTAATACAGATTTTTATTAAGGCACATGGGTACAGATTTCTTCAAAATACTCTTACTTGTAGTACTCTGTCCCAGGAAGGCCTCACTGAAACACTTTGCTTATTATTTGCTTAATGTAACACCAGTGTGATTTTATTTCTTTGTTTTAGCAAACCAGAATGAATGATTTGCACTGCCTGAACTTAGACACTTGGACTTGGTCTGGAAGGTGAGTTTCCCTCTCTTAACACTTAAAACTGAATGTAGCAGATTGAAACATATTGTTAAATAGTTCCAGAGCTAATCCTGTAGCTTTTCCAAGAGGAGAATGAGAGTTTGGGGACTATTTTAACAGCTGTTACAGTGTGATTTCAATTTAATTTAATTTCATAGCAGTTACTAAGCTTTCCCTGTTCTGCACCAAAGCGTTGATGATGCTGTTTCAAGCACAGCATGTAGTGATTTAACATCCTAATTTTCAGGATGGGTGCATTTATCCATATGGAATTTCAGGTCTGATGGCTTTTTGAATGCTGTTTTTAGTATCTGGAGTTGGCTAATTACAGCACACGCTGGGGAAGGGTCTCTGTCATAAAAGACCATGAAATCCAAAATACTGAACGTTTTTCCAAAACTCAGTTATTTCTGTATTGTGATCCAAGAATAGCTCCCAAGATTTACTCATAATTTAGTGTAGACTTGGATCACTGTAAAATTAGGAGCCTCCTATCCAGCCATTCCAGCAGCTCTGCAAAGAGTCTTTGAGAGACTGAAGAAAGAGATTTAAGGTATTAGGGGATGAAAAAAGTGTCTTTTCAGTGTCTGCTGCTGTGGTGGCACCTCAGGGGAGGTAAAGTGTTCATATTTATTCATTATTTATTCCATCTCCTAATCACAAAAGGAGGGAAAAGGAATCAGTAGATCTTTCAGGACGATATCATATCAGTATTTACATTTTTTACTCCAGTTTACACTGTCTTTACATAAATTGCTTGGCCAGTTATTTCTGGTTACACACTTCCTGCATAAAATCGGCAATGGTGGCTGTGTTAAAACCAAGCATTTGTAGGGATCATCCCAACATAAAGATTCTTGTCCCAAAAGTCCTGTGATTCCCCACACAAACACTAAAATAAGTGCAGAAAAGCTCCCAGTGCAGTGGTGATTTCATTTAAAGCCCCACTAACCAGTCAAGTTTCTTTCTTATTCAACTCTACACGGGTTTCTTAAGGAATTGCATAATACAAACCTACAAATCCAGGAATATCATCCACCAGGAGGCTGCAGGATTTATTTTAGCTGCCACTACCCAGAAGTCCCTTTGCCTTCCCTGAGCTCCACTGACTTGTTACTCAAAATGTTCAATATTATGTTATTTCTGATACTGGGATCATTTTCTGCAGCATGAAAATTGAAATTCTGTCACCCATCAGGATGTGGTTTATATTTCTTTTAACCATCAAAGCCCAGGCTGCCCCTTGGCCAATTTTAGAAGCCTCTTACACAAGAGTTGTGCAAAGCAGGGACTCAAACACTGCAACTTGGCTTCAACTTGAGTGCCAAATTTAGCAGGACAGTTTTGCAATCCCTGTTTAATTATCTCTGGTTCTTGAGGCTCTGCTTGCAGATGGAGAGCTGAGCAGTTACCAGCAGTGGGATCCCTCTGGCTGCACCAGATGCCTCCTTTCCTCACCCAGGCTTCCCTCCCTGCTCACTGAAGGGAAACAGGCACTTCTTGGGGGTGGCTCGTGGAAAATCCATCCCCACTTGTGCTTTTCAGGGACCTGTTGCTCTGCACTGAGTGCAAAGGGAACACAGATCCCCAAATTGGTTCTTTTGGGATATCCCATATGTTCAGGTTCCCTGCAGTTCACATTCTCACCTCAAGCAAATCCAAATAAAATGAAATCAATTTCCAACCTATGTTTTCGTAAAATGAGCAGATCTTTGCAATGATAAACTTCCATGTGTTTTGTACTTAGAAAATGCCCTTTTTGCTGGCATTTACTTCAAGGTTTGTTGTGTTACAGTGGTTGGAGAGGTGGTAGCTTTTGCATCAAAGGTAAAGCCACAGCCCTTGGGTCATTTATAATCATTTTCCTGGGACTGGAGAGGCTGTAACCCCTCAGGATTCATTAAATTTAATCTCAATTAACTATTTACCAACAGTTTATTTAAATATTTAGTCTTTGTTTTTTTCGCTAGGAAAACATCCAAACTTATCCTATGACAAACTGTGAAATTTTCTGCCAGGTTAATTTCAGCATTCTTTAAAGCAAATTTGTTTGGTTTATTTGTTTCTTTGTTTCACCAAGAATTAATATCAGTGGAGAGAAACCAAAGGATCGTTCCTGGCACACGCTGACTCCAATAGGAGATGACAGACTTTTCCTTTTTGGTGGACTAAGTTCTGATAATGTTCCTTTAAGTAAGTAATGTAGAGGTTATAATTCCATTGTGCACTTCAAATCACAGTGACAAATAGGAAGTGGGAGAGTCTTAGTTCTTTTTGTGGAAAAATTAACTTCTTTTCATGAAAAAATGAGAATAATATTAAGTTTTACAGATAAATCCACCAGGAGGGGGAGATTCTCTCAATTTATCCAAAAGAAAAGAAACTAAGTGTATTTTAATTGGAGATTTCAATGCACTGAGTGTTGAGTTAAACCACAAAGAGTGAAAAGATGCAGCTTAATGCAGTGATGATTTTACTGTTACCTGAGTATAACGTGTTCTTAGAACACAGAGCTGTTGGTGTAAATAAAAAAGGTAATTCTTTGCCCCAAAAAAAGGCACTGATGGATGTTCTTACCTTGTAGGTGATGGCTGGATCCACAGCATTACAACAAATGGATGGAAACAACTCACCCACTTGCCTAAGAGTAGGCCTAGGTATACAAACACAATCATGTGTGCTGAACGTTAATAATTTATAAAAAATTAAGTGGTTTTTAAACTATTGAACAGTTTGAAAATAACAGTATATGAGTATTTTAGAAAATGAATGCAGTATGATTGAATAGTTTGCTTTAACACCTCCTTTTCCTTCATACCTGATACAGCATTTTGAATTTCTGTATTTGTTATTGCTGATGTTTATTTGCATTGAAAGATGGTTTTGTGGTGAAGGATCTGGGTGCCCAACTAACGTGGTGTTCTACAGCCAAATTATTGTTGTTAGAAAAGAAAATATCACAATTTTTGAGGAATTAATGACCAAGCAGAATAATAAAAGTTGATTAATGTTGATACGTTATTAGAAACAGAGGAGGAGAGAACCAGGAAAGATTCGATGCATTTTTCAGGGCTCAAAAGTAAAATGCCTCGTTTGTTAACACAGTGTTTGAAGCATTACCTGTTTTTATAACATAATTACTATTGAATTAATTTGCTGTAGGTAGTTAATATTCAGTTTTTCATGGAATTCATCTCTGCATCCACCCAGGAACTCTCAGCACAACTTTCTCTGACTCTTTTATGATATAAATTCGTACAGTTCTGGTCTGGCATTTGCATGATTCCTGCCTTGTGTTCTGTTACTGAAATATCTTTACCTTCATTAATCTTCTTCCTGTTTTATCCTGTTCTAGGGTATCTTTTAAATACAACAGCCACAACTAGACCAAGCTTTCTGCTTTTTTATACTTCCAGCTCTTTCAAGGCCAAATCAACTACCTTAACTTCATAGAATATTTTCTTTTTATGGTTAGTGAGCTGATAGATGAAGGGACCAACGGCTGCCTTAAGTAAAGCCCAGCAGGAGCAGCCAGGGATTTGTATTCAGTTCTTTACACATGGCTGGTCTCATAAACCTCCAGTGTGTCCCTGTTTTTCCTGGGCATCATGGAGAAGGATCAGGAAGGGACAGAATGTGCTGTTTGTACAGGCAGCAGCCCTAGGAGCTGCAGCTCAGCTTTTCCTCTGCTGGAATAACACCTGTGCCTCGCTTGGCAGAGGGGCTGGATGGGAGGAACCAGTGACTCCTGAGCCCCAAGTGGTTTCCAGGCAATTCCAGGGCAGATCCCATAGTGGGACACAAGTGGAGCTGTTGTGCACACACAGCCCAGCCTGTCCTGGGAGAGCAGAGCCTTTGGGTCACATCCTGGCAGGACCTCAGAGCTCCCTCAGTTCCAAACGTGTCCTGTGGTTCCTCACCACCTGAGGGTTTTGGTGTTTGGGTTGGTGGCTGAGGACCTCTCAGTGACCTAATTATTGAAAGAAGGGATTTGCCCTCCTTAAACCAACCTCAAAAGCGTCATTAACCTTTCTCAGGAAGTCACAGAATGGTTGAGGTGGGAGGGGCTCTGTGGAGATCCTCCAGTCCAACCCCCCTGCCAAGGCAGGGTCACCTGGGGACACAGCAAGGGACACAGGAACACATCCAGGTGGGTTTGGAATGGCTCCTGGAAACTTGGATAAAAGGAGCCATCCCAAAAGCCTGGGTGTGCATTCAACTAGCTTGAGTGTGAAGTACTTCCCTGTACCATAGTCGTATCCTTTTACTCCCCCAGGATCACTGCAGCATCTCTGCAGCTGGAAAAGGTTTCAGTCAGTTCAGTTGCTGCTCTATGACTTAAAATACAGGGGCAATAATCCAGAAATGTGTACTGCTTTTGTAAATATTTCTATTCTTTTATAATAATACACAGTACAGCATGAATTCATCAGTGTCTTTTCCTGATGCCTCTGCAAGTTTGATTCCCTCCTTAAAATCTGTAAAGAATAATTTCCTTCAACCTTCAGTTACAGTGATTTCTAAGAAATTGTCTTCTCAGGTGACTGTGCATTGGTAGAAAATACTGTTCTTCTTTCTGTCCATCAGTTGCACTTCAGAGAACCAAGTGTTTAACTCCTGAATTCCCAGTGTTTTCATTGCCAGGTGAAGCTGTCCTTGCAGCTGGAAGAGCTGTGTCTGAAGGATGTGTGTGATTCGAATAACGTGCTTTGTCAGAATGTTTAGGTGATAAGTTAGAGCAGCCGTGGGAGGACAGAAACTCTGTCAGGCTGTAGGAAAAGCCTCAGGTTGCGAGATAGGATGTCACCAGAGTCCAGGCAGGAAAGGCTTCCCACTGTTCTTCGTGACCAAGTCCAGGCCAGAGTTTTCCTAATGCAGATCAGGCAGAGACAGATCTGTCCACAGGTATGAGGAAGGGAAAAGGTGGGGTACAGTTTAGCCTAAGGACTGATGTGAATGGAGTAGGAAAGTGGGAATGTTTACTTTTGCATGAAAGTTTAGTGGTGCATTTTATTTTGGTTCAGTAGCTCTGAAGAGCCAGAGCTTTGTGGGGATCATCTTGTGACATTCACTGCAGTGGGGACAGACCAGCAGAAAAATTAGAGGGTTTGATCTGCCAATGATAAAAAATAAACCTAGCAAGGTGTGGCTGCAGAATCTCTGATTATAAACCCAGGTTTTGTGGGGTCTTTACATCATGTATTCTTATATGCACAACACAAAGCCTGGTGTGATGTGACTGACACTCAGGAAATCATCCCCAGGGATCTTTGGGGGAGTGTAAGACTGAAACAGGATAACTGGTGTTCCTAGAGCTCAGGGATCCGAGTCAGGACTGAGAACCCCACAGTCTGAAAGCCACTGGAACTGTACTTCTGAATCAAAGAAAGAGTGGAAAATTTAAAAAGGAAAAGAAAAGCCATCCTTGGCAAAAATTTGTTTGTAGAGTTATGTTTTTCTATAAAAATTTTCCACTGTAGTGATAAATAAGATAAAGTTTATATAACCAGAGTACAGAAGAGTCAAATAGTGACAAAATATATTGGTCTGTACGAAAATAGTTCTCACGAGATGGATAGTCTCCTTTTACATTGTTAAATAAACAAGTAATATATTTGAAGCTACTATTTTTTGCCTCTGAACACTTCTGAAATAATGTCTTTGTCTTGCTGTTAACACACAACTGGTGGTTGTTGCTTGGGCACTAATTGCATTTCTGATTTCCTTTCTAGACTGTGGCACACAGCCTGCCTTGGAAAAGAAGGAGAAGTGATGGTGTTTGGTGGGAGCAAAGATGACCTGCTTTTCATGGACACGGTCAGTAAACTGGATAATAAATCCTATCACTGAGATAATTCTAATTGATATCAGATCTTGGAATCCTGGAATGGGTTGGGTTGGAAGGGACCTTAAAGCCCATCCAGTCCAATGGGCAGGGACACCTTCCACTAGCCCAGGTTGCTCCAAGCCCTGTCCAACCTGGCCTTGGACACTTCCAGGGATGAGGAGTTCACAACCTCTCTGAGCAAATCAATCAGTGTATTTATAGATGGGATTTAAGTTTTAAAAAACCCCAACAAACAAGATTGAGATGTTGGCTCAGGTTGGTAACTGAAACCAGTAAAAATTATGCACCACTGAGAATCCCCACCTGAAGCTTTTTTGAGTGATGGGCTAAAGAGGAATTTGTAACTCTGATTCTTCACAAATAGTTATTTAGGTATTACCAGTTTTAAATCATGCATGTGGTAATGAATGTGACATTAGTCTAGAAAACAGCACTCTTGCTGAGATAAACTGCCATTCTAATGGTTCTTTTTTTCTCTTCATCAGGGTCACTGCAGTGACTTGCTGATATTTCAGACTCAACCTTATTCCCTCCTCAGGTGAGTTGTGGTTACAGAATCACTGAATCCCAGGCTGGTTTGGGCTGGAAGGGACCTCCAGGACCATCCAGTGCCACCCCCTGCCGTGGGCAAGGACACCTCCCACCAGACCAGGTTGCTCCAAAGGTTATTTCACCCACATGCTCCTGCCGAGGCAGGTAAAATACCAAATTACCTCCTCAGGCACTATTTGAGCCATGCAATGTGTGATGATCCCCAGCAGTTTAATCATTGGGAGTGTGTAATCCCCCTGCACAGGCACAAATTACACAAACATCTGTAATTAATGCACTACACCAGCTTTAATTAGGCGCCGCTTTTTTGTCTTTAGACCATTTACTTAAATATTTCTTGGGGTTTTTTTGGTATTTTCTTTCTTCAGGCTGTGTCTTGACTGCATTGGGAAGAATGCAGCTCTCTTGGAGAACCAAATTCCCTGCTTGCCATCCAAACTTCTGCAGGAAGTGCTGAAAAAAATCACCTTCTGGGCTGCCATGACCCACCGGCTGGAGAGGAAAGCCGAGACCGAGAGACAAAGTCAGCTCCACAGCACATGAAGGAGGGCTGGGAAAGCCTGGGACACCTCCAGGTGTTCTCTTGGTGAACTTTACTGATGTTCCAGAGCAGCTGCTGTTAAGCTGAATTCCTAAGTGAAGTTTGAGAACAAAAGAATTCCTTTTTAAGAGAAGCCTCTCTTGTTTTCTATATTGTTCATTTCTGTTGTGGTCTTAAGGAGACAGTCCATCCAACTTGTTCTTTTGGAAGGGGACGTGACACAAAATGTTTTCAGTTGGATAAAATACGGCTTTAGTCTAAAACTCTTCCTCCAGCCTTATCACATCAGCCTAAATTAGTTCAACAGTGTCCTGGGGAGATCCACACTCAACAGTCTTAAAGGTAACAAATCTGGGAACGCCACCAAACCTTGTTTTTTGATTCCATCACCCTCTCCTCCCACCATCCATTTACATGATGGGGCCCAAGTAGGAAAATCCAGAAGGGAACTGTGGAACTTGAAGAAAAACCTGCAATGAGCAGCCTGACCTGCTGTCTCTGTAGGAAAACTTCTGCCCATCACCTGGTTTTACTGTTTCTGTCATCACTAAGTCCTTTTGGAAATAAGTTGTATATTGTATTTTGGACGTGTAAAGTTTATATTTCATTCTTGTTTAAAAAAAAACCCCAAACAAAAAATTGATTATTTATTGTTTAAAAAGAGCAAATGTAGTACGGGGCTATTTTTCTGTTTCAAATATTTAGTTAACAGGAGCACAGTCATTAAAATTTTATAGAGAGTTGAATCAAGGTCCATTTTGACAAGTTTTTGATGTTTTTACAAACCTGTCAAACTTAATTATTTGGGGAAAGGAGGTTTGGAAGCAAATTTGTATCATAGAGGGAAGTTTTGTGAGTGGGTGTTGTAACAGAGCTGTAATTTTATGTGCTAAACTCCATTTGCTATTTCTTTTTGTGCAGGGCTCAGGGAACCCTCACCCCAAGGGTTTATTTTTAGGGGCATTCAGGTGCCCCCCAGGGTTATTTTGGGGGGGGTTCAAGTGCCCCCCATGGTTTGATTTGGAGGGGGGTTCAGGTGCCCACAAGCTTTGATTTTGGGAGGGGGCTCAGGTCCCCATCAAGGTTAATTTTGGAAGGTTCAGGTGTCCCCTAAGGTTTCATTTTGTGGGGTTCATGTGCCCATTGAGGTTAGTTTTGAGGGTTCAGGTGCCCCCCCCCGTTGATTGTGGGGGTTCAGGTGCCCCCCAAAATTAATTTTGGGCTGTTTCATTCTCTCCCCACGTTAATTTGAGGGTGTTTAGTTTCCCTCCCAGGTTAATTTTGAGGATTCGGGTGTCCCCAAGGTTAATTCGGGGTGTTTAGTTGCCCCCTGAGGTTAATTTTGGGGTGTTAATTGCCCCCCCTAATTAATTAGGGGTGTTTAGTTCCACCCCCAAGTTAATTTGGGGTGTTAATTGCCCCTGCTTAATTTGCAATGTTGAGTTGCCCCCCAGGTTAATTTGGGGCATTAACTGCCCCCCTCCCTGGTTAATTGTAGGGCATTATTTGCCCCGCCCCCCGGTTAATTCAGGGTGTTAATTGCCCTCTGGCTAATTGGCGGTGTTAATTGCCCCCACGGTTAATTTGGGACATTAATCACTCCCCCGATTAATTGCAGGGTGTTAATTGCCTCCCTGGTTGGTTCATTCGGGGTATTAATTTCCCCCCAGGTTAATTTGGGGGTGCTAACGGTTCCCCCCCGGTTAATTTTGGGGTATTAATTGCCCCCAGATTAATTTGGTGCATTAATTACCCCAGGTTCATTTGAGGCATTAATTCCCCACCGGGTTAATTTGGGACATTAATTACCCCCCCCAGGTTAACTGGGGCATTAATTAACCCCCCAGGTTAATTTGGGGCATTAATTAGCCCAGGTTAATTGGGGCATTAATTCCCCCCCGGGCTAACTTGGGGCATTAATTACCCCTGGTTAATTGGAGCATTAATTCCCCCCCAGGTTAACTGGGGTGTTAATTATCCCCCCTGGTTAATTTCGGTCATTAATTACCCCAGGTTATTTTGGGCCATTAATTACCCCCGGTTAACTGGGGCGTTAATTACCCCCCCCAGGTTAATTGGGGCATTAATTGCCCCAGGTTAATTGGGGCATTAGTTACCCCCCCAAGTTTACTGGGGCATCAATTGCCCCCACGCTAATTTGGGGCATTAATTACTCCCGGGTTAACTGGGGCATTAATTACCCCCCAGGTTAATTAGTGCATTAGTTTCCCCCCGGTTAATTGGGGCATTAATTGCCCCAGGTTAATTGGTGCATTAATTACCCCCCCGTTACTTGGAGCATTAATTGCCCCCGTTAATTGGCGTTGCGAGCCGCGCATGCGCGGTGCGGGCGGAAGGCGCGGCGGGGCGGGCGGATGTTGCGGGGCGGAGCGGCGGGGCCGGGTAAGGGTGAGGGCCGGGGGGGGCCGGGATTGGGGGGGATAACGGGGGATATTGGGGGGTATCGGGGGGTATCGGGGGTCCGGGGGGATCCGGGGGGTGAGCAGGGACCGGCGGAGAGCAGGAGCCCCCGCCGCGACATCCAGGGGTGTCCTGAGGGCGCCGCGAAATGGCTGAGGGGGCCGCGGCCCAGCGGGTGTGAGGGGGGATTGGGGACAGGTGTGTGTGAGGGTATGGGGACTGGTGTGTGTGAGGGGATTGGGGACAGGTGTGTGTGAGGGGGGGATTGACAA
>JAWMRC010000157.1:62132097-62148942 GCA_035584755.1 Thripadectes ignobilis | reverse complement strand
GGAGTGTCCAAGGCCAGGTTGGACGGGGCTTGGAGCCCCCTGGGCTGGTGGGAGGTGTCCCTGCCCATGGCAGGGGTTGGGACAAGATGGGCTTTAAGGTCCCTTCCAACTCAAACCATGGTGATTTGGGGTGATTTTGGAGTATAACTCCAGAGCAGCTTGTGCTGCTTTGGCCATTCCATGGAGGGAATGCTCACAGTGTTAGGGTAATTGCTGTGGAATTTGCTGCAGACACTCAGGAAAGGCAGGAAAATCCTTGTGGGTGCCTTCCAACTCAGGATATTTTGTGATTCCATGAAATTGCCCATGGTGCTGGTTTCCAGCTTCTTGGTGTGTGGAAAGAGAGCTCATTACCAAACCTGATGTGATCAGATCTAAATCTGAGCAGGGCTGGAGCTGTGGGTGTTTAATGAGGTGGTGCAGATTGTTTTTGCCACTCCACAATCCAGGAGGAATTCCTGGCAAGGCCGTGCCATTAGTTTGTGATACAGGCTAAACCCCAGGGATAAAACTGGAAGGTAAATGCCATTAAACCCCCAGGAGAACAGTGTGGGAGCCCCAGTGGTGCAGGCTGAGGGGCAGAGGGCCGGCAGCACGGCCTGGTAGCCTCATCTCTTTGGAACTGGAGCAAAGCCTGGCAGCCTGAGGCCTGGGAAGCAGCTCCAGAGGGATTTAGTGTGGGTGGGAGGGTCGGTTGGGCAAGAAATGGGGCCCCACACCTGGAAAACTGGCACTGAAGATACACTGAAATAATAAAGCAGTTCCCTGCTTTTCCAATTTGAGCACAGCCTTTACAGAACTGTCATATGTAACAACAGATAGGACAGGATTTCTGACAGACCTTGCTCTGTGTTTTCTCCCAGGCTGATCTTTTTTGGAGGTTATGGCTATTTTCCTGAAGGGAAGCAACGGGGAACGTTTGAATTCGATGAAACCTCTTTTTGGGTAAGTAACCCTGGAAGTCATTTCTGGTTCAGCTTTCATATTTAATCAGTGCTTATTCAAGCTTGTTGCTAATTTATGGTTTTTAAAGAATTCAGGTCTTCCTAGAGGGTGGAATGACCACGTGCACGTTCTGGACATTGAAACTTTTACCTGGAGCCAGCCTATAACTACGGTAATTATTGTGTAGGTTAATTAAGTTGCAGATCAGTAATGTTAATAGCAGTGCTCTTGGAGCCATTTGAACCACTCACTCACATAAATCCACTCTCCAAACACAGGAGATTTGCCTTTTATTTTGATCTGTCTTCTTTTTTTCCCTGTGACTTGCTTTCTTTCATGCTTCAGTGGCCTTGTGCTCACGGGGAGCTCAGGAGCATGAAGTGTGTGGTTTGCTGTCACCATCACTGCCATGTGAGGCTTGGGGACGTGTCACTGGAGGGCTCAGTTGTGGTCAAGTTAGAATTAAACACTTCTGGTTACAAATGCACACATTGGAAGTGTCCCAGAGGTATTCAGGAACAAGGGGAAAGGGGTGGTATTGCCACAGAGCTGGAGGAAGTGAAATTGGAGACAAGTCAGGCCAGGCTGCCAAAGAATTGCTTTGTCTCACTGCACACAGGTCTCAAGGATTTCAGAAACTCAAGAAAAATAGCATTTAATAGAATTATAAAATCCCAGAATGGTTTGGGCTGGAAGGGACCTTGAAGCCCATCCAGTTCCAGTGGCAGGGACACCTTCCACTAGCCCAGGTGGCTCCAAGCCCTGTCCAACCTGGCCTTGGACACTTAATACTTTATGCATATAATAGTTTATTATATCAGTGTCTCATTTACAGTCTGTCTTTTGTGGCTAAAAATCAAACTTATACACTTCAAGAGGAGAAAAAAATATATTTAATAAGTTTTCTTCTCTTCCATCCATCCAGAAGGCAAGTCTGCACACAGGATGACTTACTGGCTGGGTTTTTTCCCCTCTATTCCTTGCTGCCCTTAAAGCTGAGTTTCTATGAGCCTTTCTTCTCCCGGGGTGCCTGATTTGGGCTGTGTGTGTTTCTCTCCCCAGGGCAAAACGCCGTCCCCTCGCGCCGCCCACGCCTGTGCCACGGTTGGGAACAGGGGCTACGTGTTCGGGGGCAGATACAGGGTAAGGCCAGCCCAGGGAAACCAGGGCAGGTTGAACTCAGGCCTAAGCAGAGGATCTGAACCAACCACCTGCTTTGTTGCAGGAGTCCAGAATGAACGACTTCTACTACCTGGACCTGGACACGTGGGAGTGGAATGAAATGTGGGTACTGAGACTTGATCTGCTGAAATTCTGTGCTGTGTCTAAAGAAGGGAAGCTTGTCGGGTCCCTGCACAGGGCCAAGCTGAGTCCTGCAGATCCTGAAAAATAATGGGAGCAGGAAAGAGCAGGGGGCTCTTGCTCTCCCTCCTGAGTAATCTGGGGTGTTTTCATTGCAATCCAGACTCACACAAGGCATCTGCCCAGTCGGCCGGTCGTGGCATTCCTTAACACCGATTTCCTCGGATCACCTCTTCCTCTTCGGAGGATTCACCACTGACAAGCAGCCACTGAGTAAGTCATTCCAGAGGGATTTGGTGGTGTCTGTGCTCTTGAACAGCTGGGCACAGGAGCTTGAATTGTTGCTTGAATTCCTTCTAAATTCCTCCCATGCACTTGTGATCCAGCTCCTCATGGCCAACAGCTAATTCCACAGAGCAGGAGTGTGGAATGTGTGGGGACATTATTATTTATAGCAATTCATCTGCTCTAAAAATGTGTCTGATGCAAATTGCAGTTAGTAAGAGCTTCACAGTTCTGCATCTTCACTCCCATACACCTCTGTTACATGAAACACCTGTTGTCAAACAGGAGCCAGTGTTTTCAAAGGTTTATCCTAAAATACTTGGTTTATTTAAGAGCAGGAATGGGCTGTGCTACACCAGAGTACGTGTTCATTGCAGCAAACATGCCAGAACTAACAGAATCCTGGTTTATATCTGGGGCTTTGCTTGTTTGCAGGTGATGCCTGGATTTATTGTATCAGCAAGAACGAGTGGATACAGTTTGAGCATAACTATTCCGAAAAACCAAGGTATGGCAGACAATTCCCTGGGAACGTGTTTATCAAAGGAGTGTGGAAGCCCTTGGTGGTGGCTGTCAGAGAGGGGGCTCAGGTTGCTCCTCACAGCCCTCATTCTCCCTCTGTCCCAGAGGGCAGGGGTCGTGCTCCCAGAATTCAGGTGAGCCCCACTCAGGGCAGGTGCTGGAGGCAGCCTGTGGCTCCTGTGAAACAGCTGGAAACACAGAATTTGGGGGTTGATCTTAGGGTTTGGTTTGGCTGCAGAGGCCTCTGAGCTGAGACTGCCAGCACCAGAGCTCACTGGAACCAGTGTGTCCCTGCTGTCCCACCAAACTGGGCACTGGCCAGTGTCTCTGAGCTGGTGGCTCGGCCCATGCACACCCAGTTTGTTTTTGGCTTCCTGCCCAGTAAATCAGGGTTGATGACCTGCAGCTTAAGCACCAAAACCCGTGTGATGCACGTGTATGGCATGGAAAACATGTCTTGGAGTTCCTGAGATCCGTCTTGTTTGGGAAGTGATCTGATCCACATTAATGAGTTAAAGCAGTGATTTTTCCTGGTTTTCCCCCTTTGGCCTGGCCCTCGGGATGAGGAGGGATCTTCCCAGGGCGGTGACAGGGCTGAGCTGGGATTTGGGGTTAATGCAGTGCTGCTTTCTGTTTGCAGGCTGTGGCACACGGCCTGTGCCAGCGAGGAGGGAGAGGTGATTGTCTTTGGGGGCTGTGCCAACAACCTGCTCGCCCACTCCAAAGCTGTAAGTCCACTCGGAGCGTTCCCTCCCCGGTGCCAGGCTGAGGTGGTTGTGGTGGGCACCGGGATCTGCTGGGGATCCCAGAGGTGCATGAACAAAGCCTGAAGGGGAGATGGGTTGCTCCTGCCCACATTCCCTCAGTGCAGATGCCTTCAGGCTTGGCAGCCTGAAGGCTTCCTCCGGTGGAAGGTGTCCCTGCCCATGGCATGAGATGGGCTTTAAGATCCCTTCCAGCCCAAACCGCTGTGATTCCATAATTCCATGATCTGGTTGTGTGGGCCTGGGCTGCTTTGGCTCCTGCTCTGACAGTGTGAACTCACAGCACCAATTATCTTCTCTCTCTCTCTTCTGCCCTCCCAGGCTCACAGCAATGAAATCCTTGTGTTTTCCCTACAACCAAGATCTCTTGTAAGGTAAGGAAACAAGACTTCAACATCAAACTGTTGTGTCCCCAGCTTAGATGGCAGGAAGAGATTCCTGGCTGGGAGGGTGGGCAGGCCCTGGCACAGGGTGCCCAGAGAAGCTGGGGCTGCCCCTGGATCCCTGGGAGTGTCCAAGGCCAGGTTGGACGGGGCTTGGAGCACCCTGGGCTGGTGGGAGGTGTCCCTGCCCATGGCCGGGGGTTTGGAATGAGATGGTCTTTAAAGCCCTTCCAACCCAAACCATGTGATTCTAGGACAAGTTATGCAGGGCTACCACCAGACCCAAGAGTGTAAAACTTTCTCCTCCAAGGAATGCTGCCAGAGGAGTTGTGAGCATGGAGCGGGATCCCTCTCAGCCCGTGCTTGGCACTGCTGCTGAGCAGGATCCCCCAGCAGCAGCTCCCCTTGCAGCCCTGCCCCTGCTGACAGCAGCCCTGCCTCCTCTCCCCAGGCTGTGCCTCGAGGCAGTGATTTGCTTCAAGGAGATGCTGGCCAGTTCCTGGAATTGCCTCCCCAAGCACTTGCTGCACAGCGTCAACCAGCGCTTCGGGAGCAACAACACCTCTGGCTCCTGAGCCCTGGGCAGCCCCGGGGGAGGATCCCAGGGGGGCAAACATTAAAGGTGTGTAGGTTAAACCTCTGTGTCGTCCTAGGTAGTCGCTTCTCGCCTTTACGTTGCATGTGAATGGCCTAGAGAGAACCTATTTTTGTGTCAAAGATGTTTGCAATAAATGTATTTAATGCAAGTGGAGACATAGCCTGAGCTTAAGCTGAAACTAGTTCTGGGGCTGTGCACCTGGAGGCAGGTCTGAGGCCACCCCCAGCCCCTGGGGACACGTGTTGGAGCACCCAGCCCAGGAGCTGGGGACAGTGGTGGCTGTGCAGGGAGTGCTGAGCACACCACCAGGGTGTTGGTACCCACAGCTCAAAGGCTTAAGGTCAGAGCAGCAGGATTTGGAAAGTGTCCCTTGTCAGTTGATAAACTGTGATAAACCTTGAGATGTTAAAGCACCACTGCTCTCTGCTTGGCTGTAGCTTGATTTTTTTGGAACTCTTTTTATGTTGTGGAACTTCAGTTGTGAACCTTAGGGAGCAGATATTCTGCCCTGAGAGTGTGACTGAAAGTGCTGGAGCCTGTTCCTGGCTGTGTCTGTGGAGTATCCCTGGCAGGAGGGACAGGGAGAGGGGCAGGGCTGCCCTGGCTGCCCCAGGCTGGGGGGAAGGTGGGGAATCATGTTTTAAGCTGTCTTCAAAAAAACAATTAAAAACTTGAACTTCTAGAACAAATCCTGTGCTGTAATTCCTGGTAGAGCCCGGGGGTTTATCCTGACTCCCAGCCCCTGCTGTTCCTCCTCTGCACAGGGAGCAGAGGGTGGGGCCTGGGCCTGCACCTTCCCTTTCTGCAGCCAAGGGAATGGCTGGGGGAAATCCCATTCTGCCTTCCCAAAGGAACCATTTTGCCCTTGATCTGCCCTCCTGGGACCTCCAGCCCGTGGCAGGGCAGGGAGGGGCTGAACACGCCAGGGTTCTGCAGCCCCACATTCCAACACCTTGCCCAGTGCTGAGGAAGGACAGAACCAACGCCCTGGGAGCACATTCCTGACCAAACGCCAGCAATTTACTTCCATGTTTATAAACTAGTGGTATCAAGAGTCCATCTGCACCAACTGCAGGACCTGGCCCTGGCTGCCTGTCCTGTGGCAACAATCCCGTCCGTGTCCCTCTGTCCCAGCTCCAGGTGCTGCTCCTGACTGCACCATTTGGGGGTGAGAACCCCCAGCAGGGAATCACTTCTTCTTCCTGTTCAGGAGATGAGGTGCAGACACTTTCACCTTCCCAGGGATATTTCTTGACAAATCGGTGTCCTGGAAAACAGGGAAGAGGAAAAATTGGGCACAGAGGGGACACAGGGGTGACACAGGACACACCTCCTACCTGCACTCCCAGGGCAGGCCCCTGCCCCTGCCACAGCAATTCCCCCTCCCAAAACTAGAGGATTTCTTGGATATTATTTTAGCTCAAGAGCAACACAAGACAGAAACACAAGGCCCAGGGATACCACTGGGGCTCCGTTTCTAATGGTTCTTCCCAGCCTAAGCAGCACAGGGTGCCCAGGGAAGCTGGGGCTGCCCCTGGATCCCTGGAAGTGTCCAAGGCCAGGTTGGAGCACCCTGGGCTGGTGGGAAGTGTCCCTGCCCATGGCAGGGGGCAGGATGGGATGAGATTTAAGGTCCCTTCCAACCCCAACCATTCTGGGACTCTCTGCCCTTCCCTAGCAATGCTAAAAACCACCCAAGCCAACAGAACACTCAGTTTCTCAGCATTTCCCCCCAGAATGGCCCTGGTGGACATTTTGCTGCTGCTGTGACATTTGCACAGGAGGAACTGCAGAAAGGGGTCACCTTCACGCTGCGGAACAGGTCCTTTTCTCTTGCACTGGCTTCTTTGGACTGCATAAAGTTGTGCAAGGCAATCTTGGCAGCTGTAAAAACACAGGGAAGAGTGAAACAGCTTGGAAAACCACACTGGCCTCACCAGGCAGAGCATGAAAAGGATCCAGGGCTTTCAGACCGTACCTTTGCCCTTCTTTTGGGTGCCTGGGGTGAGCTTGACTTTGTACCTGCCCAAAGAGAAGGTTTCTGTAGCAAAGCATGGGCTGTCACCAAACCCCACTCCAAAAGTTGCTGCCACTTACTTGTAGTTGGTCATGGCTGTGTAGGGAGCACAGATGGGCACAGCAAAGAGCAGGATGTCCTCGGGATGGGGCTGCCCAGTCAGTGAGTCCAGCAGGGTCTCACCATCCTGAGGGGCAAAGGGCTTCCCTGGGCACCAGGCAGTGCCCTCTGTGCTGCCCCCGGGGGGCTGAAGGGTCCCTGCCCACGGCTGGGCTTGGAATTAGGTGGTCTTGAAGGTCCCTTCCAACCCAAACCATTCCACGATTCCACAATCACTCACTTTGCTGGCATCGAATCACCAAGCCATGATGCATGACTGCGCCCCCCTTTGATCACTAAAATCACATCATTTGATGGATCTGAGTTTAGGGACCCCCAGATGTAGTTACACCTTACAGGGTCACCACCAGCTTCCCCTGGGACAGACACCGTTATCCTCCTTCAGTAAGGAATTCAAAGGAATTCGCTTATTGCCAGCCCTGGGCAACACCCACAGCCTGTAATTACAGAAACGTCTGAACCAATTTGATATGTAAATAAACTTCTAAAGAACAACCTGCACTGCACGTCGTGTCATCCTCCTGCCCAGAGCCAGCTCTCCTGGGGGTGCCAGCACCTCCACAGGCAAAAATAAAGGAGCCAGCTCTGGTTTTACGGAGGAGGTGGAGATGAGCGGGGCAGGAAGGAAAGGGGGTTATCTGTTAAAAATGACAATTAAGCTGGGTTCAAACAGCCCTGGGGGGGCTCCCACAGGAACACAGCCCTGCCCTCGGCACCGGGGGAGCTGCAGACAAACATTTACCTCCACTCCTGGCTGCTCCTGGTCCTGCTCCTCCTGCACACACAAGGAGGGGACAGTGAGAGCTGGAGGGAGCACACCGCTGCCTCCTCCTCCCCCTGACCCAGAGACAATAAACCCTCCTGTCAGCAGTGCCCACAAAGCCACACTCCCTGCCCAGAGAGCTGGACTCGTTTCAAAGCACAGGTGAGAGCATTCTGGAGTGGGTGGGGCTGCAGTGTCTCTTCCCAAGCCCCGACGTGCCTGGCACACGCCGAGCTGGGAGATGGGGCTCTGAGATCCTGGGAGCTCAGCTCCAGCTCCCCTGAGTGGGAGGTGTTGACTGAGCTGGATCCTGGAACTCCTCCGAGCCCCAGCTGTGGCTGTGCTGGGAATGGGACATGCACAGGGATTGCTGCAGGGCCCTGGGAGGGCAACGGAGTCCCCGAGTGGTGCCATTTGGCACAGAGCTCTCCACAGTGCCCAAAACCCACGAGGAGCAGCTCAGCTCCCACACAGTGCCAGGAGAGCCACAGCAAGGGACAGGCACATGGGGAGGAGAGTTCTCACCTTCCCACCCTGCTCCTCACCTTCTCATCCTGCTCCTCTCCTCCCCACCCTGCTCCTCTCATTCCCATTCTCCTCCTCACTTTCTCATCCTGCTCCTCTCATTCCTACCCTGCTCCTCTCATTCCCATCCTGTTCCTCACCTTCCCATCCTCCTCTTCTCCCCACCCTGCTCCTCTCATTCCCATTCTCCTCCTCACCTCTCATCCTGCTCCTCTCATTCCCATCCTGTTCCTCTCCTCCCAACCCTGCTCCTCTCATTCCCATTCTCCTCCTCACCTTCTCATCCTGCTCCTCCAGGCCTGGATCCTGTGCCTCGTGCAGCAGAACTCCTGCTGGGAGGGTCTCCTTGCCCCCTCCCGCTCCACGACGCAGGGCCTTGGGTTTCTGCTGTTGCTTCTTTGGTGCCTCCTCTTTTGTCTTGCCCTTCTTGCCTTTTTTGCCCTTATCCTCCCTGTTGGAGCCTGCAGACTGTGGGTACACGGGTGGTCAGAGCAGGAGGAGGAGCCCCCAGGGCCCCAGGGAAGGAGGAGCCCCCTCCCTCACCCCCAGCAGCTTCATGATGAGCTCCCTGTCCTCCTCGTCCTGGTCCCTGTACTTCTCCTTCATCTTCTTCATTTTACTCTGCAGGAGGAAAACACCAACAGCTTCAGAAAACAGTGACTTTTGCACCCACAAACACCTGGATGCTGATTCCCCATGCATTCCCCTGCCCAGTATCCCAAACCTCTCCCAGTGCAGTTCACCAGGAACCAAGAGACTGGTTCCAGTGAGCTCCTGCTGCAGTCTGAAGCCCTGAGGCAGGCATGGATATCTGGGAAATCTGGGATTTCCATCCACACCTCACATGCCAAGCCTGGTCCCTGCCCACCTTCTGGCCCCGCTTGATGGGCTGAGGGGCTGGCAGGCCCCTGTTGCTGCCAGGGGCAGTGGGAGGCTGTGTCTCCCCCTCCTTCTGCTTCTCCTCAGGCAGCTCCGAGCTCTCAGAGTTGTTCTGCTGCTTCTTTTTCTTCATTTCTCTAAGGAAAACAATCAGGACACACTGCCCCTGGTTGTGACAAGAGAGGCTGCTGCTCTCCTGGCAGCATTCCCACCCTGCTCCCATGCCAGGGGGCTACAGATGCTCCTGAGGCACAAACTGGGAATGACCTCTCCCCAGTAAAACCTCTCCAGGCCAGGAGCACACAAGAAACTGCTCACAGCCAGCAGTCCCCCAGGCCAGGAGCAGCACCCCACCCTGGAAATGCAGGATGGACAGTGGGTATGGATCTATGGATCAGCCCAGACTGGGAAGTGCAAGACATGCCCTGTGCCCAGGGTTTGGGGAGGGAATGGGGAGGAGGCATTTCCACAGAGAAGCTGTGGCAGCCCCAGCCCTGGAAGTGTCCAAGGCCAGGTTGGAAAGGGCTTGGAGCACCCTGGGACAGTGGAAGGTGTCCCTGCCCATGGCAGGGGGTGGAACTGGGTGGGGTTTAAGATCCCTTCCCACCCAAACTCCCGGGGACTGTGTGATTCCATGAAACACAAACTGGCTCTCACCTCCTCTCCTTGGCAGAGAGATGCCTTCGCCCCTGAGCCTTGCTGTCACTCTGGGAAGGGAAAGGCAGTCAGGGCACACCCTGCCCAGCAGCAGCTCCCACTGCTCTGTGCCAGCACCGGAGCTGGGGCCTTACCAAGCTGGGCTCTTCCTCCCTGGGCAGGATTTTCTGCAGGGATCTGTGGGGAGATGGAAATGGAGAACCAAGAGATGTAGAGCAGCTCAGCCACGGACACATCAAGCACAGCCCAGACGTGGGCAGCTCGGTTCTAACACTTCCAGCTCCCTAGTTTTTGAAAATCCCAGCTCTGGGGAATGGAAAAGGTGGGAATGCTGGGATTTAGTTTGCAAAACAAGCCTTAGATCTCTACCAGCTCATCTCACACACACACAAACACAGCAAAGGCAGCCTGGGCCCCGAGGGAACCCCTGATGTGGCACTCCCCAAGCACACAGCCCCCTCAGCTGTGGTGTTCCCTGCACAGCTCTGCACATCCACCCACTCCATCCCTCCTCCTGCACACTCCAAGGAGTGCCACCTGCAGGGACAACGGGGAGCTGAGCCCAGCTCAGAGCTTCACACAGAGCAGAAACAGCTCAGGGCTCACATCCCAGGTGTGAACAGCCCTGAAAGGAAGGTGGGGCAGCATTCCCACAGCACTGCCTTGCTGGGCATGGAAAGGAGAGACGGCAGCTCATCCCAGCCCTTGCCCTGGCAGCATTTCAGGAGACCCTCAGAGGTGCCCCCGTTGCTGCTGCCTCTCTCACC
This sequence comes from Thripadectes ignobilis, assembly GCA_035584755.1. NCBI lineage: Eukaryota > Metazoa > Chordata > Aves > Passeriformes > Furnariidae > Thripadectes > Thripadectes ignobilis. The sequence continues at coordinate 62,138,415 of JAWMRC010000157.1, read as the reverse complement.
TCTGAGACTGGAGGTGTGACAGGTCAATGGTTGTGTCTGGGTAATTCACCTCCTCCTCCTCCTCCTCCTTCCCTTCCCCCTTTGGCTCTGGATGTTCCACTTCATCCTCGGATTCCCCATCCTCCTCCTCCTCCTCAGAGTCACCCTCTGGAGCAGGAGCTGGGTTTCCTCTTCCCTGCTCCAGGTCAGCAACACCCTCATCACAGTTACTCTCAGGTGTGGCTTCCACATCCTCTGGAGCTTCCCCATCCTCTGGAGCTGCTTCCACATCCTCTGGAGCTTCCTCACACTCAGCTTTTTCCTCCTCGCTGCTGCTGTCTCCTCCTTCTGGGGCACAGAGGGGAGGAAAGCACAGTCAGAAACACCAAACTGATCCATCACAGAACCATGGAACCACAGAATCCCAGACTGGTTTGGGTGGGAAGGGACCTTAAAAATTAACCCTTCCCACCCCCTGCCATGGGCAGGGACACCTCCCACCAGCCCAGGGTGCTCCAAGCCCCATCCAACCTGGCCTTGGACACTTCCAGGAATCCAGGGGCAGCCCCAGCTTCTCTGGGCAACCACACCCTCATAGCCAGGAATTCCTTCCCAATATCCCACCAAACCCTGCCCTCTGGCAGTGGGAAGCCATTCCCTGTGTTCTCTTGTGATCCAGGATGCCAGAGGGATCACACAGAGAGCCTGAACAGCACCACATGCAGCACCAGCCCCACTGTACCTAAGAGCTCCACTTCTTCAGCCACCAGCTCACTGGCACTGCTGGAAACCGTTTCCAGATCCTCATCCTGGACTTTGATCTTCCTCTCTTCCCGGTGTCTCCAGACACAGCTTTCATCCACCTGGAAGCAGAGGCACCTTCATGGCAGGGCAGCCCCAGCCCCAGCCCACTGGTCTGTTCACAGAGCACCTCACGTGGCTTTTCCTTTCCTTTTTCACACTTTCAGCCATCAAAAGGCAAGAAAACGAACCCAGCCCATTTAAAGCCCAGTGTGACAGCCCTGAGAGGCAGGTGACACACATTCCCTGGACATCCCCACGCTCCAGACACAGCTGGGACAACAACCTGGCAGAGGCAGGAACGTTCAGTCTGTTTTACAGACAGCACACACTGGGGAGAGATGGAAAGGAAAGCAGAGTCATTATCAGCAAGAAGTGGGTTATGAGATTTGTCCCAATGGGAAAAGAAGTAATTGGGAATATACTGATAAGCAAGACCCAGAAAATAAGCCTCCTACAGCTCAAAGCACATTACAAAAGCCAGGAGGAGCTGATGGGAAAAGCTGTACCTTAAACAAGAAGCTGAAGCCCATCATCAGATAGGAGGGTGGAAGGAAATTCTTTTTCCCTGAAAAACAAAGGCAGAGCCTCATGAGGAGGTTTAACAGGCACGTTACAGGATGTACCTCCAAAACTCATTTTTACTAGAGGCTTCAGGCTACCAAACAATTACACTGGGGCTTATTTTATCTCTCAGATGGGAACAGGAGAACTCAAAAGCAGCTGAGCTAATGAACTGCTGCCCAGGGCTTGGCAAGAAATGCTGCTGCAGCTGCCTCATGCTCAGCCTGACCCATTCCCCAGCAGATTCCTGGCAGAAGAGGGGGAGCTGCTGGCTGCCACTGCAGGACAGCCCAGCACCTCCAGGGGAAATGCCACATTCCCACTGTCCCCTCGGGTCTCACCTCGGATCATGAAGCTCCCAGTGGTGAGGTATTCTCCTGTGGGTGCAGTTTTAGAAACCTAGAAGAGAATAAATCATGATATCCTATAAAAACCACGTGTGACAGAAGGCCAGCATCATGTGGTAACAGCACCAACGAAGTAACTGCTGGGCACAGCTCTCAGGACTCTAGACAAGGGGTTCTTCCTTTCCTTTGCAGGGAATTTTCCTAAGAGATGTTCCAATCCAATCCAATCCAATCCAATCCAATCCAATCCAATCCAATCCAATCCAATCCAATCCAATCCAACTGGGTGAGTAACTGGGCTACCCAGGAAATTAAACCACCACAACTTCCGTGGAATCTCAGCACTCCCACACTTGAGTCCCACTCCAGCCTGACCCACATCCATCAGCTCCCCCTGCCTTGCCCAGTCCCCTCAGAGAGCTGGCAAGCTCATTCCTTACCTGGTTGTGGGAGACCCACCAGGCACTGGTGACCACCCGTGCGTCCCAGGCCGCGCTGTAGCACAGGGCCATCGTCCCAGCCTCCGTCAGCGTCCGGGGTGGGATGGGCTCCCCTGCAAGGGACACCCACACAAGGCACATCAAACCCTGCACCTCCCACACCTACCCCAGAGCAGCCTGAGAGCCCCCCAGGCTCCCACAGCCCCCAGCCAGGCACCTGAGGGGTTCTTGACCACGCAGCTGGTGGCTCCGTGCAGATCGGCGTGCACGTAGATGTCCCCTGGAAAAGAAGGGACTCCCATCAGCCCCACGTGGCAACCACAGACCCCTCCAGCCAAGGGGAACTTCCTGACACCAACTGGCTGCAAGGAGCAGGATGGCAAGAGGACACAGAAGCCCCTTAGCCCATCAGCTGTCCCGGGGAGAAGCAGCTCCTCAGCTCCAGAGGGGGCCCATCCAACCTCCTCTAAGCCCACAGTGCCAGAGGGGCTCCCACCACCAAGGTCCCCTTTGACCCAGGACCCAGCTTAAGGACAAAGCACACAGACCTTCCCACTTCACTCCTGGGCACTACAAAACTGGGAAAGGAGAGGCAAACCCACCCAGTTCTCACCCCTGGACTCACCTGGTTTCAGGTAGCGCTTCACAATGAGCTCGTTCTGCTGCTGGTCCCTCCCAGCAATAACCAGGTAGTTCTCAGAGCTGATGAACCACAGGAACTTCTCAAACCTGCCCAAGCCCAGCAAAGCCACTGTGTGAGTAGCACCTGGCACTGAGAGGACACTCCACACGTGGGGTTTTGTAACAGACTGAGAATAACCATCTCAGCATCCACCATTTCTGCCACTGCACACACTTTCACATCCACCCATGTGATTGGGGCACAAAAACAGGCCATGGCACAACTACAGTGTCACTGCCAATGATGTTTTGAGCTGGAACAGTAACCACCATCAGCACAAAGTCCTTCTGCTTATGTCTACTTTAACAATTCAGTTGTTAGATGATTAAAAGCTTTGGGGTTTGGTGTCCTTTGTTTGTTGTTTTTTAACTTCTAGAATCACCAAAAGGTTTGGGTTGGAAAGGACCTTAAAAACCATCTTGGATCCACCTCCTGCCATGTGCAGGGACACCTTCCACTATCCCAGGTTGCTCCAAGCCCCATCCATTTGGCCTTGAACATTTCCAGGGATGGGGGAGCCCCAGATTCTCTTGGCTACTATCCCTGAAAACCCCTCTGGGACTCTCTGACTTTAGGAAGCAGCTGCAAGGAGACTCAACCCAAGGTGCAGTGCTTGGAAATCCTCATTAGCTCCCCTTCCAAGCCAGGGGAAACCCAGCCTGAGAGGGGACATGAGAGAGGGACAATGGAGCTGTACTTGCCAATAGACCTTCCTGGCTTTCTGGATGGTGGTGACTGTCTGAACTTCCCTCAGGGTCTGCTTTGTCTTCTTCTCAGCAGATTTAAATGCCTGTTTGGACAGAAAGCAGGATCACAACCCAGCAGGAATCCCAACACTGCTCACTGAACAATGGGAAGGTTGGCAGGAGGTGGTTGAACTTCATGAGAGCAGCTCCACACTCTGCTGTGCATTCCCTGCATGCCCAGGTGGGACAGCTGCCCTTGAACTTCCACCCTGGAGAGCTGCTCCCTGAAATTATCAGCTCTTGGATTGTAAGGACTGACACTGATTTCACACTCCTGCCTCCCTAAGTCCTGGTCTGTCAGTATCTCCACCTGCTTTGAGTATTCCCAGTGCCACTGGTGGAAACAGAGGCTACATCAGGGATCTGCAATTCTCTGGTGAGCATTAAATGTCAAGAATAAAACAACCCCAGCTGGTTGGTTTTCCCTTTCATGTCTCATTAGGGCTCCTCAAACCAGGTCAGGATTTTCCACTTATCAATGACAGGGGTTTTGCTTTTAAATATCTTTTAAAAGCCAAGGGGAAAAGTACCTTTTCTGCAGCTTCCACTGTCTTCTGGGTTTTCTTGGCTGCATGTCTCTTGTGATCATAGTACCTGTGAAATACAAGTGTGTTTGGGCCTGCAAACCCAGCAGGGTCACTCACTGTCAGGCTGGGCTTACCCCACACTTCTCTGCATTTTGTCCCACGTGCAGAACTGGACCCAAAATGACACTGAGGTGACAGGTAGAGACTCTGCCCCAGGGGGTTTGGCCCAGGAAATGCACAGCCCAGAGCTCGGGACAGGCTGCTCATTTCAATTGTTACTTTGTTCTTTTTAATAAGATATCCCAAAGCCCTTCCTCCTGCAACACCGTCAGCAATAGCTGCAAACACAGGGAAATTCCTGCTCACATTGAGTGAAAATCTTACTTTTTGGCGTTGGCATAGGCAGACAAACTGAGATCAACATCAACCAGCGAGGGTTTGTTTTTCTGAGGTTTCTTCAACTGCTTGTTTTTGTTCTTCTTCTTTTTTCCCTTTGGTTCTTCTGTTCCTTCTTTCTCTACACCAGCATCCTCCTCCTCCTCCTCTTCCTCTTCAGATAACACATATGGGTTCCTAAAACACAGAGCTAGGATTAAGAAACCTGGGTATTTTTTAATTCTTAGGGCAGAGTGCTCTTAATTTAATTCTCCCATGAAGCCTGGAAATGGCCTAAGGAGCCCTAAAAGCCTCCCAGTGTGCAGACACAGGGAGGCTCAGGATGCCTCCCATGCCAGCCTCTTTATGTCTTGGACTCAGCCACATTTTCTGGGGGGAAAAGAAAACAAAAGGAGGAATAAAGAGCCACATTGATCACAACCCAAGGACCTGACTCAACACAAGCTGATTCCATGCACTGACATTTCTCTGGGGGGGTCTCTGAAGATTCATGAATTAACTTTGCACCTTCCAGCCCTTCACGCCAAAAGTTGCCGTCAAAAAGACGTTTTGTTTTTTGGGTTTTTTTAATCTCTGACATCCTGCCCAGTGCCAGGTGAGGCTCTCCATGAGGTAACCATGCAGTTACCTCAGCAGCATGGTGATGTGGTTTGTCTGAAGCTTCAGCTCCTTGATGGCACTGGCGACGGGGTCTCCCTGGGCTTGAGCTTCCCTGACGATGGCGCCGATCTCGGTCCAGTCGATCTGGTTGGCCAAGGCGCTCCTCACCACCTGGATGGCCTGGTCCACCACGGCCAAGTTCATCTCTATCAGCTCTCCCTTCATCTTATCAGCTTCCTTAGGGAAAGGGAAGGGGTTATGTCCACTGGAGCCACACACACGCTCAGCAGTAGCTGGGAAAAATGTAAGCGGTTGAGATGAAATCCAAGGATTAAGTGATTCCGCAGGGTAATGGCCAAGCAGAGCCATCCCTGGAGGTGTCCAGGGATGTTGGAGCAACCTGGGATAGTGGAAGGGGTCCCTGCCCGTGGCAAAGGATGGAATGAGATGGTCTTGAAGGCCCCTTCCAACCATGGGATTCCATGCTCAGTTCCAAAACGTGCCTTACCTGGGCTTGCTGAAGAGCTTCGAGTCGGTGCTCGTGATCCCGACGGACGTTCTCAAGTTTCTTCAGTGCTTGTTTTTCCTTTCAACAACAAGATGGGAGAAAAAAATATAAGGACAGATGGCCTTAGCCATGGCAAGAACCAAGTGAAGGGCCTGGAGCCACCCCAGCTGTCCCAGCCCTGGGTGAGGACACACCTGCTGCAAGGCCTTCAGATCAATCTTCTGCCCCTCCAGCTTGGAGTAGAACTCATCTGTTGCCTGCAAGAGAAAAACCAGGTTTAAGAATCTCCAGGCTGTCCTAAGTGAGACCAGCAACAAGCAGGCAGAGGAGGTTCCCTCAAGAGAGGTGGCTGCAAAGCCCTAAAGGAGGTAACAAAAGCTAAAAGAACATTCAGGAACTTTCTCCATTTACCTTCCCATGAGATGAGTTCCACAAGACATGGATGTGTCTCACTGCAAAGCAGGGGCTGTGCACAAGTAAATAAGAGGCCAAATTATGGCCCTTTTCTTTGCTGAGAAATGATGGCAAAGCAGCTGGGTTGGTACAGATTCAATGGTTGCAGTGACAGCCTTGTCTGCCCTGAATTCTGCTGCTTCTCTGGGTCAGTTAAAAACCCACAGACACCCAGACAAATGCCCAAGAACTGCCTCTGGTGTTCCAGCTGTGCTCAAAGCACAAGATGGGGAAGGTTTTAGGCTGTTTAGATCATCAGAGGGACTTTTCACAAC
>JAWMRC010000157.1:62120731-62131997 GCA_035584755.1 Thripadectes ignobilis | reverse complement strand
CGGGGCTTGGAGCCCCCTGGGCTGGTGGGAGGTGTCCCTGCCCATGGCAGGGGTGGCACTGGGTGGGCTTTAATGTCCTTTCCAACCCAAACCATCCTGGGATTCCATGATCAGTGCTGTGAAGGAGATGAGAGAAACTCAGCCAAGAAGCAGGGTAGGAATGGGAAATGGGAATTCTGAAGATCAAGCTCAGGAACAACAGGGATTTAATGATTTCATGAGCTGAGGACCAGGAAGGACAACCCTCAAGGACATCATCAATCAGGTGCCTGAAGCTTTCCAAGCGGTAACAGGAAAAGTATAAATGTGAAGGCTGTGATGACTTTTTATCTCCAGAGACAACTCAGCATCCCCCTGTCCACTCACAAAACCTTTGGGATTCCCTGACTGCCAATATCCACCTTCCTCAGGGGTTCCCCACACAGCTCCAGCACCTCAGTTCATGAGGACAACACTGCTCAGCAGGAGCCCTTGTTTGAGTTGGTCTTTTTCCTCCTGAAACACTTCTCCCTAAATGAACCATCTCATCCAAGGCCTGTGTTTTCATGTACAACCCCTGCCCTGTGTTTTAATGACCCTTTTTAGCATCAGTCCATTAAAGCACTTAAGTACAGCATCAGCAAAAGCACTGTACCTTATTGAAGGAGTCAAATTCCAAGTAGGGACATTTGGAATGTTGGGAAAACAAGAAAGGATGAAATTCCTCATATCTGTAAAATACACATTTGATATTATCACCTGAAAATGAATTGCTTTTAGGCAGAGTAGCAGCAAAGAAGAAAAGGAAGGAAATACATCAAATATTTACGTGTAGATGTCTTCTGCTGGCTTATCTGCTTCCAGACTTGGCTTCTTCTCCCTTTTCTGGATAATGTATCCCTAAAAGAACACAGGGATGTCATGGAAAGGATCTTTGAGGTTTTAAAGGTCATTCCAGCAGGGAGACCTCCTTGTGCCTGAGGCTTGTCTTGCCTCCAGGGTTTTCTGGCAAAGGAGGTGACCTCCTCAGGACCGTGGGGACAATCCTGCAGCTCATCACACAGTTTGTGTGCTGGGTTCATTGAAGCACCAGTGCAATTCTCACAGCACTTGTACCATCTGCTTGTACATGATTTCACTCCTGCACAGCTCTTATTCCACATCCCCACATGGAGCCCGAGCTCACAGAGTCAAATCCATACTGACAACACCAGGAAGAAGGAAATCCTGAACAATTGCTGCAATTCCAAACCCCACCCAGACCCACCTTGCCACTGAAGTTGTCAGTGAGGGCCATGTACTCTTCTGCTTTCTCTAGAGCTGAGAGCACTTTTTCAAGGTTTTCTGAAGAGAAAAATGAAACAACAGAAATCTTTGAGCCGTGGTGCTTCCCTCCAGCAATTACTGTTCATCTTAAAAAGGAGCCTCAGTTTGACATCTGGGAAATTTTTAATAAAAGAAATCCATTGAGGTGCTTTTAAGACACAAATATTCAAGTTTCAGAGGGAAAAAAGAAGACCACACAAATGCTATCACTTTATAAAAGCCAAACTGCAGGCAAAGCATAAACCAGAAGCTGTGAGAGTTTATTTGTTACAAAGCTGATTTATTACAGAACCATAATGCAGGAGGAAGTAAAACATCCTGGGGATTTATGGCAAGAATAAAGCACACAAGACAAATAAAACTGCAGGAAAATCCCTCCTGACTTTACCACCCAAATCCAGACCTTCCCAATAAATGCAAAGCTGCCACTTTATCAAATCCCCAATGTTTGCTATAAATAAAGACTTTGAGGCTGGTTCTCCCACACAGGATCTTGCCAACCATCCTTTTACAGAGTCCACTCCTGAGTGAGGTGGTACCTCATTAGAACACCATTTATAATGTATAAACCCTGGTGGTTCAGCTCCAATATAGGCACAATTAAAGGGTTTTAATGGAAACAAGGCTGGTCCTCAACCTAAACACATTAAAAAATAAAACCACGTAGTCAGAACTACAGGTTTAAGGATTACTCACCTCTCTGGGGGACAAAACACTACAGAGACATAAAAATCACCACATTTAAACTATTATTTCCCACATACCTTGACTTTCCAGATGTTGATCTATTTTGACAGAGCCAGAAAATCCAGCTTCTATAAGGCAATGCTCGATGAGAGTGGCCCCATAAGCTGTTAAAAAATATAGAAGGGTCACTGGAGAAAGGATTCACAGAGAAATTTGTATTTAAATTTAATTTTAAGAAGGGCTCCAACAATCTAAGGCTGTGAAGCTGCCTGCAAACAAGCTGCTTGTTAAACAGTGTTCCAGAAAAATCCAGGGATGGCTGGCAGGGCTGAACATCAGGATAAGAGAAACTGTTAAAAACAAGAAGTTATCTGAAGTTGTGCCCCTTGTGGAAAAAGGGAGATCAAACTCTCAAACACAGAAACAAAATCGATCTTTGGAAAATCTGGGGGGGAAAAAAGCCCATCAGGATGAATAATAAAACCTGTTCCAGAGGGATCATAAGCAGGAAGCAACCAAAGGGGAAAAGCTTGGATAGGACAGGAGCAGGAAAAAGAAATTAATGTCTGGATTTTCATCCACAGGGCAGAGCACTGGGAAGCTCTGGTTGGAATGTTTCTCTGCAGGCAGAGAAATCAGCCTCAAATCCAGCTGTTGGAAGAGGTGGTGGATCCAAGAGGCAAAAAAAGAAGCAACTCAGACAGATGTTTAAAAGAAGTCAAGGATGGAGATGCCAAACTCCAGAGGCACAGGGAGGTTCATGCACTGGGAATTTTAAAAATGGAACAGAAAACCACCAGCCCCTGTCAGGCTCAAGACTAAAACTAGCAGGGAGTTTTGCGCTGGATACAAAAGAGCCAGCACAGTTTGGATTTTCCATCATAATCCTACAAGAGTTTCAAGGCCCAAAGACAAGGGGGGGTCACTTGGATGAATAAGGTCTGCTTGGGTCTCCAGAGAGCACTTAGGAAAGCTCATCCCAAAGCTCTGGGAGAAAAGTGGGTTCCAGGATAGCCCCTGCCTGGACTGGAACATGGTGGAGGACAGGAAGAGCAGGGAGGTGTGAAGTGGCAGGATGCATTCCAGAGGGAGGGGAGGGAAGCTGAGCTGCACAGGGATCCACTCTGAGCAACAGGCACTCCAAGGGGGACAAAGGGCAAAACCCAGGGATGGAACACAACTCACTCATCCAAGCACCAAGAGCCAGCTGGAGAGAAGTGGAGGAGATGGAGACTGGATAAAGAACTGACACATAAACTCACTGTAAAACAACAGCAACTAAACCAACAGAAAATAATCTCCACAAGGAAAGCCCATCCTTGCTGCTGGGTCTGCTCATTTCTAGCTGGGAGCAAAGCCTACCAGCAGCTGCTCCTGGGGAACACAAGGTGCACTGGCAGTGAGTCCAGCTGTGTGCTGGGAATTGGGAAGGGAAGAGCAAGCAGAACATGGGGATTCATGCCACAGCAGAAAGCCATGGAGCACTTCCCATGTGAATGCTACAAACACCTCTCCCCACCACGTTTCAGAGCAGGCAGAGGGAGAAAAGGCACAGGGAAGGGCAACAGGATCATCCCAGGCTTGGAAGACCCAGCCATGAAGTACAAAGATGTCTCCTGCTCAGTCATGGAAGTCTCTAAAGGGCCAAACTGCTGGGATTGAGGCTCTCCTGGGAAAATCTGACAGGGCTGGTGGAGAGCAGGCACTGGCCTGAGATTAAGCCCAGGGAAGGGGATATGAGGAACTGAGGAACTGCAGGACACAAGGAGTGCCAAAAATGAGAGAAGGGACAGGAGGGGTGACTGGATTTCAGAGGTGGGTAAGGAGGAGGGGGGTGAGAAACAGCCACACTCCCATGGCAACTGAAGGGGAAAATCATGGAGATTTGAGAGGGGAGCAGCTGCACCTGGAAAATCAGATCAGTAACACTGTGTGAGGCCAAGTGACAGCACCAGAAACACCAAATTCCATGTGGATACAGCAAAACTGGGATCACTGGGGGACAGCCATTAGCAGCAGGTGGGTTATTTAGGGGGAGACCAGGGTGGAGAAAGAGAGGGACAAGGGTGGTGAAAAAGAGAAGCAAGAAATGGGCAACGTAATACTTAGGTGTGTAAATTAGCTGTGACAGAGCTACTGTCAGCTCCTCCCCACTGCAGGGTCATGGCCAGGCTCATCTCCCTGCAGATGCCTTGGGGTCAAGAAATCTACTCTGTTCCCAAGGCTTAGGGGGTTTGTTGGTTTTCAAACATATATAAAAGCAGAATGCTAAGAAAAACATCAAAAAAAAGAAGGACTGCTTGAGCTGGAGAGGGACTGAGGAACAGGACGAGGGGGAACAGTTTCCCACTGCCAGAGGGTAGGGAGAGATGGGATATTGGGAAGGAATTGGTGGCTGGGAGGGTGGGCAGGCCCTGGCACAGGGTGCCCAGGGAAGCTGGGGCTGCCCCTGGATCCCTGGAAGTGTCCAAGGCCAGGTTGGACGGGGCTTGGAGCACCCTGGGCTGGTGGGAGGTGTCCCTGCCTATGGCAGGGTTGGGATAGGATGGGTTTTAAGGTCCCTTCCCACCCAAACCAGTCTGGAATCCTGTGAACCTGGGATAAATTATTCAAGTTCTCAGCATGAGCTGAAGATAATGCACTGACTGAGCTCACTGTGTTTTCTAATAAAGCCCAATTACTTACGAAGAAGTGGGTTAAGAACCCTCTTCAGTTGTTCCCCTTTGGGTGCATTTGATATTATTTCAGTTAACCTGTGAAAGACAATGGAGAGCTGAAATTCCAGGGAATCTTGTGCTTCCAAACCCCCCTGTATCCCTCAGAAGCCACAAAGCATTCTCAGCCTTACAAGAAACTAAAAATGACACGTAACATGTGAAAAACCACCTGGAGCTTTTCCCCATCTCCAAGGAATTTGGGTCTATCCCAAGAAACACAGAGGGGAAGAGCAGTTACCTGTCCAGGGTTGGCAGGGGCACAGGAGCTTTTGCACTGTCCACGGGGTATCGCTCCCTCACTGCAAACCTCACGTCGTCCGCCTCGTCCGTGCGGAACCGCAGGATGTTCAGGATGAGGTACTCGTGGTCCGTGAGCACCACGTTCCCCTGGGAGCACAGGGGCCATCAGCAGGGGCCACCCCTTGTCCCCACTGCCAGGGGACAGCCCTGGGGCTCTGCACTCACCCTGTCATAGAGCTCCACGATGAGGTGGTAAGCGGCCTCGTCGCTCCCGAACTGGAAGTCCACGATCCTGTCGATCCCCAGCTGGGTCACACTGACAAGTCTCCTGGTCTTCAGGTGCTTCCGGCACTGCCAGAGGGGAAAAAAGGGCTGTGAGATGCTTAAAAAGCCCTGGAAAAGCTCTCCTGTGACACCAAGCTCTTGCTACTGAATTAAAATCTCCTTGGAGTAAAAATATCAGGTCTTAGCTAAATAATACCTCGATATTTATAAATAATAATCGTTCCCGATTCTGACGATTTCTTGCATTAAAACCTGCTGGATTTGTAGCCCAAGGGAGCAGCCAGTTAAAACTCACAGGGTTTATTCTACAAAGAGAGCTGGGATTATCCCTGCATCTGTGGAGAGCCACCCTGGAGAGTCTTTGCTGAGTTATTTCCATGGGGCACAGCCCAGAGGGTAAGCAGGGCCATGGGAGTCAGTGGCCAGGCTGCATCCCTGTGGATCTACCTGCAGGAACTCAGCCTAAGAGCCTGGAGCAACACCTGGCCCCTCAAAGTCCAGCAGGCTGAACAGCAGGGCTCAGGAGTGCAACAGGCTGCTGCAGCCAGGCCCTAAATACTGGGACAATCCAACTGGAATGACAAGGACTCTGCTGGAGTAAAATTCCAAAAGGTCTGGTAGCCCAGGAAACACCTAGATTAGTATTAATTACACCCAGATTGAAATATTCACTGTTTTAGGTAGCCACTGCTCCCAAGTCAATGTTTGCTCTTCCCTCGACTTCAGTCATCCACTGGATCACGATTTGACTGGCAAATCCTACCACTGCTTTCTTGGCTCCAAGGGGAGCAGGGGAAGATTCCTTCCTGGATTGCAGGCCCCTCATTAAAACAGGGCCTGCAGAGGAGCTCACCTTCATGGCAAAGCTGGATGGCATCATGTTTTTGGGCCACTCGAACTCCGTCAGGTGGATGCGAATCCCGGATTCCAGCAGCAGCGTGGCCTTGCAGTCTGGCCTGGGGGCAGAGCAAAGCACCCCAAATTCCTCGTGGATCCCTCCCAGCTGAGGACACTCTGTGATTCCAAAGACTCCCCCCTCGGCACCCACCAGTTTGCAGAGCATTTTCTGCAGCGTTTCCCACTCCATATTGTATTTCCCAATAACTTTTGGGGATAATAATCCCTTCACTTCATCAAAAACCAGGAGAATTTCATTGAAAACTAGTCAGAAAAGCCACATAAATCACCAAAGGCTAAAAGAAATCCACCTTTTATACACGCAGTCCCAGCATTTTTAAGGAATGTTTAAGCAAAGAAATGGCCAGTCCTTACTTCTGCAGGCGAATAAGGTACGTCTTGTTATCCACATCATAAACGTTGTTCACTCTCATTCCCAGCAAGCTGCCAAAGGGAAAACACAGAATCCTTTGCAGAACCTCACACACAAGTGGCTGAAAAAATCCCAGTGGTGATTAAAATGCAAAGAAGGGCAAGCTGTGGTAAATTATGAGGCAGTTATCGAGGAGGCAGCAAAGGATGATTAATGGAACGAGCTGGGAGCAACAACCATGGAGAAATGGCTGTATGGGGACAGTAATTAAGAGATGGAGAAAATTAGGAGATGGAGCAATTGCTATTCATGGATGAAGTGCAAATAGCTGAACTAGTCACTCTGCTCAGAGTGGGGCTGGATGTGCAGGTTGTCCTGGACATCAGGAACAGTGTCAGAGCTCCACAGGGATGGGAGGAGCAGCAGAGCTTCCCAGCCAGGTGGGAATGTTCACCTGGAGAAGAGAAGGCTCCAGGGACACCTGAGAGCCCCTTGCAGGGCCTAAAGGGGCTCCAGAAGAGCTGGAGAGGGACTGGGGACAAGGCATGGAGGGACAGGACACAGGGAATGGCTTCCCACTGCCAGAGGGTAGGGAGAGATGGGATATTAGGAAGGAATTGCTGGCTGGGAGGGTGGGCAGGCCCTGGCACAGGGTGCCCAGAGAAGCTGTGGCTGCCCCTGGATCCCTGGAAGTGTCCCAGGCAAGGTTGGACGGGGCTTGGAGCCCCCTGGGCTGGTGGGATGTGTCCCTGCCCATGGCAGGGGTGGGATGGGATGGTGGGGTGGGGGATGCAGAACTTGGGCTGGGAAGAGCTGGACTAGGCAGGACACGATGCAGGGGCTGAGCCCCCACAGAGCCCTGGGAGCAGGGACAGGGACAGGACCAGGGCTGGGACCAGAGCCAGGAGTAGGACCCGGGTCTGAGACAAAGAACAGGACCAGAACCAATGCCAGGACTGGGACCAAAACCAGGGGAAGGACCAGGACGAGAACTGGGACCAGGAGCAGCAGCAGGAGCAGGAGCAGGGCCAGAACAAGGGCTAGGACTAGAAGCAGAAGCAGAACCAGTGCCAGAGCCAGGACTAGAACCAGTGCCAGAGCCAGGACTAGAACCAGTGCCAGAGCCAGGACCAGAGCCAGAACCAGGACTAGAGCCAGTGCCAGAACAAGGACTAGAGCCAGAGCCAGTGCCAGAACTGGGATTAGAATCAGAGCCAGAACCAGGACTAGAGCTAGAGCCAGTGCCAGAACCAGAACCAGAGCCAGGCCCAGCAGCAGTGCCAGAGCCAGGCCCATGCCCCGCTCCACCCCACCCATGCAGGCCCTCTCCGGGCTGGGGGGATGGCGGTACCTGTGCCGCAGCTCGGCCAGCACCGCGCGGATGTCCACGGTGCTGAAGCGGGACTTCATGGTGCTGCCCGCGGGGACCCGGCACGATCCCTGTCCACGGCAACCCCTGTCTTACACCAATCCCTATCCCACAGCAACCCCTGTCCCACAGCAATCCCTGTTTTACACCAATTCCTGTCCCACACCAATCCCTACTCCACAGCAACCCCTATCCCGCACCAACCCCTATCCCACACCAACCGCTATCCCACACCAACTCCTGTCCCGCACCAATCCCTGTCCCTCACCAATCCCTATCCCAAGCAATCCCTATCCCACACCAACCCCTACCCCACACCAATCCCTACCCCACAACAATCTCTGTCCCTCACCAACCCCTATCCCACACAATCCCTACCCCACAACAATCCCTATCCCACACCAATCCCTGTCCCACACCAATCCCTGTCCCAAGCAGTGCCAGTCCCACACCAACACCTGTCCCACACCAATCCCTGTCCCACGGCAACCCCTATCCCACACCAACCCCTATCCCACACCAATCCCAAGCAACCCCTATCCCGCACCAATCCCTATCCCGCACCAATCCCTGTCCCACACAACCCCTATCCCGCACCAATCCCTGTCCCACACCAATCCCAAGCAATCCCTATCCCGCACCAACCCCTATCCCACACGAATCCCAAGCAACCCCTATCCCACACCAACCCCTACCCCACACCAACCCCTATCCCGCACCAATCCCTGTCCCACACCAATCCCAAGCAATCCCTATCCCGCACCAACCCCTATCCCAAGCAGTGCCGGTCCCACACAGGCCCCTCAGCGCCGGGGCCGCTCTGCGCCTGCGCACCGCACGCTACGGGTGCCGCCCGCGGCCAAGAGCCGGCACTCCGCGACCGGCAACGAGCGGGGCCGTGTGAGGGAGGGGGGTAAAAGTGACCCTGTGAGTCGTAAAAGTGACCCTGTGAGGGGTAAAAGTGACCCTGTGAGTCGTAAAAGTGACCCTGTGAGGGGCAAAAGTGATTCTGTGTTAGGGGTAAAAGTGATTCTGTGTTAGGGGTAAAAGTGTCCATGTGAGGGGTAAAAGTGTGTGTGTGTGTGAGGGGTAAAAGTGTTGGTGTGTGAGGTAAAAGTTTTGGTGTTAGAGGTAAAAGCGTCCATGTGTGGGGTAAAAGTGGGGGGGGGTGAGGGGTAAAAGTGTATGTGAGGTAAAATGTCCATATGTGAGGGTTAAAAATGTGTGTGTGTGAGGGGTAAGTGTGTGTAGTAAAATGTCCATGTGAGGGGTAAAAGTGTGTGTGTGAAGTAAAAGTGTGTGAGATAAAAGTGTCGATGTGTGAGGGGTAAAAGTGTCCCATTTGTGATTGGTAAAAGTGTGTATGTGAGGGGTAAAAATGTCAATTTATGTGAGGTAAAAGTGTGTTTGTGAGGTAAAAGTGTGTTTGTGAGGTAAAATGTCCATATGTGAGGAGTAAAAGTGTGTGTGTAGTAAAATGTCTGTGTGAGGGGTGAAAGTGTCGATGTGAGGTAAAAGTGTCCATTTGTGAGGGGTAAAAGTGTGTGTGTGGTAAAATGTCCATATGTGAGGGTTAAAAGTGTTGATATGTGTGAGGTAAAAGTGTGTCCGTGTGTGTGTGTGTTTGTGCCGGGGGTAGCGTGTGTTTTTGCAGGGGCGTTTGTGTGAAAAGGGTATTTTTTTTGTTGTGTGTGTGTGTTGTTTGTGAAAAGAGCCAAAAAGTGTCCGTGTGAGGGGTAAAAGTGATCCTGTGAGGGGTAAAAGTGTGTGTGTGGTAAAATGTGCATGTGTGAGGGTTAAAAGTGTCCCTTTGTGAGGGTTAAAAGTGTGTGTGTGTGAGGGATAGAAGTGTCCATGTGTGGGGTAAAATGTGCATTTGTGAGGGGTAAAAGTGTGGGTATGTGTGAGGTAAAAGTGTGTGTGTGTGAGGGGTGAAAGTGTGGATATGTGTGAGGGGTAAAAGTGTGTGTGTGTGAGAAAAAGTGTGGATGTGTGAGGGGTAAAAGTGTGGATATGTGTGAGGTAAAAGTGTGTGTGTGAGAGGTAAAAGTGTGTGGGTGTGTGAGGTAAAATGTGGATGTGTGAGGGTTAAAAGTGTCCATTTGTGAGGGTTAAGTGTGGGAGTGTGAGGGGTGAAAGTGTGGCTATGTGTGAGGTAAAAGTGTGTGTGAGGGGTAAAAGCGCTTGGTGTCTGTGTCCGTGTGTTTGTGTGCAAAGGGTATTTTTTTAGTGTTGTTGGTGTAGCGTGTGTTGTTGTGTGGCTGTTTGTGCAGCAAAGGGTATTTTTTGGGTGGTGTGGGTGCGTGGTGTTTGTTCGAGAAGGGTCCAAAAGGGAGCCCGCGTGTCTCTGTGTTGCTCAGGCTACGCTGCAGGGGCTGTTCACAGGCGCGATCCCGCTACTGACCGCCACGGGAGCTTTGACCTGCTCCGTGTCCGACCTGGGCCGGTTCACCCCTCCTTAGTCAACCTGGTGTCCCGCAGCTCCCCGCGGGTCACCATATTGATGGCGGCCTTAGCTTGGACGCCCGCTCGGCACAGCGCGCTGCAGCCCAGAACTCCTGGGCTCAAGCGATCCGTCGGGCTCAGCCTCCCCGGCAGCTGGGACTACAGGCGTGCGCCACCGCGCCCGGCGAGGGAGGGCACGGCAGGGAGCGCGGATCAGCACGGCAGCATCACAGCATCATTGCACAGGGATCAGCACTGTACGAGGATCATCATCGTCATCACTGCACAGGGATCATTGTACAGGAATCATAGCACAGGGATCACTGAACAGGGATCACAGCACAGGGATCAGCAGCAGCAGCATCACTGCACAGGGATCAGCACTGTACAGGGAGCATCAGCATCATCATCACTGCACAGGGATTAATGCACAGGGATCAGCACTGTACAGGAATCATCATCATCATCACTGCCAGGGATCATCATCATCATCACTGCACAGGAATTAATGCACAGGGATCAGCACTGTACAGGGATCATCATCATCATCTTCATCATCACTGCACTGGGACCACAGCACAGGGATCATCACCATCATCATTATCATCATCATCATCACCACCACACAGGGATCATCACTGCACAGGGATCATTGCCCCTGCCCTGCCCCTGACAATCCTCCTCCTGCGCCTCACTCTCTTTCACCTTCCATCCTTTTCTCCTTTCCTTCCCCCTTCTCCATCCCCCTTCCCATTCCCCCTCCTTTCTTTCCATCCTTCATTTCCCCCTTCCCATTTCCCCATTCCCCCTTCTCTCTTTCCCTCCTCCCTTTCCCCTTATTATTTCCCTTTTCCCCTTCCTTCCCTCTTTCCCTCCACCCTTTCTTCTTCCCCTTTCCCCTTCTCCTTTTCCTCTTTTCCCCTTTCCTTTTCCCCCTTCCCACCTTCT
>JAWMRC010000157.1:62079859-62099341 GCA_035584755.1 Thripadectes ignobilis | reverse complement strand
GGCAGGGACACCTCCCACCAGCCCAGGGTGCTCCAACCTGGCCTTGGACACTTCCAGGGATCCAGGGGCAGCCACAGGTTCTCTGGGCATGGCAAGAAGAAAAGGCTCTGATGTGGCTCCTGGTGCCATCACGTGATTTTTTGGGCGCACACACACCATCCTCTCTTGGCTTGGGGGAGACTCAGGGACTGTGTCTGGGCATTTCTGCCCTTTCTTTACCTGAGTGGGAAGCCTCAGGAGCATCCCCTACCTCACAGCCGTGTCTTCCCAGCACCAATCCCCATCTTCCCAAAATATCCCCTCCACAAAGCTCTCCCAGCCCAGGCTGCCCCAACAGCACTTGCAGGGCGTTGCCCGTGGGCCTTCCCACTGAATTATATATAACACTTGGGTTTGGGGTGGGTTTTTTGGGAAGGAAATCCGTTGCCAAGCAATAGAGCTGTGGCCTGGCTTTCTCTTCCCAAACCGAGCCCGAAAAGCGTCTGCAGATATCTGAGACATCTGCAGTGGGGTGGCAGGAGGCTGGATCCTGGGAATGTGGTGGAAAAGCTGCTTCTGGGGTTGGGAGAAGGTTTCCCTTTCCTTTTCCAGAGGCTGCCAAATTGAAAGGGGAGAGATGCTTGATCCCAGAGGTTGCAAGAGGTATGAGGGATCCTGAGAAATCCCAAGGGGTGTCATGGGGAGAGCAGCAGCGAGCTCTCCCTATGGATTTACACCCAGCGTGGGCACAGTCTCCTGGACACTGTGTCCTGTAAAAAAAAAAAAAGGGGTTTTCCCCAAAATATGGGTGGGATCGACCCCAACATTGGAGGGTCAAATCTTGGCACCGCGAAATGGAGTATAAAATTCCACACCCACTCAATCCACGGTGGGCGTAGATTAATGGGAGGGTCAAAACTGACCCACAGCCACAGCTGGAGAGCTGACAGTGCCCATTTGCCTCCTTGGAAAAGATCCAGTGGGAATGACAGAGCCAATCCAGTGAGTGACTCCACACCAGTGCCGTGGAGCACTGCCCACACCACAGCCCTGGGAGGTGGCCACAGTTCTGCTCCAGGCCCAAACCAGGCCTTGTAGGAGAGTTTCACTTCCCAGCAATCCAGAGGGACATCAAGTTTTCCTGATGTTTCCCCCAGCTGTCCAGCTCCAGAGGGAAATCCCACCGGCGTGCTTTCCTCATTAACCGCTGTCACATTTTCCAGGCAGTGCCAGGCTCTGATTTGCATCACCAGATCACAAGGATGTGACCTAATTAAATTTCAGCTCTTTTCAATATGATTTTCATACACAGGGCTGGGTTCTTTTTGGACCTGTGGAACCAGCTGTCCCGGCAGGGATGTTTCAGGCTTGGAAGGGAAGAGGAGAAAACATCGGAATTCCCACTGGGAGCGGCTGCGGAGGCGAGCCCTGGGGTCTCTCCAAAGCCTTCCTCTGCTCCCAAAGTTTGATTCACAAGAGTGAATTCTTTTAATATTTATTGCAGATTTTTTTTATTGTTATTTATGCAGAGGGGGACGCGGTTCTCCCACCCCTCTTCCCACACAGCTGGATTTAGGGCATGCCAGGAAGAGGGATGGGAGAACCTGGGATGAACCACATCCCTCCTGGACCAACCATCCTTCCCAGGGCTCAGCTTTGGGCTTTAGAAGATGCCTCAAGCCAAGACCAGTGTTCCTCAGAACAGGGCAAATCCAACCATTCCTTGCACCCAGACCTCCCCAGGAGTCTCTTAGTCCCTAAAAAATGTTACTTTGAGTCTTCATCTTCCCTGGGAATGACCCACTTCGGGGGTGGGGGTGACACGGTTCCCAGGAGGGTATCCCGGGTGTTTTCCTCGCCCAACAAGCAGGATACCCTGCATTTTCCCGTTGCTATGGCGAGGGGGAGAGCTGGGATTTTTGTGCATGGCTTGGTGGATCCGGCCCGTTCTGCACGGCTGGTTTGCCCTCCAATTAATTAAGGGCATTCTTCACTTCCCCTCACAATTAGCATAAAGCAAACCCAATTAACTCCGGCACGGTGGACGCCGTGAAACCCTCCTGCTCTCCAGGGGGAGAAATCCTGTTGACCAGGGACATTGTCCTGCTGCACACACACCCCACAGCAGTTCCCAGTGCACACCCTGCCCACCTGCTCCCACCCCATCCCTATGGGAGCTCCTGCTTTTCCCTGAGGGAATCACATCCTTGGCTTTGCCGTACGCGTCGACGTTGGGGTTCGGCTCTGAACTGGGAATTTGGGTGGACAAGATTTCTGGAAGCTTTCTGGACACCCTCAGGCTGGTGCCTGTGTGTCCCCTCTTCCCACCGCTCCCAGGCTTTGCCAAGAGCCTGGAGCAAGCCCAGTAGGAAGGGCACCTCCACTTCTGACTCCCCCAGCCCCTCATCCTCCTTATTTTACGGCTGCAGCCATGCAGCTGGAGCACAGGGCTCTCTCCGTGGCAGCTCCACCCCTAATCCCTGCCATGAGGTGCAGCAGGTATTACCTGTTCCTGACTGCTCCGACCTGCCCTGCCTGGCTCAGGCTGCTCCCAGTGGCTCCCGGGCTCCTCCTGGTCCCCCCCAGATGGATTTGGGTCCAGCGTGACCAGCTGACGGCAAGGACGAGCCGTGTGCTCTCCAGGCTTCCAAGATAAACACGGGAAGACCTTCCTGGTGGGAGAGGATGGCAGTGCCCTGTGGGGATAAGGAGTGGTTTGTGATATGGTCTGACCTGGCTCCTGCTGCATCACCAAATCCCTGGGATTTGCCCCTGGAATTCCCTGTCTCTACCACGACGTGTTGTATTTGCCCGATGTGTCATTCCAGGGTGGCCTCTGAGCAGGGAGGTGACCTGGGGACTTCCAGCTACTGTCTGAGACCACTCTCTTGCCTCCCCCCAGCTCCTCCTGACTTTTGGTTTTCCAGAGGGGCAGCCATGCTTTGGCTGCTGTATCCAGAGCAGATCCAGTGCCCTCCTCAAGCCTGGAATTGCCAAAAATCCCAAGTGCCAGCAGTACCACGCTTTCTTTTTGCTGTTTTAACACTAACCAGGTGTTTATGGGCAGTGCATTGGGCAAACCCTGGGGCAGGGCTGTCCCAGGGATTGCCCTGGCAGGTTTGGCAGCAGGATGGCTGATGTCCAGGGGATTTGGGGAGCTCATTCCCCACTCATTTCCAAGGAAATGAGCCATTTCAGCTGCTCTGGCAGAGCAAGAGCCCGTGGCAGGGCAGGGGTGTCAGAGGAGCCCCCCATGATGCTCCTCTACCTGTGTGGGGCTGAAACCCTCATCCACAGTCCATTTCCTGGGCATTTTTGGTGTTTCCCACTGGGAACCTCCAGCTGCTGGGACCAAAAATCTCATCCCCTTCCTGAGAAGGTCTCAGCCCTTCACCTCACCTTGGGGTCCCAGGAAGGGCAGGATCCAACCCTGTGGATAATGATCAACACCAGCAGCTCAACAGGGCTGTGCTGGGAGACATCTGGCTGCCATGGAATTCCACAGGACATCGGGAAAGGATGACTCCATGGTTTGCTAGTGGGTTCCAGGAGCTGCCGAGCTGTTTGGGGAGTGCACAGTGTGGGACACGGCCACTTCCCATCATTTGGATGAGGACAGAGCAGCACCTGGAGCATCCTGTATCCTTAGGCCAAGGAGGTTTGTCCATGGAGGGGGGAATCCCACAGCCCCCCATCCCCAGGGCCACCCACGACGCTGCCACAGGGATTACATGGACCATCCTGAACCCAATCCCAACCCTGTCCCGCCAATAATCCCCGGGGACAAAAGACCCCGAGGGCAGCTCCCGCCCCCGCCAGTAATTCCTGCCCTGTTCCCTAATCCCCAGCCCTTCTGTCGAAGCAGCCAAATCCAATTAACTGTGCAAGGATCACACTCCACCCTCCCGGCCTGGAGCTGTGGGGTCCCTCGGGATGGGTGGTGTGGGATGGCACCACTGGGGGTGAAGAGGAGCCATCCCTGCCCTTTAGTGGGGTTTATTCCTAAAAAAAAGGGACTTTGTGAGAGCTGGGAGGTGCATCCAGGCAAGGTGTGAGGGAGGGGAACTGCTCTGGGACTTGTGGCCCTTGTTCTGCTTGGGGTGACTCTTCTTTCCCCATGCTCCCTGTTGGCTTGGTTGTGGCCTTACTCCAAACACCCATGTGGGTCCCACTCAGCTTCCAAGACAAAATCCACTTGCTCAGGGTTTTCCATGAACCTCTGGGCTCCATTTCATGTCTGGTTGCAGAGGAAGAGGCTCGGGTGCTCCTCTGACCCAGCACAGGGATGGCTGGGGATGGGAAGGGTGCTCTCCAATCCAGGCACAACTCCCAAGGCTGCAGAGCTCTTCCCCACAATCTGATCTGCCAAAAATCAAAAAGGCTCATGATGGAGGTACCACAAATTCAGGACAGTCCTGGTGAACCCCTACCAGGACCAGGTTGCAGCCAAACACTCAGCTGCTTGGATCTGCAGCCTTTGCCAGGATGGACTTGAGCTGCAAGGTCAGGATGTGAAATCGGGTATTTTTGGGATGGAAAGCTCAAGGGATAGAAAGAAGGAGGAGGCCAAGCATAAAGGGAGGGTGCACAGGTGCTGGGAAGGGGGTTTGGTGGGGACCACCAGGGATTTGCTTGCCAGGGAGACACTGCTTTTCAGGGCACAGGTAGGGGGGAAAGGTGAACAAATGCTGGTTGGATCCAGGTATCTGCAGAAGGATCAGGTGGAGAAACACATGGAGGTGAAGGCTGAGTCCAAGGGGACGAGGTCCAGCCGGCCAGGGAATGGCTGTGGGCAGCACGTGGGCAGCTGCTCCAAGACCTGAGCTAATGTTTAGCTTTGGACTTTACCCAGTTGTCCACGGGTCAAAGGAGGAGGAGGAGAACGAGGGCAGGAGACCCACGTGGGGTGGAGTGTGGCCATGAGCCAGCACAGTGCCCAGGGCTGGGACTTGTGCGCGAGCTCTGGCTCGGAGCAGGGTGACTCTGGGGGTAATATCTACCAGTTTGGTCTGGGTTCAGCAGGACACTCCCTGAGGAGGCCTTGCTGAGCTCCTCCCTTTAGCTCAGCTCTTCCTGGTGTATTTTATTCCCAATACACCAGGCTCCAGCAGGGTGTTTGCAAGGGAACACTGCCATGGAAACACCAACACGGACAGGGTGAGGAGCCTGGTGGTATCACTGACAAGGCTGGCACAGGACTGAGCACATCCCTCTGGGCTGGATAACCCACCTTGGGAGGGGCCTTGTGTCAATTTAAACCCCCCTCTCCCGGGATGTAAAGAAGGACATGCCTATTAATTGCTGTGCCACATCAGCCCATGTCCCTGTCACCCCCAGCACTCCCCAGGCACCTCCCATTGGACCATGGCCATGTGTTTCCTCTCCATCCCCATCCCCTTCACCCTGCAGCATCCCAAACCTCCACATTTCGAGCTCTACCCTTCCCAGGCAATTTTGCACAGCGATATTCTGCAATCCCAGATTATTCTAATGACACCGTGGAAGAGCTAAAAATAGGAGAGAGGCATTTGCTGCCTCTCCCCCACCAGCCGCTGCCGGGAGCGCAGGGACGGCACCGGCAGCGGGAGCCTCCGAGGTGTTTGCAGGGAGCGTTTGGAGAGTATCACACCTCCCCTCTCCCTTCCCAGCCCTGGATCTTTAAATATCTGGCCCAAATCCACACGAGCCTGGAGTTTCTTAACTCCTTCCTTGCACTCCAATCTGAGTGAAATTGGGCACCTCTGTGGAGTGGAGGGAACGGGGTGGTGGGTGCAAACGCTGCAGGGAGCAGCGAGCCTGCAGGAGTGACTCAGCCGTGGTGTGGGTGGTGGGGATGGGGTGGCTGGGCTCTCCTGGCTTCCCTGGGGACCTCCTGGCTCCCTTTGGATTCACAGCACCCACCTGCCCCATCCCACTTGGCTTCCTCTCCTGACGGGGCTCTTGGAGGTCTCAGGGTCCCACATGTGCTGGGAAACACTGTGAGAAGCAAGCCCTGAATCCACGCTGCTCTCCCAAACAAGGGATGTACTCCCCCAAAAAAAGGGATGAACTCCCTCCCAAAATGGTGCACTCCCCAAAAAAGCGATGCCCTGCCTCAAAACCAGCCATGCTGGATTTAGCCCCTGAACACACTCGGTCTGGGGAGGGAGCAGTTCCAGGTTATTTCTGCTTTATTTTTATTTAGGGCATCTTATGGGATCCCACACTCACCAAGGGTGGCTGGAGCTTGGGAATCCACAGGGAAGCGTGGCCAACATCCCTCCACGTGGTCTTGCCAGCCCTCAGGTGGCTCAGGCCTGGGCTGGGAGAGGAAAACCACTGTCACCAACAACTTTATCCATGTCTTCAGACCGGATTCTGAGAGCCTGCACTGGGAATGGGTCTGTGCATCGCCCTGGACATGGAAACTGGTGCGAGCACACAGGCATGGATGCATATGGAGAGGCAGGGAGCAGCCAGGGACACATCCACCCCCAGCAGGGACACACCTGTTTTCCCCTGGGATGCACGGGTCCAAACCAGGGGGGGATTATCCCTCCTCTCCAAGTCCCTTGGGCCAGGATTCTACTGATGCTGAGCTGGAGGCGGGATGGGCTTTGGAAGCCGGGCAAAGTGGGAAGAGAAGCAGCTGGTTCCTGCCCCACGGAGGGGAACAGACATGCCGGGGAGCCGGTGGCTGCCACGCGCCCGGGGTTGCACTGGAGCGGAGCAGAGACGGATGAGTCAGAGGTTTTGGGTACAATGGGAAGCGCGGGCTCAGCAGGGATGGGGACATGCAGGGACAGGGACACGGCGGGATGGGGACGTGCCAGCATGGGGCCTCAAGGCTGCCAGGGCTGTGTTGCTCTGAGCAAACCCTCCTCCAGGGCAGGGTGAGGAACAGCGGGAAGAAACGTGGCTTTTCCCCGCGTGGTCACCAGGAGAGGAAGGAAAAGAGTGAACTCACAGCAGCGTGTGCAGGGAGAAGGCCCTGCCACGTGTCCTGCCGGCAGCTGGGCAGGGGGATGTCCTGCACTTCCCAGCTGGCTCTGGCAGGGTACCAGGAACCACATCCCAGCTCGGCAAGAGCCGTCTCCAGCACGGCTGCTTCCCCAAGGCCACTTCCCTCCCACCCACTCCTGCCTCCTCACTTCCGCAGCCTTTTCCTTTTTATAACAAATCCCAGACAGCAAACGCAGAAGCGCAAGAGGAATAAGAAAACACCCACGGCAAGGCAGGAGCTCAGTTTCACCACCTGATCCAAGTCACCCCGAGAAGGCCTCGGCTGCCCCCACATCCCACATGGGAGCTCGTGAGGGCAGAAACAATCAGCACAAATCATTACAGGCCTGAAGACGGAGGTGCTGCTTGTGGGCCACATGTTCCCACAGCTCACAGGGATGGGACAAACACCCTGCGGTAAACCTGGGGTGGACTCAGATGTCCATCCCAAAGGGCAGCAGGAAACAGCATCCAAAAACGTCTCCAAAGGCCAAGAAAGTTTGACAGTGTTTCAGCCAACACTTTCTCTGCTCATCTTCCTTCCCCTTCCCATGGGTTGGTGGTTGAGAGGGGCCACTCAAGAGGCCACTGAGCTTGGACACAAACTTGGGGTGCCCTGGAGGTCCCAGGTCACTCCCTGGGGCTGGGAGCAGCCCAACACTTGGACTGGGGGCTGGCACCCAGGGCTGTGGCTGCCCAGCAGTGAGGAACGAGCTGGGCTCTGTGCTGCACAAACCCCACGGTTTGCATGGCCCCAGAAAATTAACTTTCTGTTTCTGTTTCAGATGTGAGAGGAGACCACGAGATGGAGGTCCCACGCCTTCCCCTCCCTGGATGGCAGGACACTGCACTGCCAGCAAGCACATCAAACAGACAGTTGTGGGAGGCAGAGGGAGGTGAAGGCTGGGATCCCTTTCCATGCATCCCACACACCTCTCTCATGGAATGTGCCTGCAATGCCATGGAGAAGCATCCCCATCTCCCAGCTCCTTCCCCTATCCCATCAAACCCTGCCCTCTGGCAGTGGGAAGCCATTCCCTGTGTCCTGGCACTCCACACACTGCCCACCTCCCAGGGCCCTACGAGGTGGGAAGCAGGCACAGCAGGATGGGAGCCCCTGGGTGTGTTTTCTGGTCACCAAGTGGGGGGTGATGGTGTCGCCTCAGGAAGTGGCACAACGGCAGCAGCAGCCACAGGCTGGGAGCAGCTGCTCCCACCAAACCAACCGGAGACACCGTTTAACAGAGCCGTTTCCCCCTGTACCGGGAACCCACTGCAGCCTCTCCCGGTGGGAGCAGATCCACCAGAATAAAAGTCATTTTCCAACACTCTCTCTCAATGCTGCAGGCAGGAAGCATCAGTTTTTAAGAGGCCAATCCATTTGCCCAGGATGACATGCCACAGAAAATGATTATACAGCTGGGGAGGACAGGCTTTCCCAAGCGGAGCCACCAGTCCTGTGGGATGAGTGGGTGCAGGGCTTGGCTCCACACAGTCCTGGGGGGCTCTGCAGCAGCACCGGGAACTGCCCATGGATGGTTGGATTGGGACACCAGCACTCCCTGTGGCAACTGCCCCACATCCCATGAAAGCACAAGTAACCATGGAACACCACAGGTCCTGCACTTTCTGAGCTGTGTCGTGACTGATATCGCGACAAGAAGCCACCAGGGGTTTATGCAGCTGCCACTGCACACTGTGCTCCCTCACGGACACGCGCCATCGATCCAAGGGGAAGTGGAACAGCTACAGTGGCTGTCACAGTAGAGTCAGCAGCCCAGGAAAGCCCCAGCGGGGCCACAGGATGTGGCACTGCCATCGCTGCCACAGAGACACGGGTGACACCGGAGAGCCCAGCCCAAGGGTGAGCGAGGCGATGCTGCCCCGGCTCAGGAGCACCACGGCTCTCCCGGGAAAATCACCTCCACACCCACAGCCCACACACTTTCCCATCACTCGAGCTGGTGTCGAAACCATTCCAGAAAATCATCCCTGATTTAAGAATGACTTCAGGCAAACACCCTGTGTCCCAAACGTCTCTGCCTGTGGCACCAAACCGGCTCCCACGGCAGCGGCACAGGAGGTTTCCTGCTCTCTCTTGTGAGGGTGTGACCAAATTTTGGCAAGATGAAGGACAGGATGGTCATGGCTTTGGTGCTGCCAGTTCTCACCACAGCCAGCCTGGAGGTGGCTGCACGCCCATTGGAACCCAGGGATGAGCTCTCCTGTGTGGAGAGAGGTGGGACAGATCCCACGAGGGGCTGAACAGAGCCCAACTCAGGCAAAGCCAGACCTCGCTGAAGAGCCACCTCACGTTTATGGTAGTGGCACCAAAACACTGTGTATCTCCAAGGAAATGGGACAAAAAGCCAACAGGGACAAACAGGACAGGTGAGGTAGGAGAGGTCAGCAAGAGGCAGGACAAACACCTCTCTCACATCCCATTTTCCATGAGAACCCTCTCCTAGTTAATTGCAGGCAGCCACCAGCCTCCCCAGACAGAGTGGGAGCTGAGCCCCAGTAGGATCCCATTCCCCCTTTCAAAAGCCCTTCTTTCTCCCCCAAAAGCAGCCGTTCTGTGGTGGCCCCTCCCTGCTGCCTTGGTTAGGGGCGGTTCCCTCCACAGGTTGCAGCAAAGCCCTTGGGTTTTCCATCCCCCTTGATGGGTGACAGGGAGGTGACACAGGGTGGGGTGACAGGACCCAGCCCCCCCTCCCACGAGGTCCCTGTCACCCAGGGACAGTCACAACCTGAGCACTGCAGGCCTCAAGCTGAGGGCACGGAGCAGCAACCAGCAGGGAACAGAAAGCACGACTTCCTCCCTTTTTCTTCTGAGATCCGAGCCCTGTGCAAAAGGAAGTGCTGAAATTGCACACCCTGTAGATAAAACACAGTTACTCCACCATCTCCAAACCCTTGGGAGAAGCATCACCCTCAGCACGAGGCCCAAGCACCACCCCTTCGTGCTCTGGGACATCACCCCCCTCACCACCAGGACTGGACACACTGGACAATGCTTGTGGAACAAGAACTTCCACCAGGAAGCCACGTTGGTCTAAACATGCCAGTAAATCCCTTCCTGCAGGCCACTGGGTAATTAAGGAGCTCTTTTCATAACAAGGTAACAAATAGCACGTGTGGTTTGACAAATTACATTCACACCTTCGCTAATAGTCACTGCCGCGCTCGGCAAGCCAGGACAGTGTTTTAGGATGTGTGGAGTTTCCAAGGAATGCTCTTGCTGCAGAGGAAGGGAGCCTGAACTCAGGGCAGGTGCAGAAAACACCTGGAAACCTAGAAGGCTCCTCCCAACCCACCAGTGTTTCGGAGGAAACTCGTGCTGAGCAGCACCTCTGTCACAGCCCCAACTCCCACGGGCGCTCCCACCACAGAGAAGCAAGAACTCCTCTTCAGGAGGCACCTCAAAGCCATCACTGGGAGAGGCAGTGTGGTGAGAACACCCAGAGCCACAATGAACCTGCCCACCAGAACGTGAAGGTGTCAAACATGAACGCTGTGGAAAGCGCAGGGGAAACCAAAAGGCACAACAATTTCACATGGGCACGGTGTGTCTGTGCAGGAACCACCACCGTGACAGCCCCAGATCCTGGGCTGAGACTGCAGGGGCTCTGCAATGCAGGAACCATGCAGGACCAAAGAACAACCCACCACCCGAGACCCAGCTGCGGTGCAAAAGTTTTATTGACTGGCCCCCAGTTTTCAGCGCAGCGTCCTCAGCTGGGGGAGCACTTGGCACTGCTGCTCCAACAAGCAGCTGCCCAGCAGAGGTACCAGAACACACATCCCAGGCTGCTCCAGATGAAGCTCCTGCTCCTTTTCCTGCCTCCCTCAGCCCACAGGCATGGCCAGCCCACATCTGTCCTGCCAGAGATCTCGGCTGCCGAGCCCACTGCTGGTGCCTCGTGCCGAGTCCACCAGCGAGAAGCTGTTTGGTGTAGATGAGTCACCAACCACACTGGAGACAGTCCCTCTGTGGTGTTATCCTACCCCCTCTCTCCCTCTTCTCCAGAGCTCTGCCAAAGGACACATCCTGCGGTCGAAGGCCTCACGATGGAAAATTCTGTGAAGAGATTTTTATTAAAAAAGTCAGTGGCATCGAACCCACAGGTTTGTGTCAGCACAAAATGCTAAGTATTTTCTTCACGCTTCATCAGTTAACCCCAAAATGATCATCACACCTAGAGCCTGGTATTGGGGAGAGGGGGATGCAGCAGTGGCTGTGCTGGCTCCATTAACCATTCCAGTGGAAGGAGTCCCTGCCTGTGGCAGGGGGCTGGAATGAGATGAGCTTTAAGGTCCCTTCCAACCCAAACCATTCTGGGATTCTGTGGACTTACCGTCTGCTTCCTGTGGATGTTCATGATGTGAATGTCTTCACTGCGATACTCCTCGTCGTGCTTATCCAGGGGAATTTTTTCCAGCTCAAAGTCCATCTGAAGCAGCTGGTTATCCAAAAACACACAGAATGATTTCTCCAAGGCCTCCACAACCATCCAAGCCATTTTTCCCATCCAGTGCAGCACATTTACTCGTTTTAATTATTCCAGCACCAGTTCAAAGCTACAGACAACCTGCAGCACTTCATCTATGTAAGTTTGTGATAAAACATTCCTGAAGGGATTTAAAAGCCCTGTGGATGTGGCACTTGGGGACATGGGTCAGTGGTGGCCTTGGCAGTGCTGGGGGAACAATTGGACTTGATCTCAGAGGGCTTTTCCAAACTTAACAACTCTGTGATTCCAAGATTTTGATTCCCCCAATCTCTGAAGTGCTAAGCCAAACCACAGCACCTGCCTCTGTCTGCCAACCTTCTCAACTGGAAGGGAGAGGGGGAAAAAACAGGCTAAACCACCCCAGCATGGGCTCTGGGACGTGCTCAGATTAACTGGGTTGAACTTGGCAAGTCAAGGAAGGAAATAAATCACACAAGAGTAGAAATCAGCCAGAAACACCAACACCTGCTGTGTTTACAGTGGGAGTGGCACCTCAGCAGAGCTGAGCTCGGCCCTCCTCACAGCCAGGGCCCCACAAGAGTGAGGCACAGCTAACGATCAAACAGGTGCTTTTATTAACACAGATCACCCTGGAATTCTCACCATTTCCCTTTTCTTGTTATTATTACTACTGCTACTTTTCAACAGCCACCACAGGTGCAGAGTTAAACCTGCACCATCACCCCACCACCTGGGAGTGGATCCAGGTGTTCCCTGTGTTTCTTTACCCACACACAAGACACAGCTGGAATATTTAATAAAATCATCTGGTAGAGGGGGAAACTTTTTTCCAAAAGCAGCTCCATCACTAAGCAGAGAGTCTTGAGGTCCTGAGTCAAAGTTGGTATTGTCCCTCTGCTTTCAATGAAACAGCCTGAAGGAAAATGTGTTTAAAAACACTTACTTCAAAGTATTTCCTCTCAATTTCAGGGTTCTTCCCCATAGTCCTCTGCTCGTAGCAGCACAAGACACATGTGTCAGGGCCAGTCAAGTCCTTCAGTGTCTTCAGCAACGGCTCCAGCGACTGCCCAAAAGAGGTTAAATATTTCCCACTTGGATTTCAAGTTCATTTCCCTGGTATGATACCCCCTCTAGCTACAGTCTCACCCAGGAGAGAGACTCCCAGTTTTGCTTTGCAGGGAGTTATTTTTAGTGTTTTAACTGGGACAAGAGCATGGGGGCAAGCTGGAAGCAGAGGAGAAAGGGAGACTGCACAGGAGGAGCTACACAGGCTGACCAGGAAAACTGAACTAGAACCAAAGCCAAAAACATCCCACACTGCTGAGCAGGCATTTCCTTGGGGCACACAACAGTGAGTGTTTCTTGACATGCTTCAAAAGTGAGAGTTTTCTCAATTAATTCCCTGAATATGGCTCAGATCCACACCACTATGTATGGAAACGGGACCAACAGGCAGGGAGTCAGTGCCAGGGGCTGGTAAAGCCATTGGAAGGGCACTGGCACATGGGGTTCTTCGCCTCATTTCCCTTTTCCTGCAGCTTCTCCTAGCTCATCCTACAGAGCTCAGCTGAGGACACGGGGCAGACTACAAAAACCATTAAGGTGGAGCACGATTTCTCCTCTTGCCTTCCCTGGGGAAGTGTGAGGAGAACCCAAACAGAGCAGATGTGGCACTTTTACATTTAATTTACCAATGCTTTCAACAGCTCACCGTGTTTTGCTTCACACTTCATTCCGATGTTAAAAAAAAAGGGGGGAGTCACAAACATTAAACGTGGGGGGTTTTTTTATGTAAAAAAGTCTCTGTTTGAAACTCAGATGGCCCTGAAACTATTAAAAATGCCTTTTCCAGTCTTGTTCTATGTATTCCTCTCAATCACAGGGCCCACGATGGACACTGTTTATTTGAGCACTACTAAATAAACACAGTGAACCCACCCTCCTTTCCCTAGGAACCTTCCTGCAGGGGTTTTGTAAAGCCCTCATTTACCTCCTCATAGTAAATGCAATCAGCCATGAGTATATAATCGGGGGGAGGCTGAAATTCTGTCACATCTTCACCCCTAAAAACAACAAACAAGAAAAAACCAAACAACAAAAAGTGAAAACAAAGGTGAAAACAAGCTTCATTAATAACACAAACATCTAAAGGACTGTTTTTATATTAAGCATCCCTTGAAAAAGACAGCGATGTTTTAAGCATATTTAGCGATTTAACAAAGCCAGTGCAGAATTACAGAATCATACGATGGTTTGGGTTGGAAGGGACATTGAAGTCCATTCATTCTCACCCCAGCCATGGGCAGGGACACCTTCCATAGCCCAGGGTGCTCCAACCTGGCCTTGGACACTCCCAGGGATCCAGGGGCAGCCCCAGCTTCTCTGGGCACCCTGTGCCAGGGCCTGCCCACCCTCCCAGCCACCAATTCCTTCCCAATACCCCACCCATCCCTACTCTCCTCCCATTTGAACCCCAAAAGCCCCGCTGACGCCGAGCAGAGACATTAAAGGCTCATACAAACCATTTCAGTACCTTGGCTCGGAGCGACCCCGTGACCAGGTGCTTGTTGTTCTCTATGTTCACCCTCAGCAGCTCCTGCAGCTCCTCCAGGTCCGTCACCGTCACGTCCGCCCTGTAACACACACACGGGCTCACAGCGAGCAGCAAAACGCCAGAAAGACGCATTTAAATTAATTTTAAACCCCCGAGCGAGGCCCGCCGCCCTCCCCGCCCCCCTCACCCCAGCGTGGCTGCCATGATGCCCACGGCGCCCGTGCCCGCGCCCAGCTCCAGGACGTGTCTGCGGGCCAGGGGGCAGGCGCCGGTCTCCAGGAACTTGGCGAGCACCAGCGCCGCGTCCCACACCACGGCGCCCACGCCGCCCCGGGCCCGCTGCTCCAGCCGCAGCGCGGGGCCCGCCCGCCGCTCCAGCTCCCGCACGAACCGCGCCATGGCCGCGCAGCCCCGCCTGGAGGGAGGGGAATGGAGGGAGGGGAGCCCCGCCTGGAGGGAGGGGGGAATGGAGGGCTGGGAGCCTCGTCCTGAGCCCGTCAAGGAGGGGAATGGCGGGTTGAGCGCCCCTCAGGGGGAATAAACGGCGGGCTGGGAGCCTCGCCCTCAGGGAGGGGAATGGTGGGCTTGAGCCTCGCCCTCAGTGCCTGTGAGGGAACAAATGGCGGGCTGTGAGTCCCGCCCTCAGAGCCCGTGAGGGAAGGGAATGGAGGGCTGTGAGTCCCGCCCTCAGAGCCTGTGAGGGAAGGAGCGGCGGGCTGTGAGCCTCGCCCTCAGGGAGGGGGATGGAGGGCTGGGAGCCTCGCCCTCAGGGAGGGGGAATGGCGGGCTGTGAGCCTCGCCCTCAGCGCCCCTCGGGAACAAATGGCGGGCTCAGCATCACTCAAGGGGACAAATGGTGGGATGTGCGCCCTGCCCTCAGTGCCCCTCAGGGGGACAAATGGCGGCTGTGTGCCCCTGAGGGGGAATAAATGGCAGGTTCGGTGTCCTGCCCTCAGTGCCCCTCAGGGGGACAAATGGCGGGCTGAGCATTCTTCATGAGGAACAGATGGTGGGCTCAATGCCCTTCATGAGGAACAAATGGCGGGCTGAGCACCCCTCATGGAACAAATGGGTTCAGTACCCCTTGGGGGAATAAATGGCAGGCTGAGCATCCTCATGAGGAACAAATGACAGGACCATCTTCCCTCATGAGGAATAAATGGCAGGCTGAGCATCCTCATGAGGAACAAATGGCAGGACCATCTCCTCTCATGAGGAACAAATGGCGGGCTGAGCATCCTCATGAGGAACAAATGGGTTCAGTGCCCCTCATGAGGAACAAATGATGGGGTGAGCATCCTCATGAGGAACGAATGGGTTCAGTGCCCCCCATGAGGAACAAATGGTGGGGTGAGCATCCCTGTGAGGAACAAATGACAGGACCATCTTCCCTCATGAGGAACAAATGGTGGGGTGAGCATCCTCATGAGGAACAAATGGGTTCGGTGCCCCCCATGAGGAACAAATGTCAGGGTGAGCATCCCTATGAGGAACAAATGGGCTGAGCATCATCATGAGGAATAAACGGGCTGAGCATCCCTCATGAGGAACAAATGGGCTGAGCATCCTTCATGAGGAATAAATGGGTTCAGCACCCCTTGGAGGAATAAATGGCAGGCTGAGCATCCTCATGAGGAACAAATGGCAGGACCATCTCCCCTCATGAGGAAGAAATGGTGGGCTGAGCATCCTCCATGAGGAACAAACGGGTTCAGTGCCCCTCATGAGGAACAAATGGTGGGGTGAGCTCCCTGCCCTCAGCACCCCTCAGAGTTTGGAGCCTGAGGGGAACTTTGGAGCTCTGAGAGCCCAGAGGGAAAGTTGTTGTTGGGGAGCTCGGTGAGGGGAAATGAGGAGTTTGTAAAGCACCAGGGCAGAAATCAGGGGTGCCCCACCTGGGAAAAAGGGAATAAAAAAAGGCTGGAAATGTTGGGCCAATTAGGATGAGGAGAGAGAAATCAATGCTGATAAAAGATGAGTGCTAATTAATAAGAGAACTGGGTAACTTGTAGACACTTTGTTTGCTAAGATGTGTTAATAGGGTGTTTTTGGGGGAGTCCCCACGTACTTCATACTGGTTGAAGCAATGCCGACATTCTAACCCAACAAACTGGTTAGAGAGCTCATTCCCCGTTTTTCCATGGCCTTGGGGACTTTTCCCACAGAAATAATTCCATAAATCCCACCCCCGTGTCCCTGGGACAGCGCAGACCCCCCAGCCCCTCATGGCAAACCCCCTCTTTTGTGGGAAACCGCCCTCACACAACTCAGAAAGGGTTTAACAAACCTGCAAAAAGGTTTAAATAAACCTATAGAGAAGGTTCTTAAACCCACAAAAAGGGTTTAAATAAACCTGCAAAAAGTTTAAATAAACTTGTAGGAAAGGTTCTTAATAAACCTATAGAAAAGGTTCTTAATAAACCCGCAAAAAGGGTTTAAATAAACCTGCAAAAGGGTTTAAATAAACCTATAGAAAAGGTTCTTAATAAACCTATAGAAAAGGTTCTTAATAAACCCGCAAAAAGGGTTTAAATAAACCTGCAAAAGGGTTTAAATAAACCTATAGAAAAGGTTCTTAATAAACCTATAGGAAAGGTTCTTACTAAACCTGCAAAAAGGGTTTAAATAAACCTACAGAAAAGGTTCTTAATAAACCTGCAAAAAGGGTTTAAATAAACCTACAGAAAAGGTTTTTAATAAACCCACAAAAAGGTGTAACTACAGTGGCTGACCACGATGCGTTGATTCTGTGCCGACATTTTGAAGTGCAAAGGCTTTTGGTTCTTTTTTATTCCCCCTCCCTGGGTATGTGGGAAGTTTTTATAACTTCATTTCTTCGCTTTTCTTTTAGACTGAGGGGAGCCCTCGTGGCAGGGGGGGATTGTTGGGGTGTCTGTGCAGGGCTGGGGTTGGACGGGATGATCCGTGAGGTCCCTTCAGCTCAGGACATTCTGATTCTCTAATGCTCCCTCCCAGCTCCAGGGGGGAGTTGCTGCCTGTCCAGGGGGTTCTGAATGGTGGAAAATTGTAAATCTGGGGAAAAAAGAAAAAAGATGGTTCTGTTTGTCCCTCCTGGTTTTTGATCTGCTTAGCAGTGCCCAGCACCCAAATTATTTGGGCTCCAGAGCAGATGAAAGTGCTGTAATTCAGGGACTCAAAATAGGATCACTGAAAACAACTACAAAGATGTTTCTTTTGCTCTTAGCTGCCTTCACATTCCATCTGTTTATCTGTGCTCTTCTGAAGGAGCTGCCTTTTCCCACACAAGCCAACTTCAAACCCAAACTTCACATTTTCCTCCTCCAGCATTTTTTTTGTTATTGTTCTTTTTACCTATCCCTCTAATTATGAAGTAACCGAAATGCTAATTTATCGCTCTCTTGGCATTCCTTGGACCACACTGGTGGGAATCTGACTGTGTTTGACCACTTCCATGGCCATGTTATCATATATTTCCCTATGGGATATAGAAAATGGTTCTGACATAAGCACTAGTACAGGAAGGCATAAAGCTGACATCTATATATTCTAAAATTTGGGGGAGAATTTTTTCCTCTTCAGTAACACACAAGTCTTAAAAAAATATTCTTTTTTCTTTCTTTAGCAGTAGCTGCTGGTAAAGAGTTCAGAAGAGTTAATGCAAGGAACTAGATAACCAATTTTACGTGTTTGAGGCATCATCTGTTTCCCACCTGCACTCCCAGTCCATGCATCTCAAATCTGGGGCTTCTTGAACCCTGTTTTTGCAAAATTAAGCAGGTTCTCATATAAAAAGTGTGTTCTGAATAGTTGCCTGCCCTCTCTTCTTCCTCAGGACAGGAACATGAAGGGGATGGGCAGTTGGAGAAGGCTGTCTAAGAGACAGATGAAAAAATATATCTTCCCAGGAGAAAATGGTGGGATTCTTGGGCTGGTCCAGTGCAGGGCCAGGAACTGGACTTGATGATCCTCGTGGGTCCCTTCCAACTCATGATATTTCTAATTAACATCCCTCCCCGGACACATCTCCTCTCTTTTTCCAGAGGGAACGCCCAAGTGGGAGCAATATAAGCAGGATGATGAGAACCTGGAGTGTGACTTGGAAGCCTGGGATGGGCCCAGGTGCTGAAGACCAAAGGACAGCCAAAGCTGAGACCAGCAGTGTGGGAAACTGGGGCGTTCTGTATTGTCACAAAGGCAATCCCAACCTTGTCCTTACAAGGAACACGCACCGCTCAAGCTCTTAAAAATTAAGACTGGGGTGATTTATTAATCTTGTTAAGAACTCTGATACAAAGCACAGTAAAAGGCCACAGACCAGTAAATAAAATGTGGCTTCTGAAGGCCACTTTATAAATGCTGCTACAGTACTACCAGTAAAACAGACTCACTCTCACACCAGTTCAAACACGTCGTCCGCCTGGCAAAGAAAAGTTCCATTCACTTATCAGTTTAAAAAGTTTAATAAAGCTTTTAAGTGTTTGCTGGTTTAAAGGCTACCAAATTCCCCAATGGGTTCACGATGAAGTTAAGTGTAGAACTAAAGAAAAGTTACTAGGTTTGGAAGGCAAGACTGTTCCCGAGCCAGAGGAAACCACCTGACCGGATACCATCGCAGGAGTAGCAACTGCATTATAGGCCTCAAAGTCAACTTCAATTTATACAGGTGATTAGAATATATGTAAATATACAATATAAACAATTGTACAGACACAGGCATAGCTTTGTTCTCCACAACAGTAGATAAACTCTTTAGCTTAAGACACCTTCGCCTACCAAAACAAAAAGGCACATCTGAACAGGATGTACTTGGGATCCTTCCCAGTGTCCCAGACAGGTACTCCTTGTTCATCCTTTCTCCAAATAACCAAGGCCAACTGAGTATTTTGGTATTTAGATTTCAACCTATTTTTTGTCTTCAGCAGCAAGTCAATGGCGATTAAGACATGGCATGAAAATATCCCAGAACAGGAGCTGCCACTCAGGACCCTCCAAGCTTAGCCAGAGGTTTCAAATCTGTGACTCTTTCTATCCTCACGTTGTTGATCATCCCTGTGCTGGTTTAAAGGTAAACATCCACATGAATCAAATCCAGCAACACGGTGATATGGGAGTTTCTGTATCCAAACCCACAAATGGTTCACATGGAACTGTAATTCTGACTTCTCTCTCCTGCCTCATGTTGGGTGCCAAAAGATGTGCTGGTTTAAAGGTAAACCAGCAGGAGAAAAGAACCCAACTCAAGAGAGATTACGAGTCAGACTTACAATTTACTTAAAAAGATTGCAATAAATACAATGATACAGAGAAAAATTGGTTTTAACCCACAAAGAGCAGGTGTACAACCCAGCCCCCTGGGGCACGAACCCAATGGTGTTCACTGGCCCCTGTGCTGAGTGCCACGTGGGCCCCCTGGGTACAAAGGAAAAGGAGAGGAAACCTGTTGGTGAGGATGGTGGGCACAGTCTGGTCCAGAGTGGCAGTGCAGCCCTGGGGAGGTTCTGGTTCTCCTCT